>JZKD02S2047601.1:499989-511140 GCA_000966675.3 Picea glauca
TTGTTGTTGATTCTCGATGTGATCTTCCACTGCTTGAACCTTATATTTTTCTTTTAGAGAAGAAGTGATGGAAGGAGGGTGGTATCCATAAAGTGCCATAAATGGTGTCATTTTTCTTGCAATATGAAAGGAAGTGTTATACGACCATTCTACCAAGGGTAACCATTTGAACCATTGTGTTTGTTTATCAGAGACAAAGCAACGAAGGTAGCCTTCCAGATATTTGTTTACTATCTCGGTTTTTCCATCATATTGAGGATGATAGGATGAGTTATGAGCCAATTGAGTACCCAAACAAGAAAATAATTTTGTCCAAAAATGTCCAATGAAGATGGGAACTCTGTCACTTACAATAATCTTTGGGCTTCCATGTAGCATCCTTCCCTTCAAGGACGAGGTATTATGTGATGTTTCCCCACTAGATGTTTGTGATGTTCTCTTGGGCCAACCATATATGTGGAAGCACCATGTTGTTTATGAGTCTCGACCCCGCAGTGTCATTGTTTTTCTGGGGGGTCATCTCAACAGAATACCAGAGGTAGTTCCAACTACTGTTCCACCTAAAAAGTATCGCAAGGTAGTATCTCATACTACAAAATTCAGCTTCTTCACAATCTGTTCAAAAGGGGAACAGAAGGATACTGTAACCACTACAACCTCGTCCCGAGCACCTTTTATCCAACAGAAGAAGGTCAACAAGATTGCAACAAAATGCAAAGATTCCTTCTACACACAGTCATCTTAGATAGCCCAACTGGTTGAACAAAGTGAAGCCCTCCAACAACAGGTTCATGACAAACTTTCATAAAATGAGCAGCGCGACATCTCTAGCATGGAAAGCAACTCACCAAGATGCAGATTAAGCAAACGTTTTTCCCTCTCCCCTGGGCACTCAACGCAATGGATACCATTTCTTCCTAAGGAGAGAGGATTGATCCAGGTGGATATCGGTGGCCACCCACCTTTTTCGACTGGCTCAAAACAATTTTCTGGCAATTTTGGCAATTTACTATTTTTAGCAGTTTTTAACTTTCGGGGCCATTTTGAGGGCCTAAATGAAGGTTTTTCGAGATCGATGTTCTCAATGATAGTTGAAAGAATGATTTATCCCCCAAAATCAATCTCCTTGAGGATACCTTTCCAACGAGATCATACGCATAAAACGGAGATCGTATGCAAAAGTTACGACCCCGGGAAGTTGATGTACTAACTTATCCAAACGGGGCCCACATGACTTTTGGTGCTTCATCTCCTAGGGTTAGGTTTTTGGATGTATAGGGTTTTTTTCAGTCTTGATTATTGTAGAAGGCCTTTAGAGCCTCATTGTAATTATCTTCTTGCGAATGCGAGTAGCCGTCACATGTCTTATCAGAGATAAGCTCCCACCATTCTAGCGAGCCTGTCACTCTGTATTTTTACAGTCTCTGTACATTTATTTCATTAATAGAAATCATATATCATTGTATATCTGTGTTTATAGTTTCATCTCTGATACATTTCTGTTATATTATTGAATATCTGCGATATCTATGTGCATTTCTTTATTATATCTCCGATCTCATTTTATGCCGAAAATAATCTGGATCAGTGGTATCAGAGTAAGATGCTCTTCATCGTTTTTTCAGTGCATGTCCCCGATGAGGTACGAGTATAGCAAGTTGGGTCTCAAGATTGTCTCTCTTGAATACAATCACTCTCACACACCCAAGAAACACTCAATGATGGAAGAAACGAAAAACGACGGAGCAGACGATCCTATCAATTTGTTGCTTGAGCAAACTCTCACGCGACAAAGGGACGAAATGATGGAGAATTTTGCCCACATCCTTCAACGCCTGCCGATAATAGCAGGAACATATTCATCAAGTGGTCACTTTGGAGGCACCTCACCTTTCAAGTTACAAGCTAACTTTGATATTCCTATATTTGAAGGACATATATATGCAGAAGCCCTAGAAAAATTGTTAACTCTGCTAGAAGGTTATTTCTCTGTTCACAATTTTTACGACAAATAAAAAATCACCTTCGCACTCCTTAAAGATCTCCCTCATGTCAAACATTGGTGGGAAACTTACTGGGAGCAAAGTTCCACAGAGGAGTCTGGAATATATGGGGTCGATCCCACTTGGGATGTTTTTGTGGATGTGGTAAGGGAACAATATTACCGTGTTGGCAACTATGAGGACTAGTACACGAGATGGACAACACTGCGGCAAGAGAGGGCCAAGCAGTTCTGGAGTTCACCAATACCTTCCATACCTTGTGCACCAAGATGGGTATAAAAGACTCCGAGCGACATTTGGTTATGAAATATCGTGGGGCTCTACACAAATACATCCAGACTGAGATGGATTTTCTGGACATCTCATCACTCGGTGTTGCTTATCGATATGTTATTAAAATTGAGAAGAAATTTAAGCACCAGAAAAAATGGGAATCTGGGTCTGCATATCCGCAACAAACGAAGTATGACAAAGACGGCCCTAACAAATAGTCTTCTGAAAACCAGTCCAAGACATAGGAAAAGAAGTTTCACGGGAAGACAAAGAAGGACACCGAAAAATGGTGTGAGTTCCACAAAATCCCCTAGCACAACACTGATGAATGTCGCTCAAAACAATCATTCGTGGCTAAGATCAAAGACAAAGAGACGAACCCTGATTCAGAATCTAATTCTGAAAATAATGGTAAAGGATAGGTCATTGACGCAGACCCCACTGCTATTGTCTCGACTGCAAAAATTCAACCAAAAGAACCAACAAAACCTAAAGAGGGGGAGCACCATTTTCATTCACAGATATGGGCGAAGGGGACCCGGCTGCATTTTATTGTTGATAGTGGAAGCTAGAAGAACCTTATCTCAACAGAGGTCATAAAAAAGTTGGGATTATGGTAAAAATAGGCATAACATCAGCGTCCCTAAATCTTTTCAGAAAAGTTAGATCAGATTTCCTTCTTATTACTTGCAAATGCATCCACTCAAATTGTCGGATTTTATCAGTTGTATCCTGTCCATACAGGGTCAGTATTTTTGTTCTAAGACTTTTGGGACCATTGTTTTGATCATAAAGTTCTTTTAGATTCATCACATAGGTATTTTCTATTCAACATTTCGGACCAAACCAGTGTGGTCCATCATAGTCACAAAAGTCTTAGAACAGAAATACAGTTGGGATTGTCGACAACACCACACCTACAACCATACAACATCGGGTGGCTTCACCAATGACGAGATCTTCATGTCAAACAACAATGTTGATTGTCATACAGCATCCATCCCTTCAAAGACAAGGTATTATGTGATGTTTCCCCACTAGATGTCTGAGATGTTCTCTTGGGCCAACCATATATTCAACAGAGTCAACCCCTCCAACAACAAGTTCATGACAAACTTCCACAAAATGAGCAGCGTGACGTCTCTAGCAGGGCAAGCAACTCACCAAGATGCAGATTCAACAAACATTTTTCCCTCTCCCCCGGGCACTCAACACAATGGAGACCATTTCTTCCTAAGGAGGGAGGATTGATCCAGGTGGATACCAGTGGCCACCCACCTTTTTTGACTAGTTCAAAATAGTTTTATGACAATTTTGGCAATTTACTATTTTTAGCAGTTTTTAACTTTCGGGGCCATTTTGAAGGCCTAAATGAAAGTTTTTTGAGATGCAAGTAGTCGTTACATCTCTTCTCAGAGATAAGTTTCCACCATTCTAGCGAGCCTATCACTCTGTATTTTTACAGTCTCTGTACATTTATTTCATTAATATAAATCTTGTATTACTGTATATCTATGTTTATGGTTGCATCTCTGATACATTTATGTTATATTATTGAATATCTGCGATATCTCTATGTATTTCTTTATTATATCTCCAATCTCATTTCGTGCCAAAAATAATCTGGATCAGTGGTATCAGAGCAAGTTTTTCTTGATCATTTTTTCAGTGCATGTCCCCAATGAGGTCCGAGTATAGCAAGTTGGGTCTCAAGCTTGTATCTCTTGAAGACAATCACTCTCACGCCCAAGAAACCCTCAATGACAGAAGAAAATAAAAATGATGGAGCAAACGAACCTATCAATTTATTGCTTGAGCAAGCTTTCATGTGACAGAGGGAAAAAATCATGGAGAATTTCCCCCACATCCTTCAATGTCTGCCGATAACAGCAGGCATATATTCATCAAGCGACCACTTTGGAGGCACCTTGCCTTTCAAATTACAAGTTAATTTTGATATTCTTGTATTTGAAGTGCATATAGATGCAAAATCCCTAGAAAAATGGTTAACCCTGCTAGAAGGTTATTTCTCTGTTCACAATTCTTCCAACAAAGAAAAGATCACCTTCGCACTCCTTAAAGCTCTCCCTCATGTCAAACATTGGTGGGAAACTTACTGTGAGAAAATTTCCACAAAGGAGTCTGGAATATATGGGGTCAATCCCACTTGATATTTTTTTGTGGATGCGATAAAGGAACAGTATTACCCTGTTGAAAACTATGAGGACCAGTACATGAGATGGACCACATTGCGGCAAGAGAGTGGCCAAGCAGTTTTGGAGTTCACAAATACCTTCCATACCTTGCGCAGCAAGTTGGGTATCGAAGACTCAGAGTGAAATTTGGTTCTGAAATACCATGGGGCTCTACACAGATACATCCATACTGAAATGGATTTTCTAGACATCTCATCACTTGGTGTTACTTAGCGATATGCTGTTAAAATCGAGCAGAAATTTAAGCACCAGAACAAACGAGAATCTGGGTCTGCATATCCACAACAACTGAAGTATGACAAAGACGGAACAAACAGTTTCCTGAAAACTAGTCCAAGACATAGGAAAAGAAGGGTCATGGGAAGACAAAGAAGGACACCGGAAAATGGTGTGAGTTCCACAAAAGACCCTGGCACAACACCGATGAATGTCGCTCAAAACAATCATTACTGGTTAAGATCAAAGACAAAGAGTCGAACCCTGATTCATAATCTGATTCTGAAAATACTGGTAAAGGATAGATAATTGACACAGACCCCACTGTTATTGTTGCGACCGCAACAATTCAACCAGAAGAACCAACAGACCCTTAAGTGGGGGAGCACCTTTTTCATTCACAGATGTGGATGAAGGGGACCCCGCTGCATTTTATTATTGATAGTAGAAGCCATAAGAACCTCATCTCAACAAAGGTCGTAAAATAGTTGGTATTGTCGACAACACCACACCCACAACCATACAACATCGGGTGGCTTCCCCAAGGACGAGATCTTCGTGTCAGCCAACAATGTCGATTGTCATATGGTATCCATCCCTTCAAGGACGAGGTATTATGTGATGTTTCTCCACTAGATGTTTGTGATGCTCTCTTGGGCCAACCATATATGTCGAAGTGTCATCTTGCTTATGAGTCTTGACCCTGCAGTGTCATTGTTTCTCTGGGGGAAAATCTCTATAGAATACCAAAGGTAGTTCTGACTATTGTTCCACCTAAAAAGTGTCGCAAGGTAGTATCTCATACTACAAAATTTAGCTTCTTCATAATCTGTTCAAAAGGGGAACAGAAGGATACTGTAACCATTACAACCTTGGCCCGAGCACCTTTTATCCAACAAATGTAGGTCAACAAGATTGTAGAAAAATGAAAAGATTCCTTCTACACACAGTTATCTCAGATAGCCCGACTAGTTGAACAAATTCAACCCCTCCAGCAACAGGTTCATTACAAACTTCCACAAAATGAGCAGCGCGACGTCTCCAGAATGACATGCAGCTCACCAAGATGCAGATTCAACAAACACTTTTCCCTCTTCCCCGGGCACTCAACGCAATGGACACCATTGCTTCCTAAGGAGGGAGGATTGATCCAGGTGGATATCGATGGCCACCCACCTTTTTCGACTGGCTCAAAACAGTTTTATGACAATTTTGGCAATTTACTATTTTTGACAGTTTTTAACTTCCGGGACCATTTTGAGGGCCTAAATGATGGTTTTTTGAGATCAATGTTCTCAATGATAGCCAAAGTCATGATTGAGCCCCCAAAATGAATCTCCTCTCCTAGGGTTAGGTTTTTGGATGTCTAAGGTTTTTGGCATTCCTGCTTATTGTAAAAGGCCTTTAGAGCCTCATTGTAATCATCTTCTTGCGAATGCGAGTAGCCGTCACATCTCTTCTCAGAGATAAGTTGCCACCATTCTAGCGAGCCTGTCACTCTATATTTTTATAGTCTCTGTACATTTCTTTCATTAATAGAAATTGTGTATTATTGTATATTTGTGTTTATGGTTGCATCTATGATACATTTCTGTTATATTATTGAATATCTACGACATCTCTGTGCATTTCTTTATTATATCTTTTATCTCATTTTGTGCCGAAAATAATCTGGATTGGTGGTATCAGAGCAAGATGCTCTTAATCATTTTCTTAGTGCATGTCCCCGACGAGGTCCGAGTATAGCAAGTTGGGTCTTGAGCTTTTCTCTCTTGAAGATAATCGCTCTCACACACCCAAAAAACCCTCAATGATGGAAGAAAAGAAAAATGACGGAGTAGACGATCCTATCAATTTGTTGCTTGAGAAAACTGTCACGCGACAGAGGGACAAAATGATGGAGAAATTTGCCCACATCCTTCAATGCCTGTCGATAACAGCAGGCACAACTTCATCAAGTGGCCACTTTGGAGGCACCTCTCCTTTCAAGGTACAAGTTAATTTTGATATTCCTGTATTTGAAGGACATATAGATGCACAAGACCTAGAAAAATGGTTAACTCTAATAGAAGGTTATTTCTCTATTCACAATTTTTCCGACAAAGAAAAGATCGCCTTCGCACTCCTTAAATATCTCCCTCATGTCAAACATTGGTGGGAAACTTACTGGGAGAAAAGTTCCACAGAGGAGTCTAGAATATATGGGGCCCATCCCACTTGGGATTTTTTTGTGGATGTGGTAAAGGAACAATATTACCCTGTTGGCAACTATGAGGACCAATACATGAGATGGACCACACTGCGGAAAGAGAGGGGTCAAGTAGTTCCAAAGTTCACCAATATCTTCCATACCTTTCACACCAAGCTAGGTATCAAATACTATGAGTTATATTTGGTTCTAAAATACCGAGGGGCTCTACACAGATACATCCAGACTGAAATGGATTTTATGTACATCTCATCACTCGGTGTTGCTTATCGATATGCTGTTAAAATCGAGTAGAAATTTAAGCACCAGAAAAAATGGGAATCTGGCTCTGCAAATCCACAACAACCGAAGTATGACAAAGACGACCCTAACAAATAGTCTTCTGAAAACTAGTCCAATACATAGGAAAAGAAGGGTCACGAGAAGAGAAAGAAGGACACCGAAAAATGGTGTGAGTTCCACAAAAGACCCTGGCACAACACCAATGAATGTCACTCAAAACATTTATTGGTGGCTGAGATCAAAGACAAAGAGCCGAACCCTGATTCAGAATCTGATTCTGAAAAATACTGGTAAAGGACAAATCATTGACGCAAACCCCACTGCTATTGTCGCGACTGCAACAATTCAACTAGAAGAACCAATAGACCTTGAAGAGGGGGAGCACTTTTTTCATTCACATATGTGGGTGAAGGGGACCCCACTGCATTTTACTGTTGATAGCGGAAGCCAAAAGAACCTCATCTTAATAGAGGTCATAAAACAATTGGTATTGTCGACAACACCACACCCACAACCATACAGTATTGGGTGGCTTCACCAAGGACGAGATCTTCATGTCAACCAACAATGTAGATTGTCATACAAAATCCATCCCTTCAAGGATAAGGTATTATGTGATGTTTCCCCACTAGATGTCTGTGATGTTCTCTTGGGCCAACCATATATGTGGAAGCACCATGTTGTTTATGAGTCTCAACCCTGCAGTGTCATTGTTTCTCTGGGGGGTCATCTCTATAGAATACCAGAGGTAGTTCCGACTACTGTTCCACCTAAAAAGTGCCGCAAAGTAGTATCTCATACTACAAAATTCATCTTCTTCACAATCTATTCAAAAGGGGAATAGAAGGATAATGTAACCACTACAACCTCAGCCTGAGCACCTTTTATCCAATAGAAGTAGGTAAACAAGATTGCAGAAAAATGAAAAGATTCCTTCTACACACAGTCATCTCAGATAGCCCGACTGGTTGAACAGAGTCAACCCCTCCAGCAACAGGTTCATGACAAACTTCCACAAAATGAGTTGCGCGACGTCTCCAGCACGGCAAGCAGCTCACCAAGATGCAGATTCAACAAATGCTTTTCCCTCTCTCCCGAGAACTCAATGCAATGGAGACAATTGCTTCCTAAGGATGGAGGATTGATCCAGGTGGATATAGGTGGCCACCCACCTTTTCCGACTGGCTCAAAACAATTTTCTGGCAATTTTGGCAATTTACTATTTTTAGCAGTTTTTAACTTCCAGGGCCATTTTGAGGGCCTAAATGAAGGTTTTTCGAGATCGATGTTCTCAATGATAGCATGCTGAAATAGTGTAACTGCAAAGAGTATTCTTATTATTAATGATATATTATTCATAGGATCAATCCCCATTGTGGATTGATCATGTTGGTTATTGTAATATGACCAAATCCCCTTTTGCGGATTTGTCAAAAGACAATTTTAATAGGCATAATAAGAAGTCGGCCCCAACAGTTAATAAAGAGACCCAGAAATATAATAAAGGTGGGTTTACCCACCCAGTTTGAGAATTCAGCCCTGCTAGTGAAGAGACACTTTACACGTGCCAGACTTGTATAAATAAAAGAGGTTAGCGCCTCACTTAGACACAACTCACTTGCTCAGTTTGAGAGACAAGTTCTAACCTGTTACCTTCAAAGGAGAGAGAGAGTGACGCATATCTAGGAGAGGACTTTTTTTATTAGCATAAGAGATCTCTTGGCATTGTATTGGCTATCTATATTAAGGAAGTTTTGCTAGGTTTTCTTCCCCTAGAGGGTTTCCCAGGATAAATGTTGTGTCTCTTGTGATTGTGTATTTCTCAGTGATCTTGGATTATGCTATTGTTATCTAATGAAATGAAAACATCTATAATAATTGCTTAAACATTAACATGGTATCAGAGCCAAGCTGAAGGAAGCATCTTTCACAAGAGAAAAACGTCACTGTTGTAGTACCTGCAAATTAGGGTTTTTCAAAAGTGAAGCTTTTTAGCCCCAAAACTCTAGAAAGTTGTGCCCTCCCCTAAGGATCAATTTGGCATCATCAATGCACCTTTTCAATGGTTGGATCTCCCGAAAAGTGAAACCCTAGTTTCACAAAGTACTAGAAGTACCAGAAAACCAATACCAGAAATACCAGAGTACCAAAGGTACCAGAAGCACCAGTCTAGAAATCCGTAGATCAGATTTGAAAGAGCAAAAGTTGGATTTTCTTAAATCCAAACACACCAAGTAGCTTGCCTCAGCCAAACGAATCTCCTGGTAAGTTCATTTTTTTATTTTGAACACTTTCATTTTTTGGTTATTTTCCTAGCTTCAGGTAAAGATGTCTGCGAGCATTAATCTTGTTGACAAGTTAGAAGGAGTGGAAAACTTTCATGCCTGGAAGTATAGGATTGGACTCATTCTTGAAGAGAATTACCTAGCAATATTCGTCAAGGAAGAATTACTGGAACCCGAAGATGCTGCAAAAAGGCAAAACATCAAAAGGACATAATAAGGGCCAAAAAAGTCATTGCATATTCAATCAAAGACCATCTGATTCCTTATGTGTCATCTAAGAAGACTCTGAAAGATATGTTTGATTCCTTGACCATACTATATGAAGGAAAGAACATAAACTGGAAGATGAATCTTAGAACTCAACTAAATAATACAAGGATACAGAAAGGAGAAATGATTCAGGAATACTTCTCCAGAATCTCAGAATTCAAAGAATGGCTAGAAGCTATAGGAGATACCATAGATGAAGAAGAACTCATAATGACGGCCCTAAATGGTCTCACAAGACCTTGGGATGCTTTCATCCAAACGATATGTGCCAGAAAGGAGAAATTGAAGTTCGAAATCCTATGGGAAGAATGCATCCAAGAAGAAACAAGAGTAGCAAATCGGGAAGCGTTACTAGCTAAGGATGATGATCAAGACTTAGCTACTCACAACAAAGGAGGAAGGAATAAACCCTACTTCCAAAAGGAGACTCATAAAGAGCCTCAACAATCAAATAAATTCAATCATAAAGAATCTCATCCAATGAGATTTCAGAGGAAAGGACAATGAAAGGAAAGAGACTACTCATCTGTACAATGCTATCATTGTGAAAAGATGGGACACATTGCAAAGTTTTGTCCATCCAGACAAGAACAATACAAGAGAAAACAAAAGAGGCTCTATGCCCATGTAGTCGAAGATGAAGAGCCACCTACAAAGATGATAAGAGAGGAGATCAAAGACCATGTGTTGATCTCAGCCCTCTCAAGATCTGTAACACCTGGAGAGGACACTTGGCTCATTGATAGTGGTGCATCCAAGAACATGACGAGACAAAGAAATATTCTCTCTTGTATCTCAGAGAAGAAGTTTTCTCAGAAAGTGACACTTGGAGATGATTACCAATATCCCATTAAGGGAGTGGGAGAATAAAACCATAAACTGAATTCAGGGAATTCACTAAAAATGAAGGATGTACTATATGTACCAGGCTTGAAGAAGAACCTACTCTCCATTTCATCCTTAGAGAAGAAAGGATTCAGAGTTTCCTTTATAGATGGATAAGTTCTTATGTGGCTAAGGGAGAAACCTTAAATGAAGCAATCGTCATTGGCAATGAAGAAAATGGCTTGTATAAATTAAAGGGTCACTCAGAGGATGTTATGACCCATGCCATTGAAAACTCATGTGAAATTTGGCATAGAAGATTAGCCCACATCAATTACAAGGCGCTACCATACATATGCAAAGTGGTCACAAGTTTACCAGAACTCAAAGGTGACCATAAAGGCGTATGCAATGGATGTGCACAAGGGAAGAATATCAATAACCCTTTTCCGAAAAAAGACAGCAAGACAGAAGGAGTCCTAGAACTCATCCATTCAGATGTGTGTGGCCCAATGCCATCATCCTCCATTAGCGGGTATGTATATTATGTATCATTCATTGATGATTACTCT
>JZKD02S2047613.1:32704-47608 GCA_000966675.3 Picea glauca
CACCTTTGTCACAGAATATTATGAGTTCTTAAAGAAACCAGGAGTGACTGAACATGTTCAGCAACTACAATCAGCAGTACTCCAGGACTGTCAGCACATCATCAGATCCATAGAGATTCCTTCCCTCCAGGAAAATAACCTGTTTTGGCAGCAATCCACTGAAAAGAGACAACAACACAATCCTTTTAATCCTACTAACCTTGAGGTAGCAATTTCCAGGGTGCCTAACTACATCCAGTGTATTCAGCATTGTGCTGAAAACTGGATAGGGTACTGGTTTTATTTTCCTATCCTCTGGTTGCCAATAGAAAGGTATCAAATCAATTATAAGCTACCTAAGAAGACAAAAACAACAGCATGGCAAAGATTACAGCAGGTCCAAGGGTTTAGAACGCCAACAGACAGTACCTCCCAGAGCTACTGCTTGAGTAATTTACACGATCAGAGTCGGTATCTAGACTATGATTCAGAGTGACGTTGTCTGAGGACATGCAACACCTTGAGTTGGAGGGGATGTTAGGACCACACAATGTACCTTTTTGCCTATACTTTTTTCCACTATTACACTCTTGATCACCCACATTTAAACTCATACTATCACTTTATCTGATCATTCCAAAGGTATACAAATGCCCCTTCTCATTACTATATGTTTAATCTGTTTTGCATAATATTTTACATCATTCTCGTACTTAACCATTGATTAGAAATGTATAAGTGTTGAAATAGTTCAAACTGCAGATTAGCATTTGAGGCCTGATGCTGAAACACAGAGTTGTTACACAGTCCAGGGTCACAGATGCTGAAACACAAAGTTGTTACACAGTCCACAGTCGCAGATGCTGAAACACAGATCTGTTACACAATCCACAGTCGCAGATGCTGAAACACAGAGCTGCTACACAGTCCATAGTTGTAGATGTTGAAACACAGAGTTGTTACATAGTCCACAGTCACAGATGCTGAAACATAGAGTTGTTACACAGTCCAGAGTCACAGATGTTGAAACACAGAGGAAACCGTTACACATCCCAAGACTGATGACGTTGAAACACAAACGAAGTCATTACACAGTCAGTGGTCAACAACAACCTTACAACAAAGCGCAAATCTCGTGGCTGCAACAGCGCGCGATTTGCGATGCTGAAACAGGATCAGCAGCAACAAGAAGAAACTGTTACTCCAGCCGTAACAACAACATCTCATTCAGTACTTGCAATAGCATTCTATTGCGCGAGACTAGGACATCCTATTCTGGTTTAGAAAGTCGATCTGACTAAGAATAGGACTCAGATACACATTGTAATTTTTGATCAATTGTATCATAGGGATTCCCTTTTTAAATAAGAGGAAATCACCATTCGAAAGGACCAAGTTTTTATGTATTGATAAAGCTTCAGAGAGAGGGACGTACTTCAATTCCAGATTGTAATATGATACATTGATAGATGAATAGAAAAAAAAAATTGAGCATCCTTCTCTAGCTTTTTCGTCTCAGGGGAATCTTGTGAGAAGGGAGGGCCCACCTTATTCACAAGATTCACCTGTTAGTTTTAGAGTGTGTTAGTACAATTTATGTTTATTCTTTGATTAACTTTTGTCTCTTGAAACACTACGTTTAATGAATTCTGCTTTGTTGAAACACTACTGAACTCTGTCTTGTTAAAGAACTTTAGTTTATTTTCACGAAGTTTCTAATCCTTTTTAGCAGCAATCTGGTGTGATGATTTTCTGCAAGTGTGTTAGCCAAAGACTGGGTTAAGGGTTCCTGCTCATAAAGGAAGGGATCAGAAGATCTTGTTCTCTGTAGATTTCAATTATTTCTGCAAGTGTGTTAGCCAGAGACTGGGTTAAGGGTTCATGCTCAGAAAGGAAGGGATCAGAAGATCTTGTTCTCTGTAGATTTCAATTATTTTTGCAAGTGTGTTAGCCAGAGACTGGGTTAAGGGTTCCTGCTCATAAAGGAAGGGATCAGGAGATCCTGTTCTCTGTAGATTTCAATTACTTCTACAAGTGTGTTAGCCAGAGACTGGGTTAAGGGTTCCTGCTCAGAAAGGAAGGGATCATAAGATCTTGTTCTCTGTAGATTTCAATTACTTCTGCAAGTGTGTTAACCAGATACTGGGTTAAGGGTTCCTGCTCAGAAAGGAAGGGATCAGGAGATCTTGTTCTCTATAGATTTCAATTACTTCTGCAAGTGTGTTAGCCAAAGACTGGGTTAAGGGTTCCTGCTCAGAAAGGAAGGGATCAGAAGATCCTGTTCTCTATAGATTTCAATTATTTTTCACAAGTGTGCTAATCGGAAATAGGGCTTAAGGTTCCTACTTAGAAAGGAAGGAATTAGATGGCTTTGTTCTCTACTTGATAGAGTTATCTTTCTCCACATTGTTGTTTCCATGAAAGTGTGTTAATCAGAAATAAGGTGTTGAAGTTCTGGTTGAGAGTAAGGGTCATGTTCTCTGGTTACAAAATGATTATTCTTTCCTATTGCAATTGTTATTTTAATGTAGTCCAGGATTCTTTAGATTCATCTTTACAGATTTGCAATAGGTAGGTTGCTTTCCTGTAATTCAAGTCAGAACTTCAGTTCATTCAAAGCAAGTGTAATTAATATAGTTTCCTTTACTACAAATCTAAGTTGTTTTTGGAATTGAGCATATATAGTGCGTGGTTATCTTTGAAATAAACAGACTTCCTTGGGTTGACAATTCATGTAGCACTTGATTGTTTGAGTTAATTAAGCAATTATAGTGACCAACAGACTTATAAACAAGGAATCAAATATGGTGTTGGATGTAAAGTAAAGATTGCATTACCCTCTTTTTAAAAAGGAAAAAGTCCAGGTTCTAATGGGCTAACTGTGGGATTCTACTTGGGATTTTATGATCTACTGGAACAATATTTTTTGCATTTGGTGGAAGAATCAAGACTATCTGGAAAAGTTTTGGGAGTTTTAAATGTCACTTTTACAGCCATTATCTTAAAAAAAAAATAGAATAGCAAAACCATTAAAGATTACAAGCAAATCTCGTAATTCAATATCATTTACAAACTAATTTCCAAATCATTGCTAACTAATCCTTTATAATCAACAAACCCATGATGCGGCAGGTATTGCGCAAGAAGGTATGCATACAATCAAAGCAAAAAAGTTACCAACAACAATCCTGAAGATAGACTTGTTAAAAGTCCATGACAGGGTGAATTGGATTTTTTTTTTAAGATTGCTACTTATTTAGATGGATATGAACCTACAATGAGTTAATGGGATCATGGGATGTTTATCTTCAATTTCCTTTGCAATTTTTCTAAATGGATCTCCATCAGGTTTTTTTAATATCACAAGAGGATTCATGCAAGGTTGTACTTTATCTCACTTTTTATTTTTATTGGTGGCAAAGGGGCTAAGCATGCTTATCACATATGTTGAAAGGAATACAAGTACTAAACTTCGTTTAAGGGAATACAAGTAGTAAACTCTGTCACTATTACACACTTACTCTTCATGGACGATATCATTCTCTTGTCCTCTTGTCACAAGTCTGTGAAGGAGTTGGAAAAACTCAACGAGCTACTAGACTTATATTGCAAGGCAACATACTATATTGCAAGGAAACATGTATGGAGATAAACATGAACAAGTCTCTCATGTTGTTTAATGAAATGGTACAGGATATCAAGTCACTGGTTAAGAATATATTTCAAATGAGGACTGGTGATATAGAAAAGGGGTGAAGTATTTGGGATTTTTCTTACAACCTTATTAATATCAATACAAGGATTGGATCTGGCTATTAACAAAGCGGTGGTCAAAATTTGAATATGGTGCAATAATTAGCTATCTTGTGGAGGGATATTAGTATTGAATAGAGAAATATTGGAGAGTATTCTTGTATTCTGGTTCATAATCACAAAGTAGTTTATGAAAGGCACACTCAATAAAATTGGAAATATATGTTTTCGGTTTCTTTGAACTAGGAAGAAGGAAAAAGAAGGAATTCCACTCATCAAATGGATCAGAGTGGCCTTGCCAAAGGATTTCAGAGGACCGGGCTTGAGGAACATTCATATTTTTAGCTTAGCTCATGTACCTAAAAGTATTTGGAGGTTAGTGCATTATAAAGGGATTTGGGGTAGTGTTATGAAAGCTTAATATTTTAAATGGAATACTATGAAAGTGTGGTTCAAAATGAATAGAGAAAATTATCGAGGAGCATCTTTGGGATAGAAAGAATTGATAAGGCCTACCACTTGATTGGTAAATGGGTAAAAGTATTTGGAGGTTAGTGCATTATAAAGGGCTTTGGGGTAGTGCTATGAAAGATAAATATTTTAAATGGAATACTATGGAAGTGTGGTTCAAAATGAATAGAGAAAATTATCGAGGAACATCTTTGAGATAGAAAGAATTGATAAGGCCTACCACTTGATTGGTAAATGGGTTGCATGGCCTACCCCTGCTCTAAACCTTGAAGTCATTGTTGTGTAAAAGCCAAAAATGATTTGAGATACACATGGCAGCGCGCAAATCATTGATCATAAGATAAAGAGAATCTATCACACAGTTATTCATATTAGTCAATGGAAACTCCAGGTACCAGAACAACAAGAAGGATATAAACCTTGAGTTTCTTCACGACTTTGACTTAAATATCAACAGTAGAACAGATAAAGGAAGGCTTTAAGAAAAGGAAAATGGGATGTAATTACCCTGAAATTAATTTTGAGAAGGTATGAAGCCTCCTCGGTGTTTTTGGTTCAGACCCTCTGATAACTGAGTCATTGTTCCATGTTTATTCACATTATGACTTCAACTACAAGGATGGTGACATATTTTTACAAGAGAGCAAATTTTACTATAGGAAACTAAGAAGAGCACTCTGTGAGAAACTTGGACAGTAAGACCACAGTGACAGATTGCAAGAAGGAGAAGTAGTTAAAACATCTAAGATGGAATCAGAATGTGAATCAAAATCAGGCCTTGCAAATAGTAGTGAGAAGGTTTTTTTTTTTTTGACAAAGTAGTGAGAGGGTTGTTGCTAGCAACCATTTAAATATTGAAATGGGATTGTTACATTGGTATACGATATATGATAGAGAAGAGACTCTAAACCTTGAAGTCATTGTTGTGTAAAAGCCAAAAATGATTTGAGATACACATGGCAACGCGAGAATCACTGATCATAAGCTAAAGAGAATCTATCACACAGTTATTCATATTAGTCAATGGAAACTCTAAGTACTAGAAAAATAAGAATGATATAAACCCTGAGTTTCTTCACAACTTTGACATAAATATCAGCAGTAGAACATATAAAGGAAGGATTTAAGCAAATACAAAATTAGTAAGCACCTCTCTGAAGCCACCGCTACACCAATCAGATATTTGAGTTTGCAATCAGATATGTGAGTTTGTAAATTGCCACTGTGGTCTAGCCTTAGCGCGGAGCCACGAGTGGGGTCCTCCTCTGCGAGCGGGGTCTTGGACTAACAAAATATGGTCACTACCAACTGGTGCTTGGGCTGAACCTAGGAGTAACTTGTTACCAACCAAAAGAAAGTCCAAGAGGAAAATACTAAACCCGTAAACCTCAAGGCCCAAAGGGGAAATAAGAGGTAACAGAAGAAGAGTAAAACCCTAATTTGTAAACCTTCGTTCCGTCAAACCCCAAAGGGGAAATTCAAATAAGAACGAAGATGTAAACTGGGGAATGCATTTCAGATCCCATATAATTTATACCATGTGGGAGGGCCAAAAAACTCCATGTTCTTTGGAAATCAGGCAAAGGGAAGATTGTAGGTTGTAGCTACCCAGTGTTGAGTGCCCACTGCCCATACCACAAAATCGGGGTGAAATTAAACCATAAACCCCGATTTTACCAAATGGCAGGGCGAAGAAGCTATCATAAATTCCCATATTTCTAGAAATTTGGCTAATGGAAGCTTGTTCCTCCAAATTTCAGGGGCTAAATATAATTTGTTTTCCTCTATCCCTCCTAAAAACATGGGCTAACCATGTACATGATTTTTACCCTAAAATAAATTACAGGCTAATGAAATAAGTTTTAAAAAATCACTCTAATACAAAACATTCGCCCAATAAAAAATTAGAGGCCCTTTAATTTCGCCCATGAGTGAAATTTCGCCCCTAAAATCATCTATGCTTGTGGTGATGGATCATGAACTCCTAAGTGAGTTCCCATATGGTCTCATTTAGAAAATGTGAGCCCTATTCTCTCATCAGTACCTTTCGACAAGAAAATATGGTAATCACATTCTCAAAAATGAATTGCGTCGCCATTTCTGTTGTGCAATACTTAACCGACAAAATCAATTTCCCATTTCAAAATCAATTTCCCATTTCTCAAACAATTCTGATGTTGTAACCAAAAATAGAAGGAGCTCATCTCTTTGGCGAGGTTTTATGATCTGTTGACATATGTCACATCATTTACAATACTCCTTGGCATCGACGAAGAGTGAAGGCCGCCAAATCCTTGAATGAAAAACTTTTCACATGGTATCCTTACCTGCATTGTGCCCCCCTGCAATACCCCATGTGCTTCATACAAAATGGGGTCTCATTCATGTTCTAATGCACATCTTCACAAAATGCCATCAACTCCCAACTTATACAGGTGTCCAGCAATCAACTAATAGTCTGCGTTATGGGTCACTAATTGACGACAATGTGTCGAAGTATACCATGTTGGAGCTTGTCCGTACGTGAGGAATTTAGTGATCTCAGCTAATTGATCGGGCACAACTTCGAAATGGAATATTTTTTCATCGAGGAGTTCATCATTGAGACTCTGACTAGCTTCACCAGACTCAATCCACGACAGATGATCTAGTCCAACATTATATTTCCCCGGATTAACGATTACCTCAAACTCGAATTCTTGTAAAATAAACAACAAACGACATATGTTCCCTCCCAACACTAGTTTGTTGACCAAATACTTGAGCACAAAATGGTTAGTGGAGAATCTAAACAGGGTCCCCAATAAGTAATGGAAAAACTTATGCAAGGCATACACCATTGTGAGGCCCTTGTGCTCAGTTGTTGTGTAATTATTTTCGACATTAGACAACTTGCAACTAGAAAAATAGATCGGATGATCAATATTCCCTTCGCTCGGTTGCACAACAACTACTCCCAATGCAATAGAAGACATGTTGACATGAACATGAATGAGCTTAGACTAGTTGGGAAAAACCATAATTTTCACAATGACTAATTTCTCTTTTAGAGTGTCCAAGGCTTCCTGAAATTCATGTGTCCATATGTGATGCAGACCCCCACCTCCTCTTGGGGCCCGCTCAACCTCCCAGTCTAGGATCAATCATCTTCAGAGCTGGATTAGCTCTCAAATCTCTATTGGATCCCCTATTAATGTTCATAGGTCCTTAATTTCCTTGTGCAGGCCAAATGTTAAACCCGGGGGCACTTTTCCTAAGCCCCTTTTACCTTTAAAACCTTTTAAAATCAAGTTTGGGCCCTATCTCCCTTTACTTCGGCCAAAGCCTCATATGACCATGTGTTGTGACCATACGCTAACTAAAAGGTTCTAATTCGGTGCTCCTCCATAGCTTCGGACTTCAGAGGTTTCAACCATAGAATGTTTTGATTCCTCCTTGCGTTGAATCGGAGAATACCCGAATGACAACATAGATCAATGGTCTACAACCTGTACTGATATCTACAGCTTTGAGTCACTTCAAAAATTTGGCTTCAAATGTATTACCCACTCCAACTTACACTTTCACCGAATGCCGAATTTCGAATAAGACAATCGAACAGCTGGCATTTCTCCTCCAAATCAACGGTTCACGCCTCCTTCACGCTTCTGGCTTCGGGCTTCGGGCCTTTTTCGATGCTCAACACTACAAATCCTCCGGAGTACCAAACTATGAAATGATGACAAATCACTTCCCAATGGTCCATGTTTCCTTCTCAACAGATGGCTGAGATTTTCCCCGCTCTTCGGCCTTTGGGAGTTCTTAGTGCTCCTTCCAATGAAACCTTCGAGGAGCCGAACTTCGAAGTCATGTAGAGTCATGATGAAGCTCCATGTGTCCTTGCAATTGAACGGACAATATGGACTATGGTATTCAAGCCTTCGAGAGTTCTAGACCCAAACCACAATATGCCTCAATTCTTTCGGAGTGAAAAGGCTATGAACTACGAGATCTGGCGCCATGTGTCCCTCTCAAATGGACAACCGAGATGGACTCCGGCCTTCGAGAGTTCTTGGTCCAGGGCACTTTCACCTATGTTCCTGCGGAGCGCTCGGTCTCCTAACTACATGATATACTGACGTGTTTCTCTTTGTACCAACGGCTAGGATTTGTTCCAGGATTCGGCACTTCGGGAAACCTCGTCTCAAACTAACTTACATCCAGTTTCCTTCGGAGTGCAAGATCTTCAAACTTCAAGATTTGTTGAAACATTTCCCCGCCTGTCAACAGTTAGGATTTTCTCTGGTGTTTAAAACTTCGAAAATATTATATGCTCCTACACCTACACCTCTTCTTTGTCGGATGACCGAACTTCTAGGCCACACTCGATCTGCTAACACGTAGCCTCACCTTCAATAGCCCAGACACACTTTGGGCTTCGGGACTTCGGGAGATTTGTTCCCTCCACATTAATAACATGAAAATGATCGAACTCATGAAATTTGAAGGATTTAAATGGGTTAAACCCCACGCTACTTACCTATATCCAATGGTTGTCGATCCTCACATTCAGATATAACTGTTGAGATTTGTTCTCCCTTTGTGTGAACTCCTCCTCCTATGTGGAATCCAATCTGTCGGCCCATAATTCTCTTGACAGCTGATGTGATGATTGTTGTAGCTCCTCCTCCTTAGTTGTTTGCGCTTTCCTTCAAATGAAGGATTTCTTGATATTTTTCAAAGGGGCTTGGCCTTTGAATATTTCTCTGCAAGTTAACTGCTCGGTCTATGACTGTGCCTCTCCTAATCTTAGTTCAACACTTCAGATGAAGTGTGGGTGCACTCCTTGTGCTTCTCCTGAACACTGAAACTTGAAAGGGTCTCAGCCTCTGCACACCTTCCAGGGACTTATGCACTTGAGACTTTTTAATATCGCATGCGCACTCCTTGCTCTTCTTTAAGAATATGAACCTTAAAGGTCCTTGACCTATGCACACTTTGCAAGGTCTTTGTGCACAACTGCACTATCTCTCTCGAACTCAAAATTTCTTAGACTCCTAAGGGACTCGACCCTTTGTTCTTTTAACTACTTCTCATTCCCTCATGGAACTCACGCTCTTCCTCCAGAGCTTAACCTTCTGGTATGCCGACTTGGAAACCTTCTCACCGAACTCAAAATAGATTTCTTGTGCACTCCTTGCGTTGGTTCCTCAAATTGTTCAATAAATATGGTGTGCACTCCTTGTACATCCTTCCTCAAAGTGTTCAGTAACTCTGGTGTGATTTCACTTGCATAGTCTTTCCTTTTGAGATTTTACACTTTAATATGTGTAGGTGCACTCCTTGCGCTCGCTCTCAGAGTGTTCAACAACTCTAATGTGCACTCCTTCCACTACTCCTTCTGATCTTTAGAACAGTTATGGTGTGCCCACCTGGCATGCATTTCCTTGAACTCAAAATAGAGTTCTAACACACTCCTTGCATTGGCTTCACATATTATTTCAACTACTCTAGTGTGCACTCCTTACACGAAGCTTAAGAGCCGAGAACACTCAGAAAACCTACAACGAAAGAGAATCCTATCTAATTCCTACAAAGGGAAAACATACATACATACATGGAATTCATAAGCACACATTAAACATTCAGAAACCTCATAAAACACACACAAGAACTCATATGCAGGGAATTATGCTCTTTATATTAATTTTGAATGTTTTTTACATTGTGTACAAGACTGGACTGTAACTGAGTCTCAGTTCTTTCTCCTCTCCTCTCTTCTCTCCTAATTGCCAGCAACCTATTCTAGCATACATTAAATGCACTTATACAGGGAGGGTCTTCTTGCGCCTTCCTCCAGACTACCTATTGCTTTCATATCTCATAAAAGTATCTTATCTCTAAGGTTTATTACAATTAAATGGGTATGTACAACCCATATATGAGACCATGCTCCATTTCTTTACAATCCTACAGCTATTAAAAGAAATTTACAATATCCTGCAATCTCATACAGTCGCTCAAGCCTCCAATCATTAAAGGAGCTTTTAATTTATAATGGTTTCAAAAATTTGAAATTGGTGCTCCCTCCTTGGAGTCCAAATTGCCTTGCGTTGAACGTTGAGTAGTCTGTTGCTTGGCCTTTTGACAATTGATGACGATGCTCCTGCATCAATATGTACTTAGTATCCTTGTGCATCAGCTTATCTAAAGGGTCTACAATCTTTGCATAGTTCGGAATGAATCATTGGTAATATCATGTGTGACCTAACGTGGTGCGTAGCTTGCAAACTGTAGTGGGGGCCACCACATCCAGTATGGTGGAAATAGTAGCTTGATCGACTAGTAATCCATTCTTGCAAACTACGTGCCCCAATAATGTGCCAAAATGTGTACAAAAGATGCATTTATTCAAATTTAGAGAAATATGGAGTTGACAACATCAAACCAGCATCAAGTGAAGGGCTTGCATGTGTCCCTTTAGCAAGTTGAACATTGTCCAATCATCAAGTAAACTATAAGGAACTTATGGATAAATTCTTTGAAGGCTACGACCATTATCAGGGAAAAATATGTGAGTGCATCCTTCAATCCAAATGGCATCACAGTATAAGCAAAGGAACCCCATTATGTCACAAAGGTGGTTTTGTCTTGATCCTCCTCCACGATCCAAACTTGATGATGCCCTGAAAATTTGTTTGTAAAAGAGTAGGCTTCTCGTCTTCCAACATTCTCTATAACCTCATCAGTGAAGGGGATAGGGAAAGGATCATGCACACAAGATGAATTAAGGATTCTCAGGTATACACAGATACAAATATCATATGTCTTCTTAGGTTGCACCACCATGGGACTAATCCAATCGAACTCTTCCATAAGAACAACGATTCCAACATCCAGCATATGATCCAACTCTTTGTTCACTTTTTCTTTATATTTGGGATTTAATCAGTAAGGCCTCCTCTCGACTGGTTTGTCATCCATCTTGAGTTGAATATTCATCGCCCCTAGGGATCCTTTGATTCCCTTCGTTTCTGAGAAGCTGGAAGGAAACAAGTCTTGGTATTCCTTGAGTAGGTCGATGACCTAGGTGACAGTCTCCTTATCCCAGTAGTCTCCAATGATAACCATTTTGGGTGCTTATTTAGTGTTGATATTATGTTTCTTTGTATTAATCAAATGACCATAGTCCAGCACAGCCATCTCTGTGACCTTTCCCTCCAGTGCATGTTGACCCTCATATTCTTTGATCTATATACCTAGGGGGTCATCATCACCAATATCATCCACCTCAACCTTCCAGCAGTGGACAACCTCTTTCAATTTTTCCACTGGCTAATGGTATGAGTAGACTGCCTTTAGGGTGGCATCCTTGGGTTGACATTGAAATATTAAATTTTTGATATGAAGGAGTTCCTCCCTTTGAGCTGGATCCTTTGTGGTAAAAAAAAAAATTGCGCAAAATTGTGTGCTTACCTAAGGCTAGTCTATTGTTTGTCTCTGGATCTCCTCCTGAATGTACCAACTCCAAGGAACCATATCCATGGTATGAATGAACTGATGGACACATTGGGTGTGAGGAATATTCTTGGTAGTCCATCTCCTTTCACAGTAATGAATGTGTTTCTAAGGGTCTTCAGTACTCTTATACCAGTTGGCCAACTTGAATTCAAAGATTGGTTGGAACCAGACTTTGATAATTTCAGCCAGCTAGGCCCAATTTTCTATGGTCGCGTGGTATGTTTCCGAACAACGCATAGGTGTTCCTCGCACTATGGAATCCATGTCCTAAACTCATCGATCCTCTAGCATGGTCTTCTCCATTTGTACCAGAAATCCTTCTATAGGTCTTATCCCATCAAATCATGGTGCATCATGTAGCTCGGATCCAATCCAATGTACTACTTTAGTTATTCTTGCACATCTCTAGGTAGAGACCTCATACATATTTTGTTGCCACATCTCCATGGAATCATATGAGTCAATATCATATGACTTCATGCTCCTCCATCTCAGTTCCCCATCCACCAAGGGATTGACATAATCTTCCTTGGGCCTTGTGATCTTGTATATATTTTCAATAATATAGCTCCATGCATCCTCACCTACTAGATCATTATACATATCCCCTTCATTAGGATCTAAGGGTATAATCACATGCAGGGTGTTAGTCTCAAATAATATTTGTCACTTCTTCATATTCAACACCCCATTGTTGTTAAAGGCCCATTCAATTCTAAGTAGGGCAGGGTAGAGATCAGAATCATCCATAATATCTATCACTTCAAAATAAACCTTCATCTTCACCCATTCTTTGTTTACTTTGACTCCCTCCAATTGGCCTATAAGATATATCCTGTATATATTTATCAGTCATAGTTGAATGGGTGCCCAAACCAAGATTGGTTTACCCATCAATTCCCATGACTTGTACGACAAGATGTTCACGTTGGAACCCAGATATAACATGACCCCATCCATTTCATAACTACCAATTTTACTTGTCATCTTGAACTCTTGTTCTGCGCGCTTCAATTACTAACTTGGCATAGATCCATTTTTGGTAGGGGGGTGGATATATCTCTCTCTATCCCTTATTCCCCCAAGCAGGTTGCTAACATCCACGTCAACTTTCACGCAACATCAATATCATTTAGCAATCTCAAACAACAACATAAGAAGTTACTTACTTGATCCTCAATCTTTGCTTCACGATCAAAATTATACACAGTGCTTCTTCACACATCTTTCACTTCAGCACCTCATGCACATGTTCCTTGATTACTCTTTGTTCGGCACATCACAACTCTTCTTGTTTTCATGCTTCTTCCAACAACCTCTACATCGTGCATTGTGTTCCTTCATGCACGTGAGCTTCCTCCAACAACCTTTGTGTGGTGCGCTACAATTCTTCATGGGTGCGAGCCTCTTCTAGCAACCTCTGCATCACTCATTGAACTTCCTCATGGATCCAAGCCTCTTCAAGTGACCTTTGCATTGCGTGTTGCAACTCTTATCACACTCTTACTTCCTCTATGGCCCTCTACATCAAGTAAAACTATTTTTTTTGAACAAAAACAAACTTAGAAGGGGGTTGCACTGCCCTTCTTATATTCCCCTCTGACCTTTGACGTGAGATTTCACCATGCTCGAAGTCCATTCATGTATTTTATCTGCCTCGGTTTATAACCTAGACATCCACCTCGACATCCTTTTTATTATTCTCGCGCGGCTCTGCAGTCACCATGTTGCAATGTGTCTTCTTCTCTTCCCACTTTTTCAACAAGTCGTGACAATCCTTGATAACATGCTCAGAGATGTTACAGTACCCATAGAGAGCACATGGTTTGGTAAAAAATATTGAAACATGGCCTATATCTCCATACTTAAAACAAGTGGGGGGTCTACCTCCCCCTCCTTTATATCCTCACCCCCTGTCTCATCCATACATGCCTCTAGGACCTCCTTGATATCCACCACTCTCAACACCACCATGACCACACCCTTTTGTTCCTCTTATACCCTGAAGACATCGTGGGCATGATCTTGCATCAACTAGAGTGATCGACAATTATTCACATCATGTCCTATGGACTTGCAAAATTCACAGAACAGAGTATGATGTGTCTTCTGATATTTCTCCAATGTTGGGAAGTGGAGTGGCACATGGCCCCACTGTCTGCAAATTTTTCACCATTCCATCTGGGGACAAGCTGGAAATGGACTCGATGCACCCATTGCCGCATAGTTTCCAAGCACAGGACACTTATCTTTGTGATTCCCCTCAAACTAACATGTGATACAACATACATGCTCGCAGATGACTTCTACCTTTCTCATATCCTATAATTTCATTATCAGTTGGCCAACTGAGACCATACTTGTGCCAATCATGTCGATGTCTCACCTTATCCTGGTGTATCCTCCAAGCGCATTGAAATTTCAACCACTTCTTCCTAAGTAGTCACCTTCTATTGGGTGAAAGGGACTTAGATATGGAGAAGAAACCCTACAATGAAACATTCTCTATGTTGCATGTCATATATTTGGAATGTCATCCTATCCAGCAAGATCTTGAACTGTTGATCATAATCCCACATGGTTTCTCCTAGTTTCTACTTAATCTCTAAATTACATTGAGACTCTGACTTAGGATTTTGGAATTCCTTAATCATATCTCTCTTGATCTTTGTGAGGGACCTTGCTTGTCCCACTGGCACCATGGCCTTGTACTTCATATACCATGTCAAGTATTTGTGCCTAAATGTGGTCTCCAATTGTACAATCTTTAGTGCCTCATTTGTGATCCTTTTTACAAACCATATCACCTCGCAGATGAACCAATGTTTCTCTGCATCATCTCCACCCATTACATGGAATATGGGTAACCTCAAAGTACTAGCCTGATTTTCCATCCTCAGTCATGAACTATTTCCTCTGAACTAATTGTTGGGTGTTTGGGATCTCGATACTGATACTCTTCCTAGTGAAGTAGCATTGACTTTGTCTTCTTCTTCACTCCTCGCTTCCCTTCTTTCTCCTCCTACTCTTTCTTCTACTCCAGTTGCTTCACTGTCTATTCTTCTTTCTTCTTGGCTACAAATGCCCAATGGGGGTGGTTCAAAAGGGGGGTAACTCCATATTCTTCTACTATTTTTTGTGAGGTAACTCAGAGAGTTTCCTACCTATAACCATGCAAGACCATCCACTATTGCTAAATCT
>JZKD02S2047635.1:2771-17504 GCA_000966675.3 Picea glauca
ATATATATATATATATATATATATATATATATATATATATTATAATCAAAGTCTGAATAGTAACATTGTAAAATACATAAGTTCCACATCCATTTTAGGATGATAACAAAAACAAATACATTTAACTCCAAAATTCTAGCCTCTAAGCCATCGCTTTAAGATAGACCACTTCATACACGAAATTCAAACCTGCAAAAAAACAGATTTCAAAAATTAAAAATTTACAATTCAAACATGCGAAATAATACAGAATTAAATTTTTTTAATTAAAATAAAATTGACATACATACCAAAAGAGTTAGCTGTCATCCTCCAACATACTCTCTCCACAAAATATATTGTAAACATATTTTCCACAAAATATAATTTAGACATCTGTAAAAATAAAAAACATAATAAAAAAACAAATAGCACATATCAACATATATATTGTAACTAAATATTAAATAAACAATAAGTAATTATAACATAACCAACCATAGTTAAACAGATTTAAGATCTAGTTACTCTCCAATTAAAAGTACATGATTTAAACAATTTTTAAATCTTATCTAAAATCTAAAAAAAAAATAAAAAGAAAAAATATGTTCTTGGTAAAAAAAATTTGAATTAGAGTTATATAATAATCTGAAAATAAATATAGAGCTGTCTGTGAAGAAAGTTCACCAATCTCCATATTAAGTCATTCTTCCAGTGAAATACTTATCTCTTTGTGGATAAAGTCTCAAATCCTTGAGGTGAAATTCTCCTTGTGGATAAGGTCCCAAATCCTTGAGGTGAAATTCTCCTTGTGGATAAGGTGCCAAATCCTTCAGGTGAAATTCTCATCCCAAGTGATGTTATTGTGTTCTTGGTAAAATAGATTGTGAGTTAGAGTTAGATAATAATCTGAAAATAAATATAGAAATGTGTATGAATATAATTCACTAATCTCCTATTAAGTCATTCTTCCAAATAAATACTTATGTCCTTGTGGATAAAGTCCAAAATCATTCAAGAAATTCTCCTTGTGGATAAAGTCTCCAATCCTTAGATGTAATTCTCATCCCAAGTGTTGTTATTTGATCATATTTACACAACAATAAAATACTAATCTCCTTAGTAGTTAAATACTTCTCTTCTTTTTCTGTGGTGGTCATATAATCAAATTCCATGATGCCCTTTCAAGCTAAAGGACTCATAAATCTCCATATTAAGCAATTCTTCCAAAAAACTACTTATTGTCTAAAAAAGTTCACAAATCTCTATTTTAAAAACCATACTTCCGAAAAATACTTAACTTCTCTTTCTTCGGTGGAAGATATGTTCTCATATAATACTACGCCATTCTTGGACAAAAAAAGAAAGGAATGCAATCAAGGAAAATTTAGAAACTTTCTCTTTTTTGATGTGGGATAGAATCTGTTCTCAAATATTCAAACATATTCAAGTTCAAAATTAGGTCCTTATCATGATTTAAACTTAAATAAGTTTGAATGTACACCATTTAAGACAATGAAAAACTTATCTAGGGGTTCTATATAATTCGAAATAATTGAGGAAAGGATAAACTATAAATTTGAGAAAACGAAAATTTGATAAAAGTCAAGAACATACATTTATGAATCATCCTGAATGGACACATCCTTTCATAATCTGGGTGCTTCCTAAATCCCAATCTCCCTTCCGAGCACACTCTCAGGTACTCTCTTCTCCACATTAGCCTATATAACACATTTCAAATTTGAAAATTTAAAAAATTATATTCAAATGATTATATAACACATTAAATTTAAATGATTTTAAGACATTAAATGATACCTGTGAACTCCCACCCTCTTCAAACTCTCCCAATGAGAATTGAGACAAGCCTGCCAAAGTACCAGGAGATGGAATAGAGAGTTGCGAACAACAAAACTAAGAACTAAATATAGGATTCAATGTGTTCACAAATATACAAAATTATAAATGTTGTTGATCTCTTATTCAAAAGAGTGGAGATTGAACAACTATTAGAAAAAAACATACCCGGTTCAATCCATCCAAATTCAAACTTGTAGAATCAAGTCCCCTGCCCACTGGAGATTCGTTTAACATATCTCCAAACTGTAGTTAATGACAAGAAGAACTAGATTATTTCTACAGAGAAAATGATATCTAAATCTAAAACTCGAAGTAAACTATCATAAAATGCGTCAAAATGTTTCTAACAGGAAAAAATTGTGAACAGAGAAATAACCTTCTAGCAAGTTTAACCATTTGTCTAGGGCTTCTACATCTATTTGTCCTTCAAATATAGGAATAACAAAATTAACTTGTACCTTGAAAGGAGAGGTGCTTCCAAACTAGTTGCTTGATGAATATGTGCTTGTTGCTATTGGCAGGCATTGAAGGATGTGGGAACAACTCTCCATCATTTCATCCCTCTATCACGTGAGAGCTTGCTCAAGCAACAGACTGATAGGATTGTCTTCACCGTCATTTTTATTTTCTTCTACCATTGAGGGTTTCTTGGGTGTGTGAGAGCGATTCTTCAAGAGATACAAGATCAAGACCCAACTTTCTATACTTATACCTCGTTAGGGACACGCACTGAAAAATGATCAAGAGCCACCTGCTCTGATACCACTGATCTAGATTATTTTCGGCACGAAATGAGAGTGGAGATATAATAAATAAATGCACAGAGATATCGTAGATATTCAATAATATAACATAAATGTATCAGAGATGCAACCATAAACACATATATACAATAATACATGATTTCTATTAATGAAAGAAATGTACAGAGACTGTAAAAATATAGAGTGAAAGACTCGCTAGAATGGTGACAACTTATCTCTGAGAAGAGATGTGATGGCTACTCACATTCGCAAGAAGATGATTACAATGAGGTTTTGAAGGCCTTTTTACAATAAATAGGAATGCCAAAAAATCTAGACATCCAAAAACCTAACCCTAGGAGATGAAGCGCCAAAATTCATGTGGGCTCCGTTTGAGTAAGTTAGTGCATTAACTTCCCGGGGTCGTAACTTTTGCATACGATCTTTGTTTTAGGCGTATGGTAGACCATTAGAAAGGTATCATCGAGGAGATTAATTTTGGGGCCTCAATCATGTTGTAATGTATCATTGAGAACCACAATCTCGAAAAACCATCATTTGGGCCCTCAAATTGGCCCCGGAAGTTAAAAACTACTAAAAATAGTAAATTGCCAAAATTGTCAGAAAACTGTTTTGGGCCAGTCGAAAAAGGTGGGTGGCCACCGATATCCACCTAGATCATTCAGACTTCAGGTACTTGGCACCAACATCTACTCAGGTTTTCATGACCTTTTCAGCTGCACATGAATTCCTCTTCTACATCCCGCGTATGTATGCTACCTCCTCCACTACAGCCTATGTATGTACACTACCTCATCCAGTGTAGCCTGCGTACACCTCATAAACTAGGGTTTTTTTGAAACTCTGAGATTTTTGTTGTCGTCCCTCCTTTTCTACCTTAGACTTGCGTAACTTCATATGTATCAATGAGTACTTGCAATAAACCTTTCATAAAATAATAGATATTCAACGTGGTCAAAATTCATCCTCATAAGGGACCCTTGCTCTCTTATTTATACTCTCCAAGTAGCTTCCTCAAGGGGTTATATTCTAATTATTTTACCCAACTTTGTTCTTTTAGGGATAACCCACTTCTAACTAATTTTTCCACTTACAACCACTTTATCCACAAATATTAATCTCACCACTTCTAGTTGCAACTAATTTATATTTAAATATTTTCTTTTTTCAACAAGTTAACTCATGATTAACTCTTCATTACAACCACTTTGACTAGTAAAGTTCATCTAGGATCTTCTAGAATAAATTGACTTCTTTGACCTTCTAGGGGCTTCTATATAACTTTTGAGAGTTCTCCAATTTCACTAATCCATATCTACTCAAATGTGAGGAACTACGTGACGTACCAGATATCACAAGAAATGGAACAACATGTACTATCCATCTAGAATATTCTCACTTGCAAATTCACTAATCTCCATTACATTATTCCTCAACCAAAATTTGGTTCCTTAACCACACTGCTAGGATTACTTAGTTGCTTAACCATTTGGAATTTGCAAAGAATCTTCCCGTGAGGGATTTCACCATAAAGGGACCACTTTGGAGTTCATACATTTGGTACTTCCTATCAACCATGACATGACATCAATGATACAACTTCCTTTGATGTCAACATTTACATCAATGGCAACACATCACTATGATGCAACTTGAAATCAACCCTTTGACATCAATGAGAACATAGTCCAACAAATAGTTCATGTTATATCATAATTCCTTATATTTTCCCTCCCACCTAACTCGTGACAGATCTCCTTAATGAATACTCTGCAATTGGGAGATAGATCATCAGTATACAAGCAATAATATTGTTACAAGTGTGATTTGTTTGTCCCATTGATGCAACCCCCCTACCCTCCTAGGGTTATGTGACCTCCCGGTCTAGGATATTTCTAAATGTTGAGTCAAATCGAGTCTTCGGGTTCCTCTTTGAACCTAATTCAACTATACATAGGCCCCTCTTCTTCTGTGTGCAGGCCTTGTTAGACCCACCTAGTTTCTATGATCATGGTTTGATCGTTATCAACCTGCTCGTCGATTGATGGTTCACAAAAATTGCGGGCCATAAACATGCTCATGTTTTACGAAAGATCCTTGTCCCCATAATATGAAAGTTCTCACCTGATCTCCTTTTGATCGTTCCCGTTGATCTCCTGCTCTGACGTGATCAACGAAAGGGCATTGTGGCCTGTGAACTAGCGCGTTCACTAATTTTTCCTTTTCTCCCTGCAATGATTCCCTATCGTCGACTTATCTTCTCATATCAACAACCCTAATGTATTTTAGGTTTCTAGACTTCAGAAATATCAACTTCTCATGCTCCAAAAGCTCCTTTTTCTAAGCCCCTTCTTCGCATGTGTCCCCTGATTGTGTCCTTACACAAACAAGTGATTGTGGCCTGGCTTCGACATTTTAAAGTCTACGCAACTCTTATCCCCAAAATGTTACGGGATTGTTGATCTCTTGATATTGACGATACTATCTAAACTGGTGGTTTAGATCTTCCCTTTCCAAATATACGGACTAGATCTACCTCCTCTAGATCAACGGATGTGATATCCTTTGTGATTCCATACTTCGTAATTTTCAAATCTCAAACCCTCGCTAAATATGACTGATTATCTTCCAGAGTGGAATATCTGCTGACACGTATTCTCCCCAATCAATGGCTATTCTCCCACTTCAGGACTTTGGTCTCCTCAACTAGATCAACGGTCCTACAACTCCCTTCCCAATCAACGATCAAGATCTTCTCCTCGTCTTCGGAATTTTTCCCCTCCACTTTTATCTCGAGTTCTAGATTTGGCACCATGCATCCACCTTTACATCGACGATTGTCATTTCTTCAAATTTCCAGACTTCATAAGTCACAAATGTCAAACCTCACCTTCATTCGTACTTCAATCTTCTAGAGTTGACGATCTATGGACACTTGTCCTACTCAATCAATGACCCTTCCTTTACTTTGGGTGTTTGACCTTTCAACTCGGATCAATGGTCCTATGACCCTCTTCTTGATCAATGATTGACATATCCTTCAGGTCTTCAGACTTTTGAGATCTCAAATCTCAAACTTCACTTTTCTTCCCAATGATTTTATCTGAAGGCTATAATCCACTGACGCGTGTCCTCATGATCTGACGATCGAAAATTAATTCCGGTCTTTACTCGGAGTGCATGGATCTATGCCATGTCTCTCTTAGATTCGAAATATATGAATCACTTCAGGAATTTACCTGGAGTCTATGAATTCATGTCACGTCTCCTCTAGATCTAGCGGTCCAGATTTACTTCGAATCTTCAGGATTCGACAATCTCATATCTCAACTGAAACCTCGCTACACTTTACCCAGAGCTCATGATCTCTTGAAAAGTCTCCCCTTGTAGATCAACAACTTTCATATCTTCGTCTATTCAAGCTTCATATGTTTCAACCTTTCACCTTTTATTTCCTCTGGATCTCATGACCCGCTGACACGTACTCTTCTAGATCTAATGGTCCAGATTCTCTTCGACTCTCCGACTATTTGAGATTCGAGAATATCAAGTTTCAATCTTGCCTCCTCCCGAGCTTACGATATTTGACGACTCAGATTCACTTAGTCGATCCAATACCTGAGGGTCACTTCAGACTATCCAACGACTCAGGTCCACTTTGGATGATCGAATGACTGATATTTCACTTTGGCTTTCCGGCTCTTCAGGCTTTGAAAATCTCAAGTCTCAAACCTTGATAGGTTCTCTCTCATGTGCATGAGAAGCATTAAGTCTCATGCACTTTACACAGATCAGACGATTGTTGATATTTTTCTCTATGATCCAACAACCACTGTCGCTCCCGAGCTTTTGATTTCTTCCGACTTAGAATATTTATCAGTCTTCAAAGGTTTCAAACCTTTTCTCCTCCTACAAGTCTGATTCTTGGATCTCGTCAACAAATTTGAAAAGTGATATCCCTTCTGAGCTTGATCCTTAAAGGATTCTGACTTCCCATGCACTCTTTTCTTTCTCAGGATTTCGATAACTTAGATCGAAGGATTTCTTGAAAAGAAATTCTTCTTGTCGTCCTGGCATTCCTCTCACTTGATGCACACCTTGCAGAGCTCTACAGAGTTCTCATTGACTCTATCTCTTTTTGAACTCAACACATAGTTCCTCATGTGCACTCCTTGCAATTATGTTGATGAAGGTTCAACGATATCTCTCTTGAGCTTCTCTGAGGTTAACTCACCTCTATCAACGCACTCCTTGCGGACAACGTGCACTCCTTGCACTCGAAACTCAAAGATGAGAAACAATTGAAACTCATACAATACTTCACCAATTCATACATTTATAGAATGAATGACATATAAAGGCATAATGACAAACACAAATAAATAAACATACTATATGCAGGAAAAATTGGTGTTCTATTATCTTTGTGTATCTATACAGATGTTTACAAACACTAGACTATAACAGAGTCTCAGTTCTCTCAAGTTCTCCTAACCTAACTCCATCCTGAGTTCTACTTCTTCTCTAAGACCTATTTACAAATATCTCTCTCCCCTTTACAAAATAGGGCTCTACGAGCTTATCCTCTTCACTGCCTTAGTGCCATCACTGTCTCCGTTACGACACCATACTCCTACGACTCATTACATAAATAATGATCCAGGCCTGCTTACAGTCAACCATTTAAGGCGACCCTATCCACTACCTATACAAAGGTATGTCTTGGATCTTACATCCTTACAACATAAATTCCCATAGGATCAAATTTTGAATTTAAAAATGGGAGGGTCAATGCCTCTCCTTTTCTCCATTGCGTGTCTATGTCTTGGCTTGCTGGCGCATTTTCTGAGGTGGAGCGATGCTCCTGCATCATACTCCACTGCTGGGAAAATCATGAGCTCATTCTCATGAGCTCCTCTTCTCCAGTTTTGAAATCCTCCTATATTCCAAACTCTCCCTTGGAGTTGTCCTCTTCCTCCTCTCCAGCTATATTGTTGTTGTTTTTTTTGTTGCTGCCTTTTCTTCTCCTTACTCCCTATTGCTGTTGCAGGTTCTCCCCTATTCAACTTCCCTTTGCTGACTTTTTCTGCTGACCTCAACATAAACCTTCTTATCTTCTCTATCACTATGTCCAGTTCCTCTAGTGGCTGGCTCTTCTTATGCAGTTTTCTCTGTTGCACTTCCTCCTCAAAGGGTAAATCATCCCAATCCCCCATGTTGTCTTTATTTCCCCTTGTGGCACTAGGTTTCCACTCTGTTACAAACTCCAGTTCTACAGTCTACTCACTGAGTTGCTGCTCAGTTTCTCCCTCTGACATATTGGTTTCTGTCAGCTCCTTTGCTGGTACATCTCTAGCTTCCTCTAATTTCTCTCTTGGATGGTATGTTCCTCCATATGTCTCCAACTTATCATGTTGGATTTACCTACTTCTCTCCAGGGTTTCCAGTTACTCATGAAACTCAACAAAGTCTATGTTGTCTTCTTCCTCTTATGCTATAGGCTTCAGTGTTGCAATCATTTCCTACTCAGCAAAGTCTATGTTGTCTTCTTCCTCTTATGTTGCAGGCTCTAGTGCTGCAATCATTTCCTGCTCAGCTTCCTGGCTAAAAATTTTGAGCAATTCTGTTGAATGCTCTTCTTCTGAAATTTGCATGAATGTCTTCTAGAAGACATCTGCTAGCTTTGGATTGTCCAACCAATCCTCCAACATCCTCAATTGAGTGATCATCTCAACTGTGTGCTCCTCTTCTTCTTCGCCTTGGGAATATTCTAATACCTTCTCCTTCATCATGACAGTCACTGTTGGTTGTCCTTCCTTTGTTGCTTCACTTCCATCATGTGCACTGACCTCTACTTGGTTGTTTGGTAGGAACGTATTGATCCCTCCAATAATCAGAATGCCCCTCTGATCCTCCTCCTAGATGGTGAAATTATTTAACTTCTCATCATCTTCATTCACATAGTCTGCAAATCTACATGAATCTTCGCCTATCAGCACTCCTTGCTGACCTGAACTCACTTCTGAGCTCCTGATACTTTCAAACAATCTCCTCTCTTTCCCCCTGCCCACCTATCAATTTGGGACTTCTATTCTTACCACCTGGTAGTCTATGAGATCAATCGATCCCATCTCATTTCCCACCTAGAAATTTGAACTTTTATCACTGCTCCTCTGGTAGTATATGAGACCTTCCACTGATCTCTTTCCATTGCCCACCTGGAAACTTGAAAGTCCATTTCTGCCCTCCTGGAATTTTATGAGATCTTTGACTAATCTCAACTCCTCCTCATCATTGAGGTGTCTCCCAATTTTTGGTTCACAGATGTGAATCAATTCCTCCTCTGTGTCACTGAGGTTTTCTAATTCCCTCAACCACCTTCTTAACTCGTGTTCCTTCTTTCTCGCCAACAACTTTTGAACATGCCACTTTTACTTCCTGTTCAGAGGACATTCGTACCTATAGTGTATATTTACCTCTTGTTGCATCCTCAATGCTAGTTGTTCCATCCTTTCTCTTATCTCATTGAGCTCCAGATACATCTCTTGATTGCATTTCTTCTTGCGGTTTTCTCTTCGACCATGCTCATGGCCTTCAGTAGCCATTTTCACTTTCTACCTTCCCTCCTATCAAGGCTATGGATCACTCCTCATTCGATAACATATCCATATTCTCTTACATCTCACCTGGATGTTTAAATATTTTTTGCTACGCACATGCAACAACTTTCTTATAGAGCATCAATACCCTGCTTCCTTCACCTGCTGTGTACAGGAGAAATTTAACTTCTGATACCACTTGATGTTACTAGATCATCTCTTTTCACCTCCTTATTATTTGTTGTTTGCAAACAAAATTCATCTCTCTCTTCTCTTTCTCTTTTTCTTGAAATCTACAGACGAAAATTCACGCTCTCATACCACTTGATTCAACCCCCCTACCCTCCTGGGGTTCTGCGAACTCCCAGTCTAGGATATTTCTAAATACTGAGTTAGATTGACTCTTCAGGTTCCTCTTTGAAACCAATTCACCTATACACAAGCCCCTCTTCTCCTGTGTGTATGCCTTGTCAGACCCGCCTGGTTTCTATGATCATGGTTTGACCGTTATCAACCTGCTCGTCGATCGATGGTTCACAACAATTGCGGGTGGTCAATGTGCTCACCCTATATGAAAGAGACTTGTCCCCGCAATATAAAAGTAATCACCTGATCTCCTTTTGATCGTGCCCATTGATCTCCTGCCCCGACGAGATCAATGACTTCAGCGCATTGCGGCCTATGAACTAGAGTGTTCGCTAATTTCACCTCTACTCCCTGCAATGATTCCCTACTGTCGATTTATCTTCTCAGATCGACAACCCTAATTTACTTCAGGTTTCCAACCTTCAGAAATCTCAACTTCTCGCGCTCTGCAAGCTCCTTTTGCTAAGCCCCTTCTTTTCATGTGTCCTCGGGATGTGTCCTTATGCAAATAAGTGATTGTGGTCTGCCTTCGACGTTTTAAATTCGACACAACTCCTATGCTCAAAATGTTACGGGACCATCGTTCTCCTGATGTTGACAGTATTGTCTAAACTAGTGGTTCATATCTTCCCTTTCCAAATCTATGGGCTAGATCTACCTCCTCTGGATCAATGGATGTGATCTCCTTTGTGATTCTAGACTTCAGACTTTTCAAATCTCAAACCCTAGCTACCTATGATTGATTATCTTCTGGAGTGGAAGATTTGCTGACACACATTCTCCCTAGTCAATGGCTATGCTCCTACTTCGGGACTTTGGTCTCCTCAACTAGATCAACGATCCTATGACTCCCTTCCCAATCAATGATCAAGATCTTCTCTGGGTATTTATACTTTTCCCCCTTCGTTTTTCTTTGGAGTTCTGGATCTGGCACCGTGCATCCACCTTCACATCAACAGTTGTCGTTGCTTCAGATTTCTGGACTTCAAAAATATCAAATGTCAAACCTTGCCTTCATCCATACTTCAATCTTCCAGAGTTGATGATCTATGGAAACCTGTCCTGCTCAATCAACGACCCTGAATTTACTTCGAGTGTTTTACCTTTCAACTCATATCAACAGTCATGTGACCCTTTTCTCAATCGACGGTCGAGATCTCCTTCGGGTCCTTGGACTTCTAAGATCTCAAATCTCAAACTTCATTGTTCTTCCCAATGCTTTTATTCGAAGTCTATAATCCACTGACACGTGTCCTCCTGATATAACGATCGAGGATTAATTCAGTTCTTTACCCGAAGTGCATGGATCTATGCCACATCTCTCTTAGATATGACCTCTAAGAATCACTTTGGGACTTTACCCAGATTCCACAGATTCATGCCATATCTCCTCTAGATCCGACGGTCCAGATTTACTTCAGATATTCAAGATTTGACAATCTCATATATCAACGAAAACCCTGCTACACTTTACCTGGAGCTCACGATTTGTTGACAAGTGTCCTCTTGTAGATCGATGACTCTCGTCTCTTAAGCTATTTAGGCTTCAGATGATTCAACCTTTCACCTTTTCCTTCCTCTAGATTTGACGACCCACCGACATGTACCTTATGGATCTAACGGTCCATATTATCTTTGACTCTCTAGCTCTTTGGGCTTTGGGAATATCAAGTTTCAAGATTTCCTCCTCTTGAGCTTACAATATCTGATGAATCATATTCACTTGGTCAATCTGATGCCCGAGGTTCACTTCGGACTATCCAACAACTCAGGTCCTCTTTGGATGATTGAACGACTGAGATTTCACTTCGTCTTTTCAGCTCTTCGGGCTTTAGAAATATAAAGTCTCAAACCTTGATAGTTTCTCTCTCCTATGCATGCGAAGTGTTAAGGCTCATGCACCTTACAAATGGTTCTTGATCCTTTTCTCTATGATCCAACAACCATTGTCACTCCTGAGCTTCTGATTTCTTCCGACCTAGAAGATTTATTAGTGTTCAAAGGTTTCAAAACTTTGCTCCTCCTACGAGTCTGATTCTTGGATCTCGTCAACACTTCTGAAAAGTGATATCTCTTATGAGCTTGATCCTTAAAGGATTCCAACTTCCCATGCACTCCTTTCATTCTCTGGAGTTCGATAACTTAGATTGAAGGATTTCTTGAAAATAAATTCTTCTCACCTTCTTGGCGTTTCTCTTGCTCGATGCAAACCTTGCAGAGCTCTACAGAGTTCTCAATGACTCTATCTGTTTGTGAACTCAACACAAAGTTCCTCCTATGCACTCCTTGCACTTCTGTTGATGAAGGTTCAACGATATCTCTCCTGAGATTCTTTGAGGTTAACTCACCTCTGTCAATGCACTCCTTGCGAACAATGTGCACTCCTTGCACTCGAAACTCAAAAATGAGAAACAATTGAAACTCATACAATACTTCACCAGTTCATACATTTAGAACATGAATGACATATAAAATAATATAGATAAACACAAATACATAAACACACTATATGCAGGAAAAACTACTTTTCTATTATCTATGTCTGTCTATACAAATGTTTACAAAAACTGGACTATAACAGAGTCTCAATTCTCTCATGTTCTCCTAACCTAACTCTATCCTGAGTTATGCTTCTTCTCTAAGACCTATCTACAAATATCTCTCTCCCCTTTACAAAATAGGGCTCTATGATCTTATCCTCCTCACTGCCTTAGTGTCATCATTGTCTTAGTTATGACACCATACTCCTACAGATGATTACATAAATGATGATCTAGACCTCACTACGATGTAGACCTGCTTGCAGTCAAACTTTTAAGGTGACCCTATCCGCTACCTATACAAAGGTATGGCTTGGATCTTACAACCTTACAACAAAAATCCCCATAGGATCAGATTTCGAAACTAAAAATGGGAGGGTCAATGCCTCTCCTTTTCTCCATTGCACATCTATGTGTTGGCTTGTTGGTTCATTTGTTGAGGTGGAACAATGCTTCTGCATCACCCATCTTGGAAAATATCCTCTCATGGTGAATGTATCCATCATGGAAACAATATTGTTGGATACATGTGATACATATGGATCCAACCTCAATCTACTCATTTTATCTCGATAATTTCCTTTCACTAGGACTAGCGGCGTATGAGTAGAAGATTCCAATCACATCTATGGCTGCATGTATTGGGGATTTGTTTCATTGTTGAGTAAAACCCTTAATTTAGATAGGATATGATATAATCAATAGACAATGTTTAGTTTCTATACAAGCACAAGAGTATCATTACATAGAACAAATAAAGAGAATACATGAATGTAATTAAATTACAAATTTAACCACAATAGTATGATTTAAAACACAAAAATATCAGGGAAACAAAAATATTCATATATTAGTCCAATGTAAAAGCATAAAATGCATAATATTACCTAATAAGAATGATTGAACATAGGTGGGATCCAACACTTTCCTTGGGATGGGTCATTTTCCTTCTTGAATTTTCTCTCTAACTACATTGAATGGAGAAATCTTGGTTCCTTGAGGAAATAGTACAAGAAATCATGAGGGAAATGAATGGTAAAGATGGGAGAGTAAGATGATTTATCTCTGATGGAATTTCAATCACTTACTAATTAATTTAGTAAGCAACTGAAGGGTTGTGCATTTAATTATCAATCCAAGATCGTATAGAACTTACAAATTGTTTTTCACTGTATATGCAAGTATGATGTTGCAATTGCCAATGGGTTGTAGTACCTCTAAATGACTGTCACAAGGAAAGATATAAAGATGTTTTATCAAGTCATGAAATTAAACCACACCACTCTTGCAATCAAATCCATAATTTCAAGAATAGAAACACACTTTTGTAGGAAAGTAAATGTCACACTTGTAGGAAAGTAAATGTCACACTTTCAGGAAAGTAAATATCACTCTTGCAGGAAATAAATCGCACATGCATCAAAGGTGAATTGCTCAAGTATTAAAATTATCTTGATTGATGTGAAAAACATATGATGTCTCATGTACTGAAATGCAACAAGCCTCAAGTTGTAAAAATCAAACCATATTGTGTCATGAACAAATGTTGTAAACAAAGGAAATGAGCTAACCTAAATTGAAAACAAAACAATTGTTAGCTAGAAAGAAAAATGTTGTAATGTGAGTGCAGAGTTGCAACAATAGGAGTTGCAACAAAAGAGATGTTAATGTTTTATCAAAGCACTAAACATAGGAATTACTGGAAATAAAATAAATGTATAAGAGGTGCTACAACTACACATTCATTAGTTAGAGAAAAATATTCTACAATGTCATCACGGAGTTGCAGTGACAGGAGTTGCAACAACAACAAAAAAAACTAGAGTTGTAACTTTTTATGTTAGTGGTAGCATCAGAAAGGTATTTCCACATAGGTTTATGTGTATAGATGTGTGGAAATCGTCCAAATCCATCTACTTTTTAATTTACTTTAATTAAAGGAATTATTAAAGTAAATTTATTTAATTTAATTATGTAATTAATTAGTTGAGTTATTTAAGAAACATGCTTAGCATTCAACATGTAATATAAATCTCAAGTGAGTATGAGAAGTAATATCAATTGTATATCACTTTGGAGATCAGAAATAGATTGTAACTCATGATTATAGAAGCAAGGATAGGATAAGGAGGAAGACACATTCACACAAAGATAGCAAAGAAGGACTTTTACTAGTGTGGATTCATTCAAGAGTGTAGAAGAAAAGAAGTACTTTTGCTAACACTTGATAGGTGTTGAGGGATTCAATATAGAGTATTGTATCAAAAGGGATTGTTGGTCAATATCTTGGATATGTGAAGAAGGAAGTTCATCTAGATATCATATAGGTCAAGGAGAAGAGAGAACAAAGGCATACATAGGTGGGTTTCAACAGAAGGAAGCCACATGAGAGTCCTGGAGCATACAAAGATTTTTATATAGGATTTTCGTACACATGCACGAGCTATAGAGGAGACAGTTGTAGACATTCTTGGGTCATAGTGGGGAAAGTCTTGGATATCTACGGTTCACGGAAGAGACAATCGTAAATGCCTAGAAAATCATGCTAGAATTGATTGTACAATAGGTCAGCCCTTTCCAGGTTAGTTTGTAGTTGTATTTCTCTCAGTGGACCATTATCCC
>JZKD02S2047646.1:0-16062 GCA_000966675.3 Picea glauca
GGGGTGAATCAATATTATAGATTTTTTATCCTTTTAAACATAGTATGTAAGTGTTATTTATCTTTATGATCAATATATCATTATCATTCAACAAGTGTAGAGTAAATAAACCATGAACAATGAAAAATCATACAAATACATGGTGCACCAATATTTTTACATGGATACCTAATGTGGGGGGAAACCACATAACTCTTTTTCTTATATGTCTTTAAGAATTACATTCATTGGAAGAACCAACTTCCTTTTTTCTCCAACTACAACTGGAAGGAGGCTTTGACCCCCTATATTTTCAGGCTACAACCTGAGGGAAGCTCCAACTCCCCAACTATCTGACTACAACTAGAAGGAGGCTACAACCCCCTATGTTCTTTGGCTACAATCAAAAGGTGGCTACAACCACCTATCCTTTCCCCATCCCGCCTCTCTGAAATATAAGTGTCAAATGATGAAACTACTAGCACACTATCATTGTGAGATATACCACTATACACATGTACCAACCTGTACCATCAACCTGTAACCAACCTGTACCATCAACCTGTAACCAACTTGTGCCACTAACTTGTAACCACCATGTACTTATACTCAACATGTACCAACAAAACCCAAAAGGTACGTGACCTGTATATGCTACAACTTGCATACGTATGCGCTCTGTCTATACTGCACCTTGCGTATGTACGTGGCCTGTCTATACTATAGCCTGTGTACACCTTCAAAAATCTAGGGTTTTCACCTTTTCTAAAACTTCAAACACTTTGCTACATCTATCACATCCATCTGAAACCTGTCATTATGTCTTATCTATAATTGTTCCTTGTGCATACATCATCTTACATATCCATTAACCAGTGCATCTATATTTCTCTAGTCATGTGCCATATATGTGTGTACAATCATGAACAAGTGTAATAACCCTCACATGGACTAGACACCAAACCCTCACTAATATACAGTCTTAGAATATACCAAAAACTTCACAACCATTTCACAACTACAAGCTCTTAACCATGTACCCAAAAAAACATCAACCATATGCAAGAAATACAAGATGCTCCTTAACACTAAAAAGATGTACCAATGATAAATATCAAATATACCAGCACTACATTTTTTTAGATCTGGCTTATAAAGTAAGTGCCATACAACCAAAAACCTCTCCAGGGAAAATATTCAAAACCCCATAACCATATCTCATGTAGAAAAAAATATCCAACTACACATAGAAATAAGATGTACCTTTTGAACCTGTAGATAGATATGTTGTACCTGATCACTGTATACCTTCATGGGAGCTTGATTTCAGACTCTAGATATCTGACATATTCATCTCCTTAAGTTTTCATGGATTTTCCCAACTATAAACGACTATTCCTTATTCAGAATGTGTATGTATGTACACAATCAGTTCTACTTCAACCTTTGTATGTACGTGATTTCCTCAACTGTAGCCTATGTACACCTAAAAAAATAGGGTTTTTTTCAATAGTTCTACAATTCTGAAAATTTCACCATCAACACTTCATGCTACCTTAGACTTGCATAATTTCAGATTTATCAATGAGTACATGTAAGAAACCTTACACAATAATAGACATTCAATGTGCTCAATAGGTGCTAATAGGAGAGCCTTTTTCTCTTATTTATACTTCCATGTAGCTTCCTCAAGGGGTTACCTTCTAACCAACTTAATCCAACTTCCTTCTTTTAGGGATAACCCACTTCTAACTACTTGTATACTTATAATGATGCAACCCCCTCCCCTCCTAAGGGTTATGCGACCTCCTGGTCAAGGATCTTCAAAACACTTAAGTTGAATTGGCTTTTTGGGCCTCTAGCATACCCTGGAACAACTTACATAGGCCCCCGATTGTTACTTCGCAGGTTTGAATTACCCGCACAACTTTTTTTAGCACCTTTGGTAACTTTAACTAGTGGGCGCTAGCTCCATTGGCTAGGATCTTATTCTCTATGACCGTGTGTTATAACCTTGGGCCAACTCTCTTCCTAACTTTGGGGTTCGACAGTTTTATGACCTCCACCCTTGTTTTCTTCTGAAATGTCTTTCTGCCAAAATACAGGGATCTCTTCCGCATGTCCTCCTGGATCCAATGGTCTAGCTCTACTTCGGCCTTCAAAATTTCATGAATATTGCACTTGCTCCATGCAATTCCCCTCAACTCTATCTCCCGAACTCTCTAATCTGCTGCCTTGTATCCTTCTCGCAGCCAACAACTAGGATCACTTCGCGGCTTCGCGAATTTGATGAACCCCACTCTTACAACATTTATACTCCTCTGAACCACAAAGTGCCAAAATACTCTACGACTAACCTCCATGCAAATCTCCCAGATATGACGGTCTGGAACGATCTCGCTTCCTCCTGAACAGATCCTACTCATTAATTCATGAAATTTTTAAAGGGCTCCTCCCCCTTAAAGGATTCGCGCTGCTACATCTTCTGAGCTTGTTCTTCCTTGAACACTTTAACTCCTCAGAATATTTTCTTTGACACTTAGTTGAAATTGACCCTATGCATGCCTTGGAACAGGTTTTCCTCCACAACTTAAATTCTTTGTGTTTGACTCTGCACACCTTGCAACAGTTCTTATATGGCTCAATTGTTCCTCCTAAACAATATGACCCTGAGTGTGTTTCCTTCTACGCATGCTCTCAAACTATCCCTCCTGAACTTTGAGTTAGAACAAACTCTGTTAATGCACACCTTGCGGACACTATGCACCCTTTGCACACAAAAAGTTCACGTTATATCTCCTGAGATTCTGAGTCAAAATAGACTCTATCAACGCACACCTTGCAGACACTATGCACTCCTTGCACATGCTCATAGAAGATAAACGATTGAAACTTATCAAATATATCACAGATTCATACATTCAACCATGTAAATGCATTCATAACATAAGGAAAAGTAATAACAGAGAATTGCAAATTAATAAAATGCCTACCATTCATTCATTCAGATAGACACAATAAATGCAACACCAAACATTTGGAACAATGCTTCTATGTTATATTCATTCAAATGCTATATGTACATGGGCTCATACAATGCTCTTTAACTAAATGGAAACAACTCTCCACAATTTTCAACAGCAATAAACTTCAACTACAATAATCCTTCGTAGCTCTCAATTAAAATTCAGCAGCCTCATTTGGGAAACCATACATTTTTTTATATAAGAGGGCTCATAGATATTTTCCCTCCGACTACCTTAGTGTTATCCTATCAAAATAAAATATTTCAAATACTAATGATTTATTACAATAAATGTTTGAGACAAACATATAAGAGAAAACACATCGAATATGTATTGCAATCTACCACATTAAAAGAAAATACATTCCCCATCAATCTCATGCGATCATCGAGCTCTAAAACATTTAAGATATTCTTAAATTTCAATCTTTTCAGAATATTTGCGTGATATGCTTTTCTTAAATTCAAAATCATCACTTCAAAATGTGCGCTAGTGTGTTGAGATGTCTTCCACTCGCACTTGATGACGATGCTCCTGCATCATACTCCTCTAGACAAACATTAATGGACTCCTGTCCATGAGCTCATGTACTGACTTTCTATGCTTCTGAATATCTACTTAATTTACCCAACTACATCTTCTATTGGGTGTCCTTTTCACTTTACCAGATACTCAAAATAAATCTTTATCCTGGTCTTCTTACCAATTCTATGATATATGATCTTATCCATATGTGGATCTGATACCAATTGATGCATCCCCCTCCCCTCCTAGGGGTTTTGTGACTTGTCTGCTACATGCATCTGTTTCTCCCATTGAATCTCTCTATGGTATTTGGACCCTATGGTTTCATCTTCCCTGTAAGGATATAGGTCTGAAATGTTAAATATGGGTGATATACCTACATCTTCTGGTATCTCTATCTCATAAGCATTTTCATCAAATTTTCTTAGGATCTTGCATGGTCCTATCTTCTTGAGCTTCAATTTTTTGTATGTTCCCCTTGGGAACCTTTCCTTCCTGATATGTGCTAGAACTTGATCTCCCACTTCAAATTGAAGTTTTCTCCTATGATGATCAACTCTACATTTATATTCTCTGTTGCTCCTCTGCAACTGCTCTTTGATTTGATTATGAATCTTCTGCATTTTTGCAGCAAAGTCTTCTGCTCCAGTGCTTTTGAATTCATTCTTCTCCAGATCTCTCAATTCTGATACTCCTCTCGGATTCATCCCATATACTATCTGGAATGGGCTCTTTCATGTACTTATGTTTTGTGAGTCATTGCTTGCAAACTTTTCTTGTGACATAATTTCATCCCACTGGCTACGATGTTCAGTGACCAAACTCCTCAACAAATTTCCTAAACTTTGATTCATCACCTCAGTTTGTCCATCCATTTTAGGGTGATATGCTGAACTAAAAGACATTTCTTTCCCTAGCCTCTTCCACAATTTTCTCCAGAAATGACCAACAAATTTAGTGTCTCTGTCTGAGATAATACTCTTGTGCAACCCATGAAGTCTTGCAACTTCCTTGAAATTTTTTTTTGCAATGTGCATTGCATCATTAGTTTTCTGGCATGGGATAATGTGTGGCATATTTGAAAATCTATAAACTACCACAAATATGGAATCACTTCCTCTTTATGTCCTTGGAAATCCCAACATGAAATCCATGCTTATTACATCCCAAGGCCTATCTAGAATAGGAAATGGTTGATACAATCTGGTGTTTTGTTTCTTTCCCTTTGCATACTGACAAATATTACATTTGTTTACAAATCTCTTCAACTCTTCCCTTATACCTGGCCAATAGTATGAACTTTTCAACTGTGAAAATGTCTTGTCATGGCCAAAATGTCCTGCTAGACCTTCACTGTGCTTTTCCTTCAACAAATTATCCCTCATCGAGCACTTTGGGATGCACAATTGGAAAACTTTAAACAACAATCCATCTTGAATCAGATACTCTGTCCACTGGCTTCTTCTTCTGAGCACAGGATTTTCACATGCTTCATATGCCTCTTTAAAATATGGATCATCACAATACATCTCCTTAAGGTGTTTAAACCTTAAGGTTTTCACTTGAAATTCCTGTAGAATCATACATCTCCTGCTCAATGCATCAACAATCTTGTTAGCATTACCAGAAATATGTTTAATGACAAAAGTGAATTTTCTCATAAACTCAATCCACTTAGCATGTATTTGATTTAACTTCTCTTGTCTGGTTATGAATTGTAAAGCATATACAAAACAAACTATCGCTATACAAAACAAACTCTTTTGGAACAAGGTAGTGCCTCCATTTCTTCAAGGCTTGAATTATTGCATAAAACTCTTTATCATATGTGGAGTAATTTATCTTAGTGTCATTCAAGTTCTCACTGAAATATGCAACAAGTCTATTATCTTGGCTCAAGACCGCTCCAATTGCAACTCCACTAGCATTACATCTTACTTGAAATGTCTTCCCGAAATATGGAAAGACCAGAATTGATCGTTCTGTTATCTTATCCTTTAATATCCAAAATATTTTCTCAACTTCTTCTATCCACTTAAAATACTTGTGTCTCTTCTTCACCATATCCATCATTGGTGTACAAATTCCACTGAAATTTCTAATGAATTTCCGATAGAAAATTGCTAATCTATGGAAGCTTCTCACCTCGAATATGCTTCTTGGCGATGGCCATTCTCTGATTTCTCTCACCTTCTCTAGATCCATCTTCAATTCATTTGAAGATATTACAAACCCAAGTAAATGAGTTTTGTCTTCATAAAAGAGGACTTCTTTAGACTTATCCACAACTTCTCCCGATGCAATCTCCTCATCACTAATGTTAGATGTCTCAAATGCTCTCCTTCAATTTTACTAAAGACTAATATATCATCCAGATATACAATCAAAAACTTAGAAATGAAATCTTTTAATACCCCATTCATCAACCTCATAAAATTACTCGTGGAATTCAAATGGCATAACAAGCCACTCATACAACCCTTCGTTTATTTGAAGGTTGTTTTCCACTCATCACCTTCTCTCATCCTTATCTGGTGATATCCACTTTTCATGTCTATATTTGAAAAATAATTTGCTCCACTCAAACATTCCATTAAGTCATCCATCCTTGGTAAAGGAAATATGTACCTGATGGTGATCTTGTTTATGGCTCTTGAGTCTGTACACATTCTCCATCTTCCATCCTTCTTCAGACTCAACACAGTTGGTACTGCGCATGGACTCAAGATTTCTCTGACTAAACCCTTGTCCATAAAATCATGGATTTGTCTCTTTACCTCCTCATTCTCTTGAGGTGCCAATCTGTACGTTGCTTTGTTCGATAGAATTGCTCCTAGTATTAGACCAATGTGATGGTTGATACTCCTAATGGGTGGCAATGAGCTTGGTAACTCATCCACTACTATGTCAACAAAATTTTCTAACAACTCCTGAATTTCTTCAGGAAGATCATCCATAGAATTACTTGTAAGGACAACTCTTAGCTTCCTCACCATGCCAAATTTCATCTCCTGATTCTTCTTAACTTCTCTCAGGATTTCCTTCCCACTCATGAGAAGTATACTTGTGCTCGCTTCTTCCTTTACTTTCTTTTCCTCAATTGGCAACAACATGTGTGTCCTACCATTCTTCTCCAGAGTATAGGTATTTTTTCTCCCATCATGAATGACATTCCTGTCACACTGCCATGGTCTCCCCAACAAAACATGACATACATACATGGGAATCACATCACATAAAATCTCATCTCTATATCCTCCTATCTTAAATTCAACTAGGCATTGTTTAGTTATCGTCACCTGGTATCCTTTCTGCAACCATGAAACTCTATACGGACTCGAATGTGCACTTGTCTCCAACTCCAATTTCTCTACCATCTCCGTGGATACTAAGTTATCAGTGCTTCCACTATCAATTATCACCTTGCATACTCTATCTTTACTCTTGCAAGAAGTTCTAAACAAACTGTTTCTCTGCATTGGTTTTTCAACCTCTGGCTCTGGCTTCAAGAGAACCTTATTCATCATCAAATATTTCCCATCTTCTGCACCTTTTTCTTCAACATTCCGCTTTTGCGCTTTTGAAATGTGAGCTTCACCTCCTCCTTTATTTCTCTTGGGGAATTCCCAAGTCATGTGTCATGTCTTTCCACATGAATAACACTTCACTTCACCTCCTCTGCCTCTTCCTCTTTCTCGAGGAAATGAGTTTCTTCCACCATACTGTCTCCCTTCTCTCTGAGTGATTATGTGATTTTTCAGTCTCAAACTTGGGCTTCTATGCCTTATCATGGAAAATTCCATTACCTCTGTTTAGACTTCTTCCTCTGCTTCACTGTCTTTGTTTCCTAGCCAAATTATCTTCTTCCTTCAACTCAATCTGATAAGCATCCTCCACTATCCTCACTGTCATCATGCTAATTTCATCCCAGATTTCATATATCAGGCCATTTATATACTTGGAAACCTTTTCATCATACTTTTCTCTCTGTCCAGCCCTGATGTTTAGTTTATAAAACTCCTATGTGTACTCTTTCATAGTCATTCCTTTCTGTCTCGGGTTCTGCAACTTCCTAAACATATTTATCTGATAGTCCTTAGGTATGAATTTATCCTTCAACTTGGCTACCATTATGTCCCATTTTTTAATATTTTTCTTGCCTTTGCATATTCTGTCATCTTGTATTTCATCCCACCATAGTGTTGCATGTCTTTTTAATCTAGTGACAACATGCTTCACCTTCTTCTCCTCATCGTCGTCTTCATAGTCGAAGTACTTGTCCATTGACCTTATCCAATCCAACAATTCTTCAACATCAAAATTTCCTTAATACATTGGGATGTCTATCTTCGCTCTAGATCCCAACTTAACAACCACTTTCAACAAGTGTTCCTCTGCAACATCTTCTCCTGCAACTTCTTCAACTTCCCTTTCTTCACTCTCTACATCACTGATGTCTCCAACGTCAGGTGCTCTCCTTTGTGCTGTCTCCATAACATCTAACCTTCCACAAATTTCTCTCATCTCCATTTCTACAGCTCGATTTTCTACAGGTGGCTCCACACATCTTCTAGGTGGCATGGTGTTGAACTTTATCCTTTACACAACTACCACTTGATGATATCATGATACCTCTTTTTCCCTTTTTCTGTTATCTGTAAGCAATTTTCTGCTTTGATACCACTTGATGTAGCCCCCTCCCCTCCTAGGGGTTTTGCGACCTCCTGGTCAAGGATCTTCAAAACACTTAAGCCGAATCATCTTTTCGGACCTCTAGTAGACCCTAGAACAACTTACACAGGCCCCCAATTGTTACTTCGTAGGTTTGAATTACTCACACAGTTGATTTATTGAGCCTCTGGTAACTGTAACTAGCGAGCGCTAGCTCCACTGGCTAGGCTCCCACGAGTTATAACCTCGGGCCAACCCTCTTCGTAACTTCAGGTTTTGACAATTTTACGACCTCCACCATCGTTTTCTTCCGAAATGTCTTTCTGCCGAAACACACAAATCTCTGTCACGTGTCCTCCTAGATCCGATGGTCCAACTCTACTTCAGCCTTTGCGATTTTGCAAATATTTCACTTGCTCCACGCAATTCCCCCGAACTCTATCTCTTGAACTCTCTAATTGGTTGCCACGTATACTCCTCGCATCCAACGACTAGGATCACTTCACGAATTCACAACTTCGGTGACCCCCACTCTTACAAAACTTCTATGCCTCTGAACCATGAAGTGCCGAAAGACTCTACGACTAGCCTCCATGCAACTCTCCCAGATCTGATGGTTTGGAATGATCTTGCTTCCTCCTGAACTAATCCTACTCGTTAATTCGTGAAATTTTTAAAGGGCTTCTCCCCCTTAAAGGATTCTCACCGCTACCTCTTTTGAGCTTGTTCTTCCTTGAACACTTTAAATCCTCATAATGTTTTCTCTGACACTTAGTCAAAATTGACCCTGTGCACACCTTGCAACAAGTTTTCCTCCATAACTTAACTTCTTTGTGTTCAACTGTGCACACCATGCAACAGTTCTTATATGGCTCAATTGTTCCTCATGAACAATATGACCTTGAGTGTGTTTCTTCCTACACACACTTTCAAACTATCCCTCCTGAACTTTGAGTTAGAACAGACTCTGTCAATGCACACCTTGCAGACACTATGCACCCCTTGCACACAAAAAGTTCACGTTATCTCTTCTGAGCTTCTGTGTCAAAATAGACTCTGTCAATGCACACCTTGCAGACAATATGCACTCATTGCACATGCTCGTAGAAGAGAAGTGATTGAAACTTATCTAACATCTCACAGATTCATACATTCAACCATGTAAATGCATTCATAACATAAGGACAAGTAATAATAGAGAATTGAAAATTAACAGAAAGTCTACCATTCATTCATTCATATAGACACAGTAACTACAACACCAAACATTTGGAAAAATGCTTCTCTGTTATATTCATTCAAATGACATATGTACACGAGGTCATACAATTCTCTTCAGCTAAATGGCAACAACTCTCCACAATTTTCAACAACAATAAACTTCAGCTACAATAATCCTCAGCAACTCTTAATTAAAATTCAACAACCTCATTTGGGAAACCATACACTTCTTTATACAAGAGGGCTCATAGAGATTTTCCCTCCGACTACCTTAGTGATATCCTATCAAACTAAAATATTTCAACTACTAAGGATTTATTACAATAAATGTTTGAGACAAACAGATAATAGCAAACACATCGAATGTGTACTGCAATCTACCACATTAAAATAAAATACATTCCCCATCGATCTCATGCGATCGTCCATATCTAAAACATTTACGATGTTCTTAAATTTCAATCTTTTCAGAATATTTGTGTGATATGCCTTTCTTGAATTCAAAATCATCACTTCAAAATGTGCACTAGTGCGTTGAGATGTCTTCCACTCGTGCTTGATGACGATGCTCCTGCATCATATAACCACTTTATACACAAATAGTAAGTTCTCCACTTCTAGTTGCAACTAATTTACTTTTGATTATTTTCTTATTGCAACAAATTAACCCATAATTAACTCCTAGTTTCACCCACTTGACTATTCAACTTATTCTAGGAGCTTCTAGAATAATTTGACTTCTTTGACCTTCTAGATAACTCATGAGGGTTCTCCAACTTCACAAGGCCATAAATATCTAATTGTGAGGAGTTATATGGCATTCCACATATCACCGGAAATGTCATGACATGTACTATCCATATAGAATAGTCTTACCTGCAAATATACTAATGTTCATACCATTATACATCAAACAAACTTGAGTCCCTTAACCATACTGTTGGGGCTACCATAATTTTCTACCAGACGTGCTTCAAGTGTTGAAATCAATGAAAACCAACCCAATTAATCAACACTTTAAAGAATCTCATGAAAACGAACATTAGCATGGTCTTCTCGCCACCAAACAACATGAAAAAATTCGAAGATCAGTAAAAGATCCTATTGACCTAAGATGGTAAAAAAGAGTTTACCAAATTTCATGCACTTGGGAAAACCCACATTGATGAAATGGGGAGTTCCATCCAAACAAGAATAAAATATCACACCACAAACATTTTGTGTGATGAGACTCAAAAATTGATATTGGTGGAACACTTACACAATATAAGGATCCCATAAAAAAAAGATGAAAATCTTGGCAAAAGTCTATAATTTGTTGAAAAGAAGAACAAGAGAGGCAATATAGATTGTAAAAACCTCTAATTGTCTAAACTAGGTGATGTTTTGACAATTAGTTGAACATGGTTTCCAAATCTCTTGAATTAATAATTAAATAGTGGATTGGGATTACTTGCACATGGATGTAGAAAGTTAGGCCACAAAATTGTGTTCATTGGCACACTAAAATTTAATTAAAAAGGTTGACCTATGATATATAATTGTTGGTTTATAAACACTGTTAGTGTACTTATGAATGAAATTGAGGGTGAATAATATCAACATCATTCTTGTCCTAATGATAATATTGAGAGGTGGCTTGAAACATCAACATTGAAAATTATAGATTGAAACTACTTCATTACATATGCTAGCTTCAAATCATTATGAATTCTGAACTAATACAATACAATAAGTTCACATTGATATCCTTTAGTATGACGTTGCTAGTTCCAAACATTATAAGGTTTTAAATTCCACTCATTCTATATGTTCATGGTCATAAGCATATACTCCATTAAGATTGAATAGTAAATATGTCTTAATCTAAGAACATTGTTATCCTTTAGTATGATGATGTTAGTTCCAACCATTCTAAGTTTCTCAATTCCACTCATTCTATACATTCATGGTCATAGGTATATACTCTCTTAAGGTTGAATATTAAAGATGTCTTAATTTGAGAAAAAAATTCAATTTTTTAAAAAGGGATTAAAACTTGCACCCTTACTTGAGGTTTCCTTAGGTCTACCATCATTTCACATGAGATTTTTATTGATAAATTCTTCATTTAATTTCTTTCCTTGAGTTAGTTTTTAAGGGTCTAGATTTCTTTTGGTAAATTGTTTGCAAAATCCACATCTTCGGATAGGATATCATATGTCTAATGTAGTGTATGATATTCACACTTGGGTATCCACACATGCCTACAATTCAGAAGATCTATTGTGTGGTTCAATACCATGCTACAAATGCACTTGTGTCACACGATGATGATACCATAGCACTCAATAATTGTTCTAATGTGATGGACCTTATCCTATGCATGGAATTTCTTTAGAATATCCACTCCTTAGGTGCATTCTCTTCCCTCATTTTCTATCCCTTGGTCCCCAATGTGGCTCACTTTGACACTTGGGGTATTTCCTAACTTCATGGATCTAATTGGGGTACAAATCCCTAGTTGGGTCCTTGTTCACTTAGGATACCTCATTTTAGGTACATTGTACTCCAAATTCATTTGGAATTGATCCCGGTGGGATAGCTCGAGTGGTTGAGAGCTATAAATAGCACACATTGGAGTTCTCAAGACCAAGTTCCTAGGTTGGATGGATTTCCTTAAAGTGGGCCTCACTTGATGTCCCTGTAGGGTTAGGTGCCAAAATTGTGTTGAGCTAGTTTACCATGGGTACCGTCCTTGGAATGAGGGGAAGTGCTTGTGGGTTTTCTTGGGGATATACAATCTAAGGAAAAATATCTTTGTACTTTATATTTATTAGTTCAACTTGAGTGAAGCCTCATTAACCTTACTCGAACTATTGGCAGAAATCGTACTACAAGTTCCTTGGTGGTGCCATGTTTATGATTTGCAACATGTGTAATAAAGAGCTATTTTTGGGCCTAACACCCATAAATAAATCTTATCAATCTCACAACACTAAGTCAATAGGTGTGGTGAAAATGTTACATATGAATTGGATCCTATAATGACTAACCTAAATTACACCTATGCCTTTAGGTTCTTCCCTTGTGTGTTTATACCACATAGTTCCTCTTTGTAAATATTCTTTGAATCTCTTGGAATATTTTATATTTGAAAACCCTAAGTTGCAGGTACACACTTGGATTTGTGATTAAACTCCTTCCACCTCTCTCATTCCCATGGGATACTTGCATCCATCATCTCCAACAACTCTACATGGATCTCTTGTGACTAGTTTGGTTCCATCCTTACAAGCTTGTTGATTTACCCTAAGGCATATTCGTTATCTTAATTCCACTCATACCTTGGACATTTCAACCCTACGACCTTAATGGAGGTTCTATCATAGCTAGGGAAAGGGATGTATCATCCTCCCTAAGGGAGCATGGGTCCCTCTACTCTACATGATCATCGTTTTATATTTTATAGCAGTGGATTTAATGTTGATTGATTATATATAGACATATATATTTGTATTGGATATCGGGTCAAGTCTTGTCTTGCAGGAAATTGGAGTTGCATGCGTAGCATCATGTTGTGGATCACTCTTGGAGACTTGTCACAAATCTTCTCCTTATCCCAATGAGATTCATCATCTCCAACAACAAATTTTGGGTGAGTGCTTTTGATTATTCTCTTTGCATTTCTAGCATTAGAGTTTCTATCTCATTAAAGGAATTGAGAATTAATTAACCCTAGATAGTTATCCCACTTTATTTATCTAATTTTCTAGTTAAAACTAATTAGAAACCTAAGTGAAGTACCCTAATAACCTAAAACCATAGGTTAACATAAGCAAGATCTTAAGATCCTAATTAACCTGGTATCCTTCCTCCTCTTGATGCTCACTTGTCTTACCATAGGGTTTCTTGGTTTAACCCTTCAATCAAGTGGAAAATACACTCTCCTCTTCCGCCACTTTAGTAGTGTGTGTGTGTGTGGTATTTCTTCCTTACACTCGCACCATGTGTGACAACATATCCATTTTTTTTATACAATTTTATGACTTTTCTTGAGAGTTCCCATCAACCCTTCCCTTTCTTGAGAAAAGGCTCTTTCCTCTTGCCCTATCTTTTACTGTCCTTTCCTTTCCTTTGGAATATGGAGCCATGTTTTTACCCCATTTATATCTATTTGAGTTATCCATGGACCTGAACATATGGTCTCTTGAGATAGGAATATGGAGGTAAACAACCGAATACAAACATCCATGAAATGCCTCCCCTCTTTAAGAAACAAGAATACACTACAACATCTCTAGGAAACATGTTTTTGAGTAAAAGAAATCTCTCACTATAACCATGCACTCAAGATCATCCAACTCAAAGACAATATCACATACTCAAAAGAATATTTTTCAAATGGTGTAAGTACCATAAGATACACTGTAATGAACCCCAGCGTTGTTGAGGCCCCTTACTCACGGAATACACATAAAAAATAAAATTTCCTCCTAACTAATCCTACAACTTACTAGCTACAATAATACACACAAAATTAACCATTCGGCTACCATTAATTAAATGCAGCTACAACATGATAAATAAACATGAATGCAACTAACAATTTCATCACAAAAACATATAAATTCACTCTCATGCACATAGTAAACGCACAATGGTTAAACTCATAAAGAAACTCAAAACACATATAAACACTTATGTTTATAAATTAGTTGTGCAACCAACTGCTTGGGATGGATGTTCCACCCAACCATATACTTGTTGTTATAAATATCCATAGAACGTCACCCTTGAGTTGGGGCTAGGATTCCACAAAACAGGTTGTCTCTCACGGTCCTCTCACAACTCATATATCTCACAACCCACTGATATTGTCCTACAACTATCCCAATTCCACTAGATCTCTTCCTCTTGACCTGCCCAACCCCAGGGAATGTACCCCTTCACTTCTCTTAGTCCATCATGAGTCCCATTCGTTTATCAGGGTCTCTTTGACACATGTAACTAGGAATTTCACTACTTGAAACTCAAGAGGAATCACTACCAATAAAACTGCCAAGAAAACCACAACAATAACTTGTTTCTACAGTGAAAATCACACATAAGTTCACTCTTCAGACCTGGCAACTTAGATCTCCAGTCTTCAACTCTAGAATGCTCCAAAATTTTCCCTGCATTGTTGATCTATCTCCCAAGATCTTCTTCCATGTCCTCTTCTATAACATAAATAAATATATAATAATAATAGTAAATAATAAATACAAATAAATAATAAATGTGAGAGTCAACATGCACATGAGAATCAACCTTGGTAAATGTGAGAGTCAACATGCATGGGATAAAAGGAAATTCAAATGTGAAAAGGGGACATATTTTACTTGTTGACTTTGGGAGAACAAGAGGGGAGTTGGGTGCTAAGAAGAGAACCAACCATGTTGTGCTTGAGGACAACCATTATTGGGTTGTGTTTATGTTGAAATTGTGGCATGTGTGCCTATAAAAATGGTATGTGTTCCTGTGGTGCATTTTCCTGCTGAGGAAATGGATCAAGATCCTTGAGAAGGCTATTGTGAGAAATCATGGAGAAAATAAGAGTTCTTAGAGTCCCCAGCTGTGATATTCTTATCAAATTGAATGCATTGGAGCCCTGGAGGGAATTGGGAAGGCCTGAGGGACTACGTAGTAGAGAGGGGGGATACCATTCCCTAGGTTGTGCAGATTGGGGCGAAGCGAGATGGTGGATTGGAACTTCTATTGGAGTAGAACCTGGGTTTTTGGGTTGCTAAATGTGGAGAGTGGAAAACCAACAAGGCCATACCTCCTTGTGGACTCATAGCCTTATCTTGGGGGTGACTTGCTATTGAGAATTGGAACAACAAGCCTATGGTTGGGAGGAACGTCCTTCGTACACAACCAATTGGTTATTTTATAAACAAATAAGTTTTCTATTATGTTTATTATGTTAATTTCGCTATGTAATGTTTCATATTAATGTTGTTGTGTTTTTTTGAATGGTTGCATTCGTGTTTTTAAATATGTTGTTAGTTTCATGAGAAAAACTATGGTCCTATTGCCCCTTGGTTTATTTTATATACATGTGGTGTTTTTAATTCCATTTTTAACAGGATGGGTATGTTACATGAAATCACATAAGACATTTTATTTTTAGACACATGACTAAGCTAGATGGATTTATATTCACTTGACACAAGGCACATTCTTTCCACTTCCAAGAAACCCTTTCAGTTACCTCTTTATAAGAAGGGTACATTGCATAGAAGTTAGTCCTTGTCTTTTCTTTCTAGTTAAGTTTTTTTTATTATATATTTTATCTCTTTTATTGTATTTATGCATCTAAAATTCCTTATAGTCCATTAATCATTAATCATGCTCATTCCCTATATAGAATATAGGACATAAAAACAACAAAAAGAAGATGCATGGAAATACTTGTGTTTTGTATATTTCGTAACAATTTAAGTTATAATCAAAATAAAAAGAAACAAACAAAAATCCAATCCATGTTTCCATTCTAGGTAGTTAATGTATTGAATACAAATCACCTAGATTTCAAATGCTTCAATCTCTTCTTGACCTTGATGTTGGAAATCTAACTATATTTATTTCATTCATTTACTTTATATTTTGAGTATAG
>JZKD02S2047646.1:16072-36340 GCA_000966675.3 Picea glauca
GATGTAGTAGAAAACACTATTCATGATAATTCTGTATAGCATGGCGGGACTAGAAACTTTCTCTATGAATATAGGATTTAGGAATGAGAGAATGCAAGACATCCAAATGAGAATTTGTTTTCTTCCTGCTGTTTCGATCAACTGCAATATCCCTTGTCGGAGGTAATGTATGATATCCCTTGCATGAAGCATGGCCCTTCGCTAAATTTAGGTTAAGGCTCGATGCAATAAGCATTAGAAACAATATTCCCTTCTAAACATTAGTACCTTTTTGAGTCTATAAAATCAATACCAATACAAATGCGAAGTCAACACCCATTTTGATTCAATTTCTTTACATAACTCATTTTAGGTTTCCATCTCTTCTATCTATTCCTACCACTAGTTCACTATGATTTATTGGGTTTAGGCCTTTCTTTGAAAATATATAAGTTATTTTCTCCTTGGTGGACATCATCTAGTTAAAGGAAAATCCCCTACAATTGACATTAGGTACTTTGTACGAGACCTTTTCTAACCAGTCATACGAACACCCATCCTTTGAATAGTTATGATACTAATGCTATATATGAGGAATTGTGGTTTCCATTTATGATTCTAATGGAAGGAATGTTGTATATCCATTCATAGTTCATATATATCCACTTATGATTCTAATGGAAGGAGTGTTGGAAGGAGTTTTGTATATCTACTTATGATTCTAATGGAAGGAGTGTTGTATATCTCTTTCCATTCATAGTTCAAATATATTCCCCAACTCATACCCAAATCAGAGAGTGTATATGTAAAGGCTAGAACTAATCAAAAGGGGACATGGATTTGGAATGATACATTGGGAAATGACAGAGAGAGGCCACAGTCCTTGCAAATAGAACTGATGCCAACAAGAACCTAGCAGAGGGTGCTAATATATAATTTGTTTTCCCCTTGGTGGACACAATCTAGTTAAAGGCAAGTCCCCTTACAATTAACATTAGGTTCTTTGTACGAGACCTTTGCTAACCAGTCATACAAACATCCATCCTTTGAATAGTTATGATGCTAATGCTATATATGAGGAATTGTGATTTCCACTTATGATTCACTTGACTGCAATATAAAGAGTCCAACTATAATAAAAGGAATAACAACATATCATANTTATAGCTTTCCAAAACCCTAAATCATGCTGAAACCCTAATTCACTGTTGACTTCCAAAACCCTAAATCACTGCTGAAACCCTAATTCATTGTTGACTTCTATTTTTAGCTCATATGACTTAAAATCACTTTTAACCCTTTTTAGCTCAATGCCACTTTCTGAATATAACACCTGTGACTGGAGTGACCTCTAGTAACCCTGTTTACCCCTCTTTGGCTCTGGCTATAGTCTAACGAGGCGGTTTAGACCATTAAGCCTCCTCTCTGGAGCTCCTATTTGGAAAGGGACATTACAGTCCTTCCTTCCCAAAATTGCTTGTCCTCAAGCAATACCAGTCCAGGGTGCTGCAACACCTGCTCGCTCTCCCAAGTAGCGTCCTCTATTGGTAGCCCTCTCCATCTGATCAAACAATCTCTAATGACCTTGCTCCTCAGTTTCCGCTCTCGGAACTCCAAAACCTCCTCCAGAACTAACTCCAACTGTCCCTCCTCATCCAACGGGGGAAGCTCCTCTGATGTGCTAATGAATTGTCCCACTGCCTTTTTTAGGCAAGACACATGGAACACGTTATGAATCTTTCTCCCCTCTGGAATCTCTAACTCATAAGCAACCTCGCCTACTCGACACATGATCTTGTAAGGACCATCAAATATGGGTTTGAGCTTCTTGGCCCCACTCTTCTTCAAAGATGACTGTCTATAGGGTTGGAGTCTCAAGAAAACCAAATCTCCAACCTCAAAGCTGCGCTCCATCATGTGCTTGTCCGCACTTATCTTATGTCGGTTTTGCATCGTCTGCAGGTTCTCTTTCAACAACTTGAGAATATCCCGACTCTCTATGATCCAATCCTTGGCCTTGGGAGTTCTGCTCTCCCTGAAGACCAATTCTACCAAAGTGGGAGCATCATATCCGTACAATGCTCGAAAGGGTGTCATACCAATGGACATGTGGAAGGTGGTGTTGTAGCAATGTTCTCCTAAATGCAACCACTTTACCTATGTTCTTTGTTGTCCTCCTACATAGTTCCTCAAATACCCTTCAACCCACTTGTTGACAATCTCAGTCTGCCCAGATATCTATCTGAGGTTGATAGCTAGTGCTAGGTGTCAACTCTATCCCCACCAACCGAAACAACTCTCTCCAAAATGTCCCTGTCACTGACGATGTTCTTCGGCAACCCATGAAGTCTGAAGACCTCCTTGAAGAAAAGCTCGGCTACCTGAACTACATTGTACTCTGTCGGTATGGCATAGAAGTGAGAAAACTTGGTCAATCTGTCGACCACTACATAGATACAGTCCTTATCCTGGACCTTGGGTAGACCCGTGATGAAGTCCATAGATATACTTTTCCATTTCTGCTCTGGAATGGGGAGTGGCTGAAGTAGCCATGTTGGAANTTATAGATTTCCAAAACCCTAAATCATGCTGAAACCCTAATTCACTGTTGACTTCCAAAACCCTAAATCACTGCTGAAACCCTAATTCACTGTTGACTTCTATTTTTAGCTCATATGACTTAAAATCACTTTTAACCCTTTTTAGCTCAATGCCACTTTCCGAATATAACACCTATGACTGGAGTGACCTCTAGTAACCCTGTTTACCCCTCTTTGGCTCTAGCTATAGTCTAACGAGGCGATTTAGACTATTAAGCCTCCTCTCTGGAGCTCCTATTTGGAAAGGGACATTACAGTCCTTCCTTCCCGAAATTGCTTGTCCTCAAGCAATACCAATCCAGGGTGCTGCAACACCTGCTCACTCTCCCAAGTAGCGTCCTCTACTGGTAGCCCTCTCCATCTGATCAAACAATCTCTGATGACCTTGCTCCTCAGTTTCCGCTCTCGGAACTCCAAAACCTCCTCCAGAACTAACTCCAACTGTCCCTCCTCATCCAACGGGGGAAGCTCCTCTAACGTGCTAATGAATTGTCCCACTGCCTTTTTGAGGCAAGACACATGGAACACGTTATGAATATTTCTCCCCTCTGGAATCTCTAACTCATAAGCAACCTCGCCTACTCGGCGCATGATCTTGTAAGGACCATCAAATCTGGGTTTGAGCTTCTTGGCCCCACTCTTCTTCAAAGATGACTGTCTATAGGGTTGGAGTCTCAAGAAAACCAAATCTCCAACCTCAAAGTTGCGCTCCATCATGTGCCTGTCCGCACTTATCTTATGTTGGTTTTGCATCGTCTGCAGGTTCTCTTTCAACAACTTGAGAATATCCTGACTCTCTATGATCCAATCCTTGGCCTTGGGAGCTCTGCTCTCCCCGAAGACCAAGTCTACCAAAGTGGGAGCATCATATCCGTACAATGCTCGAAAGGGTGTCATACCAATGGACATGTGGAAGGTGGTGTTGTAGCAATGTTCTCCTAAATGCAGCCACTTTACCTATGTTCTTTGTTGTCCTCCTACATAGTTCCTCAAATACCCTTCAACCCACTTGTTGACAATCTCAGTCTGCCCAGATATCTGTCTGAGGTTGATAGCTAGTGCTAGGTGTCAACTCTGTCCCCACCAACCGAAACAACTCTCTCCAAAATGTCCCTGTCACTGACGATGTTCTTTGGCAACCCATGAAGTCTGAAGACCTCCTTGAAGAAAAGCTCGGCTACCTGAACTACATTGTACTCTGTCGGTATGGCGTAGAAGTGAGAAAACTTGGTCAATCTGTCGACCACTACATAGATATAGTCCTTATCCTGGACCTTGGGTAGACCCGTGATGAAGTCCATAGATATACTTTCCCATTTCTTCTCTGGAATGGGGAGTGGATGAAGTAGCCATGTTGGAAGAGAATGCTCTGACTTGTTCTGCTGGCAAGTCACACACTCATTGACATGTCTCATAACGTCTTGTTTGAGGCCCTTCCATGAGAACCTCTCTCTGATCTATCTGTAGATTTTGAAAAACCTCTGATGGTCTGTTAAAGGTGAATCATGAACTGCAATGAAGATCTTCTTCTTAAGCTCTTAATCTGGCACCAATTAGACTCTATCCTCGTAAAATATGACAACGTCAATGACCCTATACCGGTCATCCTGTATCTACCCATCCATCACCTCACAAGCGAACTTGTTCTTGGAATATTCCACTAACAAGTGGGATTTCCAATCTTCTGAAATCTCCATCAAAGAACATGCCAGAGGTCTCCTCGATAGTGCATCAGCCACAATGTTCTTCTTCCCCTTGACATACTCTATGTCAAATTCGAATGCATGTACCTTCGTCACCCATTTCTGTTGGCGCTCACTAAGGTCCTTCTGCTCAAGGAAATACTTCAAACTGTTGTGATCGGTCTTGACCACGAATTTACTGCCCACCAAATATTGTCTGAACTTGGTCAAGGCATGCATGATTGCCAACATTTGCTTGTCATAAATGGAGTACAACCCCTCAGGTTGACTAAGCTTTCGGCTCTCGAATACAATGGGGTGTCCTCCCTGCATCAAAACTGCACCAAACCCTTCGTCGGATGCATCACACTCTAGTACAAATGGCAAGGTGAAGTCTGGTAGTGCCAACACTGGACAAGTTCCCATGGCTTCCTTCATGTGATCAAAGGCTTCCTGTGATTTCTTGGTCCATATGAAGGCCCCATGCTTGGTAAGATCTGTCAGCGGTGCTCAAATCTGAGAAAAACCCCGGATGAACCACCTATAATAGTTGCACAACCCGAAGAAGCTCCTCAATTCTGTCACGTTCTTGGGCATTGGCCAATCCAGAATGGCCTTGATCTTCTCTTGGTGCACCTGTACCCTCTGTGCACTGATGATGTTGCCTAAGTAAAGTAGCTCTGTCATACTGAACTCACACTTGGATTCTTTGGCATATAATGATTGTGCCTCCATGATGCTCAATACCTCATCCAGGTGACTCATATGCTCTTGCCATGACCGGCTATAGATTAAGATGTCGTCGAAGAAAACCAAGACTGGTTTCCCTAACTGATCCCTGAATATATGGTTCATGCAAGACTGGAATGTAGCGGGTGCATTGGTTAGCCCAAATGGCATAACCAGGAACTCGAAGTGTCCAAAATGACATCGAAATTTTGTCTTCTCTATGTCTTTCTCTCAGATGTTGATCTGATGATATCCAGAGCGTAGATCATTTTTTGAGAAGAAAACTGCCCCATGCAGTTCATCCATCAACTCGTCAATGTGTGGGATAGGGTATCAGTTCTTGATGGTTTTCTTGTTCAAGGCTCGGTAATCAATGCACATCCTCATGGTGCCATCCTTCTTCAAAACTAAGACAATTGAAGAAGCAAATGGGCTGTTGCTCGGTCTGATGTGTCGCATCGCCAACAATTCCTTGATTGCCTTCTCTATCTCATTCTTGAACCTCCTATGATGACGATAAGGGGGTGTGATCATAGGTTTTCCCCCCTCCTCCAACTCAATGGTGTGCTCAAACCCCCTGTCAGGTGGTCTCCCTGGTGGAATTGCCTCANGCCATGTTGGAAGAGAATGCTCTGACTTGTTCTGCTGGCAAGTCACACACTCATTGACATGTCTCATAACGTCTTGTTTGAGGCCCTTCCATGAGAACCTCTCTCTGATCTATCTATAGGTTTTGAAAAACCCCTGATGGTCTGCTAAAGGTGAATCATGAACTGCAATGAAGATCTTCTTCTTAAGCTCTGAATCTGGCACCAATTAGACTCTATCCTCGTAAAATATGACATTGTCAATGACCCTATACCGGTCATCCTGTATCTACCCATCCATCACCTCACAAGCGAACTTGTTCTTGGAATATTCCACTAACAAGTGGGATTTCCAATCTGCTGAAATCTCCATCAGAGAACATGTCGGAGGTCTCCTCGATAGTGCATCAGCCACAATGTTCTTCTTTCCCTTGACATACTCTATGTCAAATTTGAATGCATGTACCTTCGTCACCCATTTCTGTTGGCGCTCACTGAGGTCCTTCTGCTCAAGGAAATACTTCAAACTGTTGTGATCGGTCTTGACCACGAATTTACTGCCCACCAAATATTGTCTGAACTTGGTCAAGGCATGCATGATTGCCAACATTTTCTTGTCATAAATGGAGTACAACCCCTCAGGTTGACTAAGCTTTCGGCTCTCGAATACAATGGGGTGTCCTCCCTGCATCAAAACTGCACCAATCCCTTCGTCGGATGCATCACACTCTAGTACAAATGGCAAGGTGAAGTCTAGTAGTGCCAACACTGGACAAGTGCCCATGGCTTCCTTCATGTGATCAAAGGCTTCCTGTGATTTCTTGGTCCATATGAAGGCCCCATGCTTGGTAAGATCTGTCAGCGGTGCTCAAATCTGAGAAAATCCCCGGATGAACCACCTATAATAGTTGCACAACCCGAAGAAGCTCCTCAATTCTGTCACGTTCTTGGGCATTGGCCAATCCAGAATGGCCTTGATCTTCTCTTGGTGCACCTGTACCCCCTGTGCACTGATGATGTTGCCTAAGTAAAGTAGCTCTGTCATACTGAACTCGCACTTGGATTCTTTGGCATATAATGATTGTGCCTCCATGATGCTCAATACCTCATCCAGGTGCCTCATATGCTCTTGCCATGACCGGCTATAGATTAAGATGTCGTCGAAGAAAACCAAGACTGATTTCCCTAACTGATCCATGAATATATGGTTCATGCAAGACTGGAATGTAGCGGGTGCATTGGTTAGCCCAAATGGCATAACCAGGAACTCAAAGTGTCCAAAATGACATCAAAATTTCGTCTTCTCTATGTCTTTCTCTCAGATGTTGATCTGATGATATCCAGAGCGTAGATCATTTTTTGAGAAGAAAACTGCCCCATGCAGTTCATCCATCAACTCGTCAATGTGTGGGANGGTTGTGGGACTACTGGAGGATGGGCTCCTGCCGGTGTCAGTGGTCTACAGGGAGGCTGTTGCTCTGGTGGTGCTAACTCCTCCTCTGAACTAGTGGATCCACTATCCTGCTCCTCCTCCTCACTGTCCACGTTGTCTGCTGCTACCTCAATATAATGAATATCTCCCTTGCCCATGCACCTATGGCCTGGGACCCAAGGATCTATGCAGCTGAAGCAAAGCTTATTCCTCATAAGCTCTTACCTAGTCTCATCATCCAACTTCTCCTTGCCCTTCCATTCTCTCTGGAATGACTTCCTGTCTCGATCCCTCTGGGGCACAAATGGTTTGGAGAAAGTTTTAGTCTTTGGCACTAAGTCTGCCAGATCTCGAGTGTGAAGGATGGCATCCTACAAAGTGGGAGGCTTGTATGCCTTCACCCATCCTCTCAAAGGCTCTATGAGTCCTTCTGTGAATAGCATGATCAACCTGGGCTCTGATATATCTGTCACTGCCCTGGCTACCTGCTAAAACTCTGTGATGAATGCCTCTGTTGTGCCATTTTGTCTCATTTGGGATAGATCCCTGAAGTGTATCTCAGGATCCTTCCTGTTAAACCAGACCATGAGCCTATCTATAAACTCCCTATAGGAGGTGATGCGACTGTGACCCAATGTCACCAGTCCATGATACCACCACTCATGTGCCTCACCCTCCAAGTGTAAGGTCGCAAAACTGATGGCCTCTGTCTTGGTCATATGGTTGAGCTTGTAATACGTGTCTAGCTTATGTACCCAATCTCTGGCGGTGTATTTGGACGATTCGTCGAAAGAAGGGATGGTGAGTTTCCCAACTTTTCGGATGAAATTGAGGTTATGCCCCTGCTGTTGTTGTGGTCCTCCCCTCTGTGGCTCTCTGGGGCAGTTCTTGAGTCTGAGTCCACAGTACTCGACTAAGGTCATGTCCTGATGGAAGTCACAACCCAATGATGTGTACTCCCTCCTATACTCTGCAATGTCATCGGCATGAGTGGGTGGACTCTGTGCTATCGGTGGCGGTGCTGCTACCAGAGGTGTCCTCTAAAAGCTAGGAAACAAGGGTCTGGGAATCCTACTCGCAGAGGTGTATGTGCGAGAGGGTGACTGGGGTCTATTTCCTGCTCCTGAGTTCCCCTGTGCTGCATGTGGGACTTGTGTATCTGGGGTGCCCACTCTAGCCAATATATCAACCACCTGCACCAAGGATTGAGACATGGTCCATTGACTAGCTAACATATCGTTGATAACATGCATGAAAGATGCCTTTGGATCTACGGGGGCCTTGCCACTGCCCTCTGGTCACTCATATCTATCTCCTAGCATCCTCTTTGCCTCGCACTCAGCCTCACACTTTGCCCTTCTCTCTGCTTCTCTGAGTGCCTCTTCCTCTTCCTCTGAGCTAGGAGGAAAAAGGGGAAAATTAGGCCTATGCCTTCTTTCCTGATGCCTGTTGTAAGTGACATATTCATCACCTACGTGTTCACAACCCTCTGGGTCTTCTGTTGCACTCTTTGTATTTAGTCACAGGATGGCAGGACTAAAGCTCTGATACCACTGTAATGTTCCTGACTTGGCTAGTCTAGGAAACACTGCTAATGTGTCTGTAGGATCAAAGGTTTACATCATATAAATGATCATACAAATAATAAATGTGACAAAGGACTGCAAAGTTTGTATTATGATATCTCTGTGGATTACAAAATGGCCGAATGGGGATGAATAAACAGACAATATTCGACTAGATCAACAAACAAAGGATCTTAGCCAGAATACAAATAAGCAACTGCGGTTGAATTAAATAACAACACTCGGCTAGATCAAAAGACAAAAGGATCTTAGCCGGAATACAAATAAGAAACTAAAATATAATACCCGGAATATGGGAGCACTGCGGAATCAATGAAGAATGATGGAAGACCTGGATGATATTCCTGGTGACTAGGGTGTGTCTTTCAACATCGAAATCAACCAACTGGTGTCTTCCTCCTGGAATACACTAAACTATCTCTCTTGAGATTTGCCTCTTCTCCTCAATGACAAGTCATAATCTGCATAATGATGAATTAGGTCGCTGATCCTTCCTTTATAGCTTTCCAAAACCCTAAATCATGCTGAAACCCTAATTCACTGTTGACTTCCAAAACCCTAAATCACCGCTGAAACCCTAATTCAATGTTGACTTCTATTTTTAGCTCATAATGACTTAAAAGCGCTTTAAACCCTTTTTAGCTCAATGTCACTTTCTGAATATAACACCTGTGACTAGAGTGACCTCTAGTAACCCTGTTTACCCTTCTTTGGCCCTGGCTATAGTCTAACGGGGTGGTTTAGACCATTAAGCCTCCTCTCTGGAGATCCTATTTGGAAAGGGACATTACAGTTATCCCCCCATTAATTACTTCACCTACCTTTTAATAATAAAATAATAAAAAAACTCATTTAATTTATTTTAATAATTAATTAAATTTAACATAAAAAATATGATAAAAAATTAATCAAATTGGGCTGTTACAAAATTTGAGTGATTGAGTCTGTGCAATTTGAGTGCCTCGAGGGTTTTTCAGGGTGTTGAATCCATTTATGCATATTCAAAAATGCAGTTTAAACAACACAAAATGGTGATTTCACCAAAATCTATTTTGTCGGTTTCCGGTGAAAAAGTTCAAAAAAACCAATATTTAAACAACACCAATGCCCGAATTTTGAATCCCCACTCAATACTTAGCTTCTTCTGAATTTTATCGATGGCATGGCTTCTCACAAATAAGACATGATAAATTTTAAGTGATAATGGTCAGTTAAAGCCCAACTCACCACTAAGCCAATGTCCCCATCAAAGTTTAGAACACAAGCCAAACCATTTACATATACACATCAATTGCTTGGTAGTGAGGTTGATGTTGTGAGAAGCACTAACATTGAAAACTTGTTGTCAAAAGAACATGGATGATGACAAAGGCTCACAGTACAAAGTTCAAGCAAGGTGCCATTTAGGTAACTACCAGAATTAAATTTCCTTTCTCCTTCACTTAGCTATAATCTTATGAATGCATTTTTTTTTGGGAGACATTGTTATTCTTTTTAATCATTTTTCAAAGAAAATCTCAAAGAATTCAAATATATCTGCCATTCCATCTAAATTCCAATATATCTACCATTGTATCTAGATGTGAGAAATTGAAAACGATGCATTTTAAAATGAAAATTATTCATTTTAATCCTTTTCAAAACAAATCTCAAACATTTCCAATATACTTGCCATTCCTTATTAGATGCAAGAAATTGAAAGCATTGCATTTTAAAATGAAAACAATCCATAATTTCACTAATACTTTGAAGTAGTTGAAAACAACGCATTTCAAAATGCAATTTAAGTTATTTACTCAATCCATAACTTAGGAAATAGATAATGACAAATCTCAAACACTTTCATTATACTTGTCATTCTTCATTGACATAGTTTAAATGTTATATGTTTTTACTCTTTTTCGGGTATTTTTTTCTAGAGTTTTGCTCAAAATCTAGTTGAAAATTTAGAAAATTTCATATTTTAGTGGTTGAAATTACATATTATGAATGCAGTGGGTTTTTAGGACGTTGAATCAATTTATACATTCAAAAATGCAATTTAAGCAATGTAAAATTGTGATTTAACCATCAATTACGTTACTGAATTCCAATGATAATGATCCAAAAATAAAAAAATGTGTAAAGTTTAAACTAGACCTTCCTTAAGTAAGAAATTGAAAACAATGCATTTTAAAATGAAAACAATCTAACGTTCAATTGAAAACAATCCATTTCAAAATGCAATTTAGTGATTACTTCAATCCATAACCTAGGAAATAGATAATGTCATTGTATATTGTGGAGCTATCTTACCTATGCGGCCTTAACCAAATGCATAGCAATAACTACTATGTCGCACAATAGAACATACATACCTAAATAGATATATAAGAAATAAACAGTCTTTTTAACAACAACAAAAAATAGGCGTTGTCTAGTTGTTCTACAAAGTGGTTTTTTTTCGTCAGAATCCGACGATATGAATTTACACGAATCACTATTTTTGGTTGTTCAAAATCCATTTCTGAATGTAGAAATGGATTGAACATGCTGAAAAACCCATGGGGCACTCAGATTATATAGAAATAATCACTCAAATCTACGAATCTAACAATTTCTTGCCGGATTTCAAGCAAATGTCCTTGGAAAAAATGTCATTTCGTAGAATGTTTATCTTGCCGCAAAAAAATATAATATATACAAACTAGAATACTTACGATGGAAATGTCATCATATGACTACAACTATTACAAACTAGACTACTATACAGCGGAAATGTCATCCATCATCTAAACACAAGTATCATTGTTTTCATTCAACTTTTATCACTTGATGAACCTAAAAGGGCACCCACAGAAGAGGAGAACGGTGCAACAAATGTGTGTGAGATATGATGCACCTAGGTGGTCACATAAGATATGAATTCAAGAAAACTGAGCAATGGAGTTAATATTTTGGCAATTCAAGCATGTGCATCCATGGCAGATTGGCACCATTCGGTGAAAGTCATATATTGTCAATAGCAAAATTAGGATCATGAGTGCTTGGTATCATCTAGCCTAAACTAATATTTATTGATTAATATTTATTGTACTTCTTTATAACATACACGGATCTGATAAATTTGCTTTCGATTATGTTTTTAAATTATTTTTGCTCGTATCACTATGTTTTATATGCTATATTATGTTTTTATATATATTTTTCATTTTATATCTACTGTTTTTAGAGTTCACTTAGCTACATTATAATACATTATAAAAGTATTAAGATACATTAAGTTAACACAAAGACAAACTTCAACACTTGCCTCTAAGTTTTAGCTTCTCTATATACATCTAATTTTTGATAATATATTTCATAATTCATATGCAAGATATAGTTTTCTAACTGTTTTCTCTTACTATTTATCAATAAATTATATATATATATATATATATTACATTAATAAAAATTAAAATATTGAATGCAATCTTAACTCTCTTTTTTTAATTTATATTGATTTTATTGATTGGGTAAGGGTTCAAAGTTGTACAATAAAGAGAAAATTCTAAACTCTGCATTTAAGAGGGAAACAGTTATATGAGTCGACTACTGTCTTTCCCCCAAAACGACACATCTAGATGTGCATTGACTGATGGCTAATCCTGAATATTACATCATCATTTTTTTTATTTTAAATTCTCATTAAATGTTCAATTTTGAAAGAATCGGGATATTGACGTGGCAAAGCTGTCCAATCCGAGATCAGATAATTGGTTTTATTTTTGCAAGAGATTGTAGGGTTAACTAAATATGTTTTTAATACATTCTTTAGTTTTTTTAAATCTCTATTGCGAGCCCACAATATCTCCTTTTTAAATATCTTTTTAGGGGTTGACTAATGTGTCTATATAAAGTGGTTCAATTGGAGCCTGCCCCCCCTTCAAGCAGCTGAGAGTCACATTTCAGAAAATCCAAGGGCATCAGTTAATTCAAATGAAAATGACTATAAAAACAATAAAATAAAATGACAATGGATTAAAATAATGCCAGTAAGAATCCCCTTGCTGAATTCCCACTCGTACCCCGAACACTTCAAAATTTTGAATGGGTTTAAAAACCTTCAAAATTTATTAAACATAAAAAATTGTAAATTTATTAAACATCAAAATCTGTATCCTTAAAACTTTAAATATAAATTTATAGTTAACACCCAAATTTCTACTTATTTTTTTCTAAAAACATTCCAATAATAATTCATCTAAATAATTTTTATCGTACTCATATATGTATCATATGCATGCTTAAAACAACGATAATTCACTCTCGTTAGATGAAACATGGTCCGTTTGCGAGATGCCAGACGACACTATGTCGGAAAAGCTAAGAAAAATTATCAAGATTCTTGGGTCTCCGCAGGTCTCGAATCTTCAGGGAGCTCGTGTTGTATTTGTGCCACATGTATCATGTTAGGCCATAGGATCAATGAAACTCTAGCCGTCGGATCTATATGGTGTAAATCCGTACCATTTTCATCGTACGGTCGGTCAGGCAGACCGTTTGATTGTTGACACATGGTGTGTTCGGTTTTAGATCTGGACCGTTTGATTAATGCCACATGTCGACGATCGGTCGACTCCAATCTACGGTTAGAAAAGGGCCATGTGCCGTACATCGAACGACTCAGATCTATGGTCAGAAAGGCATCGCATGTCTTACATTGGATGGTTTAGATCTAGGGCTTGGATTGTGTCACGTGTCCAAAATCAGATGGTCCAAATCTACGGCTTGGGGAGGGCATTGTGTCAACAATCGAACGACCCAGATATACGGCTAGAAAAGGGTGACGTTTCGACATTTGCGATTTATTCTATTTACAGACGGGCCTTGATCAATGAGTCTCCTCCAAACAACAAAGAACCACTCTGGTGGTCGTGGATATTAAATAATATCATGCTCTCTCAAACAACTGCTAAGCTCTGCAAAACGAATTGATGGGCGATTCACAGAAGAAAGTTGATCCTTTAAATAATGTGGGAGACGAGAGCTTCGTGGCATTTGAAAAAATGGATGTCCATGGTGGGGATGGCCCCCAAATCGGAAGGTAATGGTTATGTCTGAAATGAAACTATATTTAAAAACATGCGTAGCAAGCACACAATCAATTATCAATTATGATCCAAATGATACACAAACAATTGAGCCTTCGCAATCTCTGTAAAAGTTGTATCTACGAGCGCGTCAGTACTGAACATGGCGGGGTTGTTTGATAAACAAGCAAAGGATTATTTAGAAAGTAGGGCTACTTACCCTGCTTCTTGTTTTTCTATGTTGGCCTCTCTAACTGGCTTGGGATGTATGTGCATGGAGAGAATTATTTTTCACTTATTGGATAGATCTTCAAAATTGATTTAAAAGTTGGTTAAAAATTAGGTGCACTTAATTCTCTAACATGGGGTATTAACACATGTTCTTGGACCTGGTTCTTGAATCAATAAAAATAATTAATTGATTCAAAGTATGACATGATGCACTCAAACTTTGCTACACCATCTGATCATTTCATCGACATTCTCCATAACCATGCTCGACACTTTTCCATCTTATCCTTCTATTTTTTTTGTTTGAATTGTGCTCTACCAAAGAAAAGGTAGCTATAGAAGATCCTACCAATTGAGTAGAAATATGAGTAGAAACATATCCAATAGTAGTTTGAGCCATGGAAGTGGCCTTCTTTGGGTCATTATTTAGCAACCCAACTCCCTCCTTCTACTGGTTGGTTGAGGAGGCCTAGCTAGTTCATTCATGGTGGTGGTAGCCATCAATGCTCCACTGATCTATTGATTGTTCTTTTCATAATGGTTGTATCAACTCCTATCCATGGTGCTTCTTTTCAATTTAACTAGAAGCAAGGGAACAACAACATATCATAGTTTCTCAATTTTCTATGATCCCATTTACAAACCATTGACTTGGACAAACATAGGATGTCACAAATTGTTTCCCATAGAGGAACATCTTCTAGACACTACAAATGGCTTCTTTGATTATCATCTCCTCTATCTATCTTATCTTGTGGAGTAGAAAACAATACTCATGATAATTCTGTATAGCATGACAAGACTAAAAACTTACTCTATGAATATAGGATTTAGGAAGGTGAGAATGCAAGACATCCAAATGAGAATTTGTTTGCTTCCTGTTGTTTCGCTCGAATGCAATATGGTTCATCCTTTGGTTGTGTACTTCTTCACTATTCTTGAAAACCTTTAGCAGGAACTTCAATGAAAATTACATTTTCATTATCCTTGTATGTGGTGTCCCTTATTCCACCTTTCACCGTGTCCAAGTGAAAACAAACAACATCAGAAGTATCGATATTGCCTCTAGTTTTTTGTCAAAGAGAGTGATTACACAACTCTCCACAGGTTTGAATCCCTAGACTAGTTGCTTGAATCAAGCATTTTCAAAAAAATCATCCATGAAACCATGGGATGATCGGGTCAAGTTTGGACTAATCAGGGAAGCTCATACTCTAATTCAATTTAGATGAGACTTATTGTGTATTTAACTGAACTTCAAACATCCACCTTAGTTTTCTTTAACTGGCAAGGAAAGTGCTTTAAGGGCCTATTCTATAACTTTACCTTCCAAATTGGTTGTAGGAAGAAGAGATCTGACATATTAAGAAAAAATCCACTATGGTGAATACCCTCAATGAATACATCATTAACTACCCCATGGCATACAAATCTAGTTGGTCTCAAAATTGTGCATGCTCACCTAACAATTCAAATAAAAAAACTTGAGCTACCTCGGTGAGGGTGTTTCTTGGTAGGGTGGATAGATATGATGCAAATCATCCATTAACAATTCCACACTGGTTAATACCCTCAATGAATACATCAACAACTGGCCCATGACATACAAATCTAGATGGTCTCACAATTGTGCATGCTCAGCTAACAATTCAAATGAAAAGGCTTGAGATACCCCGATGAGGGTGTTTGTTGGTAGGGTAGATAGATGTGATGCAAATCATTCATTATGGGTTTGAGATGAGAATCAATATATTAATAAGAACTTGGGATTCCATTCAAGCATAGGAAATCCACTTGTCAGGCGATCATAATTGATATTGTTTATCAATTTTTCAACCTATAAATAATAATATAAATTAGATTGATTAGGAAATGGTTGTTCTAGGGATGGTAATCAATGAGAAATCATGTGGGGAGAGAGCATGGTTTGAACATTGCATTTTCCCTTGGTTCCCTAATTGTCCAATGGTTTCCCATATTTTTATGATTCTAATATTTGGTCTACCTAGAATTTTGTTGATTATGTTGCTTCCATAGGCCATCAATGCTTCACAAATGTGAAACATCTTGTCCATGGGTTATCCATGAATTCACACATGTGTGATATTTGGAAAATAGTTGATGCAAACTTACTTGATGTGTTGAATGCATGCATGGGCCCAATATTAAATGATTTATGCAAACCTACATTTACATGTTGAATGAAAACCTACAGTGTTGGGTTGAATGCCAATCGAGCGATAATTTCATGTTAAACACATGTGTATTTAGCACTAACATTTGTTACATATGGAAAATATATAGGGAGATCAAGCAAATGATTGGGTTTAGTCCCCTCAAAACTAGTTTTCTTTAAGTTTTAGCCATTACTAGGCCCTTCGCTAACTTTAGATTAAGGCTTGATGCAATAAGCATTAGAAACGGTTTTCCCTTCTAAACATTAGCACCTTGTTGAGTCTATAAAATCAAGACCGATACAAATGCGAAGGCAACACCCATTTTGATTCAATTTCTTTACATAACTCATTTTAGGTTTCCATCTCTTCTATCTATTCCTACCACTAGTTCACTATGATTTATTAGGTTTAGGCCTTTCTTTGCTAATATATAAGTTATTTTCCCCTTGGTGGACACCATTTAGTTAAAGGAAAATCCCCTACAATTGACATTAGATACTTTGTACGAGACCTTTGCTAACCAGTCATACAAACACCCATCCTTTGAATAGTTATGATGCTAATGCTATATATGAGGAATTGTGCTTTCCACTTTTGATTCTAATGGAAGGAGTGTTGGAAGGATTGTTGCATATGTTCCCCAACTCAAACCCAAATCGGAGCTTGTATATGTAGAAGTTCGAACTAATCAAAAGGGGACATGGATTTGGAATGATACCTTGGGAAATGAAAGAGAGAGGCCACATTCCTTGAAAATGGAATTGATTCCAACAAGAACCTAGCAGAGTGTGCTAATATATAAGTTGTTTTTCCCTTGGTGGACACCCTCTAGTTAAAGGAAAGTGCCCTTACAATCGACATTACGTACTTTGTACGAGACCTTTGTTAACTAGTCATACGAACTCACATCCTTTGAATAGTTATGATGCTAATGTTATATATGAGGAATTGTGATTTCCACTTATGATTCGCTCGAATGCAATATACAAAGGTCCAACTAGAAGCAAGGGAACAACAACATATCATAGTTTTTCAATTTTCTATGATCCCATTTATAAACCATTGACTTGGACAAACATAGGATGTCACAAATTGTTTCCCATAGAGGAACATCTTATAGACACTACAAATGGATTCTTTGACTATCGTCTCCTTTATCTATATTATCTGGTGGAGTATAAAACACTATTCATGATAATTCTGTATAGCAAGGCAGGACTAGAAAATTTCTCTATGAATATAGGATTTATGAATGAAAGAATGCAAGACATCCAAATGAGAATTCATTTGCTTCCTGTTGTTTCGATCGACTGCAATATACCTTGATTCCTATTGTTTGGAGGTAATGTATGATATCCCTTGCATGAAGCATGCATTCTATAGTTTTTCATCATCAATGTTGTAGTAAAAGGATTGGAGTGCACCTAAAAATACCTCTAATAAGTGGATGCCATTTATAATGGAAATATATGTTGAGTTTGAGTTTCTATGTAGTATGTATAACCTCTTAAATTTAGGAATCAATTGCACTCTTTATATCTGAGAGATTAAATTTAGGATTCAATTGCACTCTTCATGCATAAATAGTTGTTCATAAGGAATAGAGGAAGAAAGACAACAACTTGAATATAGAAGAGGGAAATCATCGAATTAATAGAGAAGGTCCCATATCACTAATTGAATTAAAGAGGTAATCATTGAATTAATAGAGAAGGCCAAACTAAGATATTCTGAAATCACAACCAAAGTCAGAGCCCTCAGATATCCTAAAACCACAACCAAAGGCAGAGCCCTATAATAAGAGTTGACGACTACTTGGAGCACAATCCAATAATTACAATAACACCCAGACTTAGATGAGAAGAAGCCCCAGGAAAACGAGACATTTACAACTGGGATAAATATCTTGCGCATTAGGGCGTTAACAGGGATTGTGATTATTGTTTTCACATGGAGGGGGAGGGGAAAGTGGTTATCTTTTTCATGTCTTTCATTCCTTCCAACAATACCTTCATCGATAATCTCCCACCTTCCGCATCTTCCATTGATACCTCTGGAAAATTAAAAAAATGCATATGTAATCAAAGAGCTAGTATAGGTTGGAAGAACAAAACATAAATTTAATTTCCAATTTAACCCCATGCGATTCTGATTTCCATGATGCTAAGATGGAAACTGAGCGAGCAATTCCGGAGGAAATCACTTTCTGTAGAAAACATACTCTAAAACCTCAACCTCTCCACGTTTTTTCCTGTCGAATTTCAAAAGAAATTTAGAGGCAATCCCTCTGAATTAAAACGTTTATGGAGGCTCCACCGTTGAAACATAAGATAGATCCAAAAAGAGACTCTCTTCAATTCCTGGGTCGCAATCGATTCAATGGAAAGAAAACATAAGAAAAATCATCAAGATTCAAGATACCTGGGTCTCTGCATGTCTCAAATATTCAAGGAGCTCGTGTTGTATTTGTGCCACATGTCTCATGTCAGGCCGTAGGATGCATGAAAATCTAGTCATCGGATCTAAAAGGTGTAAATACTTACCATTTTTGTTGTACGGTATGCCAGGCGGGTCGTTTGATTATTGACACATGGTGTGCTCGATTTTAGATCTAGGTCGTCCGATTAATGCTAAATGTCGACAATCGAATGATCCAGATCTACGGTCAGAAAAGGGTCATGTGTTGTATATCAAACGTCTCAAATATACAACCAGATAGGTGTCGCGTGTCGTACAATAGACGACTTAGATCTAGGGACCATATTGTGCCATATGTCCAATATTGGATGGCTCAAATCTATAGCTTAAGGAAAGAACGACCCAGATCTATGGCTAGAAAAGGGCCACGTTTCGACAATCCCTCATGGTCGCATCGTAAGCTCAACAAATTTCAGGACCTGCAAGCATGCTTTGCTTCACTTAAAGTGTTGAAGGGGAGAGGTGCGGGACAAAGGCGTTAACTTTGGGATTCATTCCACACAGGGTTTATACATTTCGATTTATTCTATTTACAGACGAGCCTTGATCAATGCTTTTCCTCCAAACATGGTCGTGTACCTTGATCGTTTCCATTAAATAATATCACACTCTCTCTAACTGATCGATTCACAGAAGAAAACCGATGGGCGATTCACAAAAAAAAACCAATCTGGTGGTTGTGTACCTTGATCGTTGCCATTAAAGAAATGATGAGAAAATGGCATTTGAAAATATGGAGTTCATGGTGGGATGGCCCCCAAATCGGAAGGTAATGGTTATGTCTAAAAAAAAATAAGAAATAAGAAATAAATACCTAAAAGTTAAAAAATAAATAAAAAATACCAAACATATAATTTTTAGAAAAAATATTTAATTATAATATATTACATCATGATAAATGGGTTTAGTATCCAAAATATTTATTGAACATTATCATTATATATAGAGTGCAAGCAGCTCACCAATAATCTATTTCCAGTAGCCAATTGAATTTGATTTCGCCTTAATAAACATTCTTTCTAATTCTATTTCCAGTAGCCAATTTAATTTGATTTCTCCTTAATAAACATTCTTTCCAATTCTATTAAAAAATAAGAAAACTATTAATAAACATTCTTTCCAATTCTATTAAAAAATAAGAAAACTAATAATAATTGTTCCATATGTATACAAGTAGTGAAATGAACAAAATTAATTCTTGATGTGATTAAAAAAAATAGTGTCCCTCAACATATTAAAAGTTTTTCCACCCACACTTCACAAATTCACATGAAAACCACACTTCACAAATTCACATGAAAACCAACAAGGTGAGACCATAATATCAATTATAAATATATCATTGATTTAATTTTTAATATGCAAATGTGTTGATAGGCATTTGAACAATTATTACTTAAATTATTACTTATAGAAAGGTTCTTTAAGAGTTTGGGGCTTATTTGTAGTATGTTAATCTTAAGATTCCATATGATTTGTTATTGAATTGAGTACTTTAATTCACATGAAAACCAACAAGGTGAGACCATAATATCAATTATAAATATATCATTGATTTAATTTTTAATATGCAAATGTGTTGATAGGCATTTGAACAATTATTACTTATAGAAAGGTTCTTTAAGAGTGGCTTATTTGTAGTATGTTAATCTTAAGATTCCATATGATTTGTGATTTGTTATTGAATTAAGTACTTTAGTGATGTGATTAGATTGGTAGGTGACATCCATCCC
>JZKD02S2047646.1:36350-51165 GCA_000966675.3 Picea glauca
ATATATATATTATATCACCTTTTTTAATAAAAAAAGTATGCTTATGATCAGTGATAAAAGTGAGTTTAAAAATGTTAAAAAAATGCATCCCTTTTACTCCAATATGAAACAGATTAAAGCCACTCTTCTATGAAGATCGAGAGGGTTTCACAAGAATTCTAAACTACAACCATCATTCGATGCAAGCCTACACTGTTGACTTTTCCTTTCAATCGACTTTTGTTATTAATTGACTTTGCTAGCCTAGTTTCACTGTAAAACGATGCAATAGACAATCATAGATAGAGATATTGTTGTCTTTTCTTTACAGTTACATCATGCGTGCGCTCAGATGGTTTACTCTCCTTAAAATCTCCTTAAAATTCCAGGAAGAGGAGTGCGAGAGGCCTTAAAATTCCAGGAAGAGGAGTGCGAGAGGCGAATGGAATTTGTTCCTGACATGTCCATAATACAAACATATAATGAAGTGGATAAAGAAACACAATTCATAATGGCTCGCTTACCCACAACGATCCATCCATGAATATAATCTCGAATTCTTTGTTTGTATGTGCCTTTGGTTCTTCAAAGTTGTATATATTATCTCGTCACAACCAATTCCTTTCTCGTTATCCATTGGCGATTCTTATTCTTGTGCTAAAATGTACTTCTTGTTCACCTTAACTGTTGGAGCTAAGGTTCATGCACTGTTATACTTCTTGTTCGCCATTTTTAAACTTCTTGTATAGCGAAGGCTCACGCATAGAGTGGTTAGGTTCTCTTAAACAATCAACAATAAAATCAATGCACAATTCTTTCACCAAGACTGCAAGATCAATGCGCAATTATTTCACCAAGACTGCAAGCTATTTGAATGGATTCTTTCACCAATATTGCAAGCTATTTGAATGGCAACGATTTTTTTGCTTCATCGGGTCACAAGTCTTGAGATCACGCCCCAAGGTTGGACCTCTTCTTTCAAATTGTATTCACTTCACACGGAAAACGTAGGAGTGCGAGCAATCTTCTTCTTCATGTTGATTGTTGGCATCCTTCTCACAGTGAAGAAAATGTTCTCCTCATATGGTTGGACTTTGTATATATATGCATATTATCTCTCTTGATCAAAATCGAAAGTTTGTGTCTCCCAAAGTATCAGTTGCTAAAAACATTTGCATATGATTTACATAGGTGGCCTGCTTGAACTAGGAAGTTGCCAACAATTATATTCGACATGTTGATTGCACTGCCAATTGATCCTCTTTTTCTCCTTCACTGCACATTTTCATTGTACTTCAACTCTATGTAAAAACTACCATGGATCTACCAGGCCCTAAAAACTATAAGACTCTGATAAACTACCAGGTTCATAAGATCAATATCATGCTCTGATACCATTGTTAGATTCATAATAAATAAAAATGCAGAAATATAATGGAAATAACTAAAGCAATCAGGAAACCATGATGAAGAGAGATAAATAAAATATTGTCAGAAAAGGCATACTCTATAATTATTAATGATCCAACAAATAATCATATACATAGATGTACATATATAATACAAATATACCATCACTGTCATATAACTATATAACAGTTAGGTAAACTAACAAAGTATGATTAGAGTTTTTAACATAGACGGTGGCTTGACAAGGACAATTTGGAGGAATCAAAGGAAGCTCCTACAGTGGAACATTTCATCTCTGAAAATGGGCAAGATGCAAGTAACTACGAATGAATGTCTCCTTCATGGTGTTTTATAACAATCATTCTCTGGTTCATATCTATGTTTTTCATGCAGGACATGCATGAAGCTGAAAAGACTAGCCGCATATTGATAAGATCAATGATAATGTATGGAATTGGGGAAGCACTGTATCAGTTGTACAATGCATGCTTTGAATATGTTAAGCCTATTTGGTTACTGAGAGAATACAATTTTCCACTTATTCATTGTTTACAATAAATAAATAAAACATAAAGAATTTCATTTAGAGATCCATCTTATTATGCACTAAATATTTCACCAAATTTTCCATGGCAATGGTTAATGATAAATTCCCTACTTGTTTTATGGAAAGTTTGATTGGTTGGAAATTTTGGAAAGTTGATTCAAAACTTTTAATCACACATTTAGCCCCAACAACTATTAGAGTAGGAGGGTTTTCCAGAAGATTACGAAAAAAATAGTAAATTAATTTTTTCCTTTTTGGGAAGAATAGATTTCCGGATAACTTTTTATTTCTCTGGCCTTTCCTATTACATCATTACATTGATTTACTAGCTTTTCTTTAATTACATCATTTTTATTTCACTTATAATAAAATTTAAATTTATTATCTATTTTATAATAAAATTTATTATAATTATATTTATTTTTTAATAATACAATTTATTATTATTTAATTATCAATTAATTATCTAAGTAATTATAATATTTGTTTTTCTTTATCAAATTATTTTTTCTTTTATTTCTTTTAATAAAAGGAATGAGTAACATTCATGAATGTGTATACATGGAGCTTGTTTTTATGTGTAACTAGTTTAAATAATTACAATATTTGTTTTTCTTAATCAAATTATATTTTCTTTTATGTTTTTTTTGTTTTACATTTTATAAAAGATACTGAATTTCGTATGAATGTATGTATTTGTTTTTTTTAGTCAAACTATATTTTTATTTTTATTTTTTTTAATAAAATATAGGAGTGAATCCATGAATGTATGTGCATGGACAACATTATTTTTCAATTATTTACTAGATATTCAAAATTGATTTAAAAACAATGAAAAAACTAAATTTAATATTGGTTAAAAATTAGGCGCACTTTATCCTCTAACATAGGGTATTAACACATGCTCTTGGACTTGGTTCTTGAATCAAGAAAAATAATTAATTGATTCAAAGTATGACATGATGCACTCAAACTTTGCTACACCATCTAATCACTTCATTGACATTCTTCGTAACCATGCTCGACACTTTTCCATCTTATCCTTCTATTTTGTTTGTTTGAATTGTGCTCTACCAAAGAAAAGGTAGCTATAGAAGATCCTACAAATTGAGTAGAAATACGAGTAGCAACATATCCCATAGTAGTTTGAGCCATGACAGTGGTCTTCTTTGAGTCATTATTTAGCAACCCAACTCCCTCCTCCTACTGGTTGGTTGAGGAGGCATATCTAGTTCATTCATGGTGGCGGAAACTATCAATGCTCCACTGAGCTATTGTTTACTCTTTCCACAATCGTTGCCACTCCTATCCATGGTGGTTCTTTTCAATTTAACTAGAAGCAAGGGACCAACAACATATCATAGTTTCTCAAATTTATATGATCCCATTTATGTTACAACTTGTTTCCCATAGAGGAACAACTTCTAGACACTACAAATGGCTTCTTTGACTATTGTCTCCTCTATCTATCTTATCTGGTGGAGTAGAAAACACTATTCATGATAATTTTGTATAACACGAAAAGACTAAAAACTTACTCTATGAATAAAGGATTTCAGAATGAGAAAATACAAGACATCCAAATGAGAATTTGTTTGCTTTGTTTTGTTTCACTCGACTGCAATATGGTTCATCCCTTGGCTATGTACTTCTTCCCTATTCTTGAAAACCTTCAGAGGGAACTTTAGTGAAAATTGCATTTTGCTTATCCTCTTATATGGTGTCCCTTATTCCACCTTTGACTATGTCCAAGTGAAAACAAAAAACATCAGAAGTATTGGTATTGCCTCCAGTTTTTCAATCAAGGAGAGCGATTACACAACTCTCCACAGGTTTGAATCCCTAGACTAGTTGCTTGAATCAAGCATTTTCAAAAAAATCTTCCATGAAGCCATGGGATGATCAGGTCGAGGTTGGACTAATCGGGGAAGCTCATACTCTAATTCAATTCAACGAGGACTTATTGTGTATTTAACTGAACTTCAAACATCCACCTTAGTTTTCTTTAACTAGCAAGGAAAGTACTTTAAGGGCCTTTTTTATAACTTTGCCTTCCAAATTGGTTGTAGGAAGAACATATAGCATATTAAGAACAATTCCACTATCGTGAATACCCTCAATGAATACATCATCAACTGGCCCATGGAATACAAATCTAGTTGGTCTCACAGTTGTGCATAATCACCTAAAAATATAAATAAAAAGGCTTGAGTTACCTCGATGAGGGTGTTTTTTGGTAGGGTGGATAGATATGATGAAAATCATATTCCACTATGGTGAATACCATCAATGAATACATCATCAGGCCCATGGCATACAAAATCTAGATGGTCTCACAATTGTGCATGCTCAACTAACAATTCAAATGAAAAGGCTTGAGCTACCTCGGTGAGGGTGTTTGCTGGTAGGGTGGATAGATATGATGCAAATAATCCATTAGGGGTTTGAGATGAGAATAAATATATTAATAAGAACTTGGGATTCCATTCAAGCATAGGAAATCCACTTGTAAGTGGATCTTAATTGATATTGTTTATCAATTGTCTGACCTATAAATAATAAATATAAATTAGATTGATTAGGAAATGGTTGTTCTAGGGAGGGTAATCAATGAGAAAAACATGTGGGGAAAGAGTCCGGGTTTGAACATTGTAGTTTCCCTTGGTGCCCTAGTTGTTCAATGGTTTCCCATAGTTTTATGATTCTAATCTGTAGACTACCTAGACTATTGTTGAGCCTGTTACTTCCATAGGACATCAATGCATCACAAATGTGCAAGATCTTTTCCATGGCCATCCATGAATTCACACATGTGTGATATTTGGAAAATGGATGATGCAAACTTACTTGATGTGTTGAATGCATGCATGGGCACAATATTAAGTGATTTATGCAAACCTACATCTACATGTTGAATGAAAATCTACAGTGTTGGGTTGAATGCCAATCCATTGATAATGATGTGTTAAACACATGCATATTTAACACCAACATTTGTTACATATGGAAAATATATAGGACGATCAAGAAAATGATTGGGGTTAGTCCCCTCAAAACTAGATTTCTTTATGCTTTATCCATTATTAGGCCCTTCGTTAAATTTAGGTTAAGGCTCGGTGCAAAAAGCATTAGCAATTGTATTCCCTTATAAACATTAGCATCTTACCGAGTCTATAAAATCAAGACCGATACAAATGCGAAGGAAACACCCATTTTGATTCAATTTCTTTACATAACTCATTTTAGGTTTCCATCTCTTTTATCTATTCCTACCACTAGTTCATTATGATTTATTAGGTTTAGTCCTTTATTTGCTAATATATAAGTTATTTTTCCCTTGGTGGACACCATCTACTTAAAGGAAAGCCCCCTTACAATCGACATTAGGTACTTTGTATGAGACCTTTACTAACCAGTCATACGAACACCCATCCTTTGAATAGTTATGATGCTAATGCTATATATGAAGAATTTTTCTTTCCACTTGTGATTCTAATGGAAGGAATGTTGTGCTATTCATGGAAGTACATAGAAAGGGAAAAAAAGAAGTAGGTCGTGGAAGTAGGTTGAAATTAGCCTCAAAATAGGAGATGCTAGAGTAACCATTACTTAAGGAAGCATGATGTTACTATTCTAGATGGAAATATTTTGTCCCTTGAAACATTAGTAGGGCTTCAAGACAATAGAACAACTATTTAGGTTGATCCCACAATTCCAACACCTAATGGAGTAAAAATTGGTTTTATACCATCCACTTTTGTTCAGTTATGTAAAGTAGATTATGATTTTTTTTTATCTAACATGAGTTATATCATCCATGTAACATACCCTGACCTTCAAAGACGGTCATGCCAACGAAAAAATTTCATGCATTGATATAAATTTGTAGCATTCCCAGCCATCCCAGGGCCGGTGATCTGGACTATTTTCGGCACAAAATGAGAGCGGAGATATAATAAATAAATGTACAGAGATATCTCAGATATCCAATATTATAAAATAAATGTATCATATATGCAACCATAAACACAGATATACGGTAATACACAATTTTCTATTAATGAGCGAAAATGTACAAAGACTGTAAAATACCGAGTGCATAAAGACTCGCTAGAATGGTGGCAACTTATCTCTGAGAAGAGATGTGATGGCTACTCGCATCCGTGAGAAGATGATTTTACAATGAGGCTTCAAAGGCCTTTTTATCATAAATAAAATCCAAAACCCTAACTTCAGAAGATGAGAAGACAATAGTTTTGTGGGCCCCGTTTTGGGTAGTTTGGTGTATCAACTTTCAGGGGGCATAACTTTGGCATACAATCTCCATTTGGTGCGCACGATAGCTCGTTGGAAAGGTATCACTGAGGAGATTCATTTTGGGGGATCAATTAGAACCTTTGACTATTGTTGAGAAGCTCGATCCAGAAAAACTTTCATTTAGGCCTTCAAAATGGCCCTAGAAGTTAAAAACTGCTAAAAATAGTAAATAGCCAAAATTGCTAGAAAATTGTTTTGAGCGAGTTGGAAAAGGTGGGTGGCCACCGATATCCACCTGGATCAATACTCCCTCCTTAGGAAGCAATGGTCTCCATCGATTTGAGTGTCCAGGGGAGAGGGAAAAGAGTTTGTTGAATCTGCATCTTGATGAGCTGCTTGCCTTGTTGGAGAAGTTGTGTTGCTTAGCTTTTTGAAGGTTTTCATGAAGTTGTGGCTGGAAGGGTTGGACCTTTCTAACTAATCTAGCTACACGAGATGTCTATGTGTAGAAGGAATATTTTCTCTCTGTTGCAGTCTTGTCGACCTGCTTCTGTTGGATAAAAGGTGTTTGGGCCAAGGCTGTAGTGGTTGTAGTATCCTTCTGTTCACCTTTTGAACAGATTATGGAGAAGCTAAAATTTGTAGTATGAGATACTACTTTGCAGCATTGTTTAGGTGGGATAGTAGTCGGAACCACCTTTGGTATCCTGTAGAGATGACCCCCCAAAGTAACAATGAAACTACGGGGTCGAGACTCATAGATAACATGGTGTTTTCACATATATGGCTGGCCCAAGAGAACATCACAGACATCTAGCAGGGAAACATCACATAATATCTCTTCCTTGAAGGACTGGATGTCGTATGACAATCGACACTGCTGGCTGACATTGAGATCTCGTCCTTGGCGAAGCCACCCGTGTTGTATGGTTGTGGGTGTGGTGTTGTCAACAATCCCAATTTTTTGATGACCTCTGCTGAGATGAGGTTCTTCTGGCTTCCGCTATCAACAATAAAATGTAGCGGGGTCCCCTTCACCCACATCTGTGAATGAAAAAGGTGCTCCCCCTCTTCAAGATCTGTTGGTTCTTCTGGTTGAATTGATGCGGTCGCGACAATAACAGTTTGGTTTGCATCGATGATCTATCTTGTGTCAGTATTTTCTGAATCATATTCTAAATCAGGGTTCAACTCCTTGTCTTTGATTTCGACCACCAATGATTGTTTTGAGCGACATTCATCGGTGTTGTGCCAGGGGATTTTATGGAAATCTCACCATTTTCTGGTGTCCTTATTCGTCTTCCCATGACCCTTCTTTTCCTATGGCTTGGACTGGTTTTCAGGAGACTGTTTGTTAGGGTCATCTTTATCATACTTTGGTTGTTGCGGATTTGCAGACCCGAACTCCCATTTGTTATGGAGATTAAATTTCTTCTCGATTTTAACAACATATCGATAAGCAACACCGAGTGATGATATGTCCAGAAAATCCATTTCAGTTTGGATGTATCTGTGTAGAGCCCCACGACATTTCATAACCAAATGTCATTCGAAGTCTTTGATACCCAGCTTGGTGCACAAGGTATGGAAGGTATTGGTGAACTTCATAACTTCTTGGCCCCTCTCTTGACGCAGTGTGGTCCATCTCATATACTGGTCATCATAGTTTCCAACAGGGTAATATTGTTTATTTACCGCGTCCACAAAAAAATCCTAAGTGGGATCGACCCCATATATTCCAAACTCTTCTGTGGAAATTTTCTCCCAGTAAGTTTCCCACCAATGTTTGACACGGGGGAGATATTTAAGGAGTGTGAAGGTGATATTTTCCCTATCGAAAAATTGGTGAACAAAGAAATAACCTTCTAGCAGATTTAATCATTTGTCTAGGGCATCTGCATCTATTTGACCTTCAAATACAGGAATATCAAAATTAACCTATACCTTGAAAGGAGAGGTGCTTCCAAATTGGTTGTTTAATGAAGATACGCATGTTGCTATCGCAAGGCGTCGAAGAATGTGGGAAAAATTCTCCATCATTTCATCTCTCTGTCGCGTGAGAGCTTGTTCAAGCAACAGATTGATAGAATCGTCTGCTCTGTCGTTTTCTTTTCTTCCACCATGGAGGGTTTCTTGGGAGTGTGAGTGATTGTATTCAAGAGAGACAAGCTCGAGACTCAAATTTTTGTACTCGTACTTTGTCGAGGACATGCACTGAAAAAAAAAAACAATCAAGAGCAACCTGCTCTGATACCACTGATCTGGATTATTTTCGGCACAAAATGAGAGCGGAGATATAATAAATAAATGTATAGAGATATCTCATATATCCAATATTATAATAGAAATGTATCATATATGCAACCATAAACATAGATATACAATAATACACAATTTTCTATTAATGAACGAAAATGTACAAGGACTATAAAATACAAAGTGCAGAAAGACTCGCTAGAATGGTGGCAGCTTATCTCTGAGAAGAGATGTGACGGCTACTCACATCTGTGAGAAGATTATTTTACAATGAGGATCCAAAGGCCTTTTTAGCATAAATAAAATACAAAACCCTAACCCCAAAAGATGAAAATCCAGCAGTTTTGTGGACCCTGTTTTGGGTAGTTTGGTGTATCAACTTCCCAGGGGCGTAACTTTGGCATACGATCTTTGTTTGGGGCACATGATATATCGTTGGAAAGGTATCGTCGAGGAGATTAATTTTGGGGGCTCAATCAGAGCCTTTAGTTATCAATGAGAAACTCAATCCCAAAAAACCTTCATTTAGGCCCTCAAAATGGCCCCAAAAGTTAAAAAATGTTAAAATTAGCAAATTGCCAAAAAATTGTTTTGAGCGAGTTGGAAAAGGTGGATGGCCATTGATATCCACCTAGATCAGTCGGGCCATGCCAACTTATAGAAAGACTCACTTTCATTTCGGAAAACATCATACTTAATAAATTAAAAACAACATCTACTTTATGTTAACATACATTTATAATGTAAATTTAAATAGACATAAACATTCTTCTACAACAAATATTTATGCGGAATTAACAGTAAAACATACATGCAACAAAAACATGCAATTATTATAAATAACAGACATGTACTTAAACACAACATGAAATTAACACAATTGATACTTATCTTTTAATTGATGTCCGCCAACTACGTGCAGACCTTCCACAAACCTCCCAGCCTTAGACCACGCTGCTCATCACTCTCAGCAGTAGGTCACCCACGAGTTGGGACTAAAATCCACCTGAGTAAGGGATTCTTAGGCTAGGTAGAGACTACGGGAAGTTGCACAGTACATCAGGAAGGATTCCCTCCCTGGAGCCAACTTATGCACACAAATCACAACCTCTCATTCCACACATGCCTGTTCCACCCCTGGAAGTATACACCTTCATTATTCAACAATCCATCGGTTTCTCCACTTCCTTCCATGGTTTCAGCAACATGCCAGAAAGGAATTCTCATAGATTTGTAGCTATTGTTGGGCTTCATCCAAGAGAATTTACTTCCCCAACAATCTCTCTCACAACCCTGACAACCTGCTTCTTCAATCCACAGATCTAACAACCCACCTCTTCAAACCCACAGGCATGACAACCTACTTCTTCTTTCCAACTCCTAAGTCAAACGGGTGAGGGCGATGGTAGCAACATGACTCGGTATGGAACAAATGATGGCAAAAACAACAGACCGATAAGGTTCATCACAGGCATAGGCAATGTACGGGAACATTGTGCTTCTCAGGAAGTACGGTTTAACTCAATTCTTCACAGGTTTTCCCTCTCGTGCGTTCATGAACAGGGTCGATGATGGAGGGGAAGGTTATCTGCGTGCTCAGTCTTTAGGGGCGTGGATGTCAAGATGGAAAAAATCCCTGACTAGCCCCCCAAACAACGGTTTTCCCCACTTTTATCTGCATGCACCTTGATTGACACATGGCTCTCCTGGAGCACGAGTCCCTCCTCTTGGGATTCATCTCCTTTCCAAGAAAAAATTAGGATAAATTAATATCCTCATCACAACCTTTGGAAAATGAATATATATTATTCTCTTTGGTTTGAGCTCTTAATCTTAGCCCTTTTTTCCAGTCTCATAGCTCCCCCCTCCCTTACCCAAGCTAGTGGAGCTTAATCCCCCATAAATCTTTCTTTGTGGTTGGTCTACTCGTAGCGATGTATTTTATATTAATGATATTCATAATTACATATATAAAAATAGTCTCACTGGCCCTTAACATCTAGGCTCTCTAGCCTAAACATCACATAAGCCTCCTAGCTTATAATCACTTGGCTCACCATCCTACAAAACATGTTTACAATTTAGCAAGGCTCGGCCTTAGGGTATTACAATCCCCTCCCCTTATTTAGGCATTGTCCTTAGTGCATCTTATTTACATAACATCAACAAGATTTCCAAAATCTTCAAAAAGATGCAGGTATTCTTCCTGCATAACATCTTCATGCTCCCAAGTTGCATCCTCGGGGCCATACCGGGTCCATTGGACATTTACAAGATATATGGATCGATTCCGGAGATGCTTGATTTTCCGGTCTAGAATGCGTACCAGATGCATCTCTTTCAAGATCATACTCCTCAATTCATGAGAATTGGGTACATAAATTTTGTTCCTGTGCAAGAAAATTTCATCAATTCCCAATTTATAATTTTCAACCTTCTACTGCATTTTACCTTGCTGTAATTTTGTTACTAATTCCATGCACTGCAAATCTGGTTTTGCAGTCTCAAAAATTATCCCTTTAAGATCAGTTTGATACATGCTAATGGTTGTAGCGTGCAGTTCATGCACTCTCCTGCTAAGTGCATCATCCACTTTGTTCTATTTTCCTTTGATGTGCTTGATATCAAGGGCATACTCACAGAGGAATTTTAACCATCTTCTCTGCTTGGCATTTAAAGTTGGCTGATCAAACAAATATTTCATACCATTATGGTCTGTCCTTAGATCAATTTTTTTTCCCATGAGGTATTTCCTCCACTTCTTCAAGGAGTGTATTATGGCTTCCAACTCCAAATCATGAGTGGTGTAGAGTCGCTCATTCTCTTGCAATTTTCTGGATTCAAAACATACCACAAATTCGTTATGACTAAGGACTCCACCAAGTCCTTCTTTGCATGCATATGTGCAAACCAAGAAATCTTCATTCGGATCTGCAATTCTCAGAATTGGAGCACTGGTTAACAACTACTTCAATTGTTGGAATCTCCTTTCACATTCTGTTGTTTGTTCAAACTTCACCCCCTTCCTTTGCAAGGAAGTGATCGGGTGAGCAATCCTCAAAAACCCTGCAATGAATCTTTTATAGTAGCCAGCTAGACCCATGAAGGATCTGAATTCTGTCACATTCTTAGGTGTTGTCCACCCTTTAATATCTTAAATCTTTTCAGATTCTACTGCTATCCTTTCTTTGGATATGATATACCCCAAATAGTGAATTCAGTTCTGATAAAATGAGCACTCGCTCAATTTGGCATACAACTGGTGCTCTCTTAACACTTGTAACACCATCCTCAAGTGATGCTCTTGTTCTTCTTCTAACTTGGAATATACAAGGATGTCATCCAAAAAGAAAATGACAAACTTGTCTAAGTATTCCCGGAAAACACCATTCATCAAGCACATGAAAACACCTACCGCATTTGATAGCCCAAATGGCACCACTGTGAATTCGTAATGACCATACCTTGTCCTGAAGGCAGTCTTGTTGATGTCTTCATCTCTGATTCTTAATTGATGATAACCAAGATCTGAGATTGATGTTTGAATATATCCTTGCATCCTTCCACTGATTAAAGAGATCATCAATCCTGGGAAAAGAATACTTGTTCTTTATAGTTACTTTCTTCAATGTCTCATCCTTCTTCTTTACAAATAAAACTGGGGCACCGCAAGGTGAAACACTTGGGTGTATATACCCCTTCTTCAAAATCTCTTCAAGTTGCATTTGAAACTCCTTCATCTCTGGTGTACTCATATAGTAGGGAGTCTTTGATACTGGAGTTTCTCCAGGCATCAAATTTATAGAGAAATCAACATCTCTTTTAGGAGGTAATCTCGGTATCTTCTTGAACACATCCTCAAAATCTTTCAGGACCGCATGATCTTCAAGATTTGGCACCTTATTATTAAGTTCTTCCTCCATATGAACCGTGATTATTTGGTATCCCTTCTTGTAACACTTATTCAGTTGCATTGTTGAGATCTCTCGGACAGTAGCTGCCCTAGGAATTTATTGGATTGTTCTTGGGTTCCCTTCCTCATTTAGGAAAGTAAATGCCTTGTTATGACAATCTAAGATATCATGGTGTTGGTCCAACCAATCCATACCAATTAGAAATTCATATGAACCCAAGGGAAGGATTTTAAAATCGGCCTTGGTACCCATCCCATTCATGTCCATTGGACATGATTTAACCAGCTCAAGAACTTTTCTCTTGGCTCATGTAGCCAACTGCACTAGCCAAGATTTCCCATGCTTTCTTCTTGGCAATTGCAATATTTCCACTACCTTAGGATCTATATAGTCATGAATAGCTCCTGAATATATTAAAATATTAAAGGCATGGTTATTGATCATACCTTCTACTTCAATCATGTGTGATTGAAACTCTGCTTGCTTATTTTTCAGGGTTGCGTAGATCTTTGGAACACTTTTTCCCATGTCCTCCACTGTTTCAGCTTGTTGTACATTGTGGACAAATCTCACTTTATCACTTATATGTGGACAATATCTATACATATGATCTCCTTTACAACCCCAAGATTGAATGGGTGTATGCCTTGGCCTTTGCCCACTTGTCTCAGTCACTCTGGGCTCTCTAAGGGTTTGTTGTCCCTGAGAATTGTTTCTGAAGAAGGGTGGTTGTTTCCCTTCTTCCTCTGCTCCATCTTGAATTTATTCTTGTCTTCCCAAGATCTTTGGAAGGTAGGATTTCCCTTATGTTGATTGTATACAAACTTGTCTCCTTTTATGGTTTCCTCCAAATTTTTAGGATCATCATACTGAATTTTATCACTGATGAAAGATGGCAGCCCACTCAAGTATCTCTGGATCTTAACTATCTCATATTTGATGAAGGAGACATACTTCAATAGTTCTAAAAATATTCTTTCATACTCATCAATGGTCATATTTCCTAGTTTGATTTCAAAGAACTCTTTCATCTTTTTGTCATAATACCTCTTGGTCAAGTATTTATTCTCAAAGTGCTTCTTGAATTCCTTCCATGTATCATTCTTCTCTCTGATGCGATGAAGCTACAAAAGATGATCCCACCACATGTATGTCTTTCCTTTTAGTTTATAAATAACAATTCTTCCTTCTGCATGAGAAGAATAATTATGCAGTTGGAAGTATTTTCTCATGCCCAATAGCCATGTATCGACATCTTCATTTTTCTTGTGTTCTCCATCACATGTAGGAGGTTTGATCTTGTTCATTTATCCTCACATTTCATCCACCCCATACCTCTTATGATGCTTCCTGACATGATATGGAATTGATTTATTGTGCGCTCTCCTATTGGAATGTCCTTGGGAGTGGTGGTGATGTCTGCTACCACTCCTTGATCTTCCTTTTCCCTCAGGGGTCCCGTGGCTTCCTGATTTGCTAGAGCCACTCTCCTTATCCAACTTCTTTTCAATTCTATACAAGAATTGCATTAAATTCATGTTTAAGTATTCCTGCTGCTCCTTGGCTTACATAATCGTTTCATTATCAGCCTTGTGACTCTGGACATCTTTCTGCAAATTTATAATGGTTTCTGCCATATTTAAGTTTTCATCCTTTTCTTCTCCATGTCCATTGGAGTTTGTTCCTTCAACTCCCAAATGGACATCCATTCCTCTAATCTCATCTTCCTTATTGTAAGCCTCTTGTGCATCCTCCATCTCTCTGCACTCTATGATGATTTTGTTCTACTTGACAGTTGTTAACTTTGCAAAAATGTGCAGCCAACAAAACTTTGTTGGTCTAATTGTTCTTAATAATTTCAGGAGAAATTGAACCATTATGGTTCAATAATATATATCAGACTTCCTTTTACTGATTTTTTGTGAATTTGACGATTGATATCCAATTTCTGGGTGAACAATTATATTCTATTGTTCAATACCTTTCTAACACTTGCTTTCATGCTCGAATATGAGTCAAGAGAAGAGAGTTATGGCTATCTAAAAATCGTTCTTCTCGTGAAGTTAATATTTGCACAAGTGATCTTGTTCTGGAGCTGAATTTTTTTCTTGGACCCTTGTTGGATCCTTCTCTTCAGGTTCACAGGCCTTCTTTACATCGCTTGGTGCAGGTCTATACAATCAAGAACCTCACGGGCTCCTTCTTTAAGCCCTTTTTCTTTAGCCCCCAAACACATGTGACCGAGTGCTCGCTACAAGGCACTTATCTCGTGCTTCGGGCCTTCGGGGCTCCAGAACTTCGAGCTTTGGAGTTTTTTCTTTCACCTCACCACATTTCCTCTGAACTCTGAAGTGGCAAACTTCTGAACAACTGCTTCTTCGGAGCTTCGGAGCTCCGACACTTCAGAGATTTGGGCTTCATGTTAATGTTTATTTCATTATTATAGTTCTTT
>JZKD02S2047657.1:11313-26019 GCA_000966675.3 Picea glauca
ATCATCTTCTTAGCTATAATCCCCCTGTGTATCTTCCATTCCTTTGCATTCTATGTTGATCTTGTTCTAAACTAGTTGTTGTTAACTCTGCAAAATGTGCAACAAACATAACTTTGTTAGGATGATTGCTTTAACAAATTCAGGAAATTATGCTCAATTTTCTGGGTGAACAGTTATATTCTATTTTCCAAGATCTTTCCAATGACAACTCCCTTGCTCAATTCTGAGTCTTGAGAAAAAAGTTATGGATATTTGAAGATTGTCCTTCCTCTGGAGGTATTCTCTGTACAATTGTTCTTATTCTTCAGAGTCAAATTGGCTCTTGGATCCGCACTAGATCCTTTCTTCAATTTTACAGGCCTTATTTACTTCTTTAGGTGTAGGTCTGTACAAATAAAAAGAACCCCACATGCTCCTTTTCTAACCCCATTTCTTCCCTAAAATTCAATTTTCAGGCACTAGCCCTTTTTCTTCGGTCCCCAATCTCATGTGACCATGGGTTATGACCAAGATCTTAGCCACATAGAGTTGTTCGAAGCTCCGGGTATTAAAATATTTGGAACTTTGGGATTTAGAGGTTTTCATAGCATCGCATTTTACTTTCTCCCAACGTCGAACTGGCGAACGCCTGGAGGGTACTTCTTTGGAGCTTCTTGGCTACGGTGCTTCAGAGTTTTGGGCTTCTGAGGTTCTTATAACCTTATTTCTCTGAACTTTGAACTTCTGAATTTCTAGGTTGACGCTTTGACATTTGATTACTCTGCCACTCCGCTGCTTTGAGCTTCCAAAGTTTGGACCACACAACATGCAAAGTTCCCCGAAAGTCGAATAGGCGAACTACTTCATTGCTCCCAAGATCCAGAGCTTCGGGCTTCAGAAGATCTTTCAAAAACATACACACATATCCCTGAATGTCAAATCTATGAACTTCCAAAGTCTCATCAGAAATCACATACTAGGGGTTGCTACGTGTCAAAAACATAGAGATGACAAGTGGCCCAATCTATGGGTGACACGTGTCAAGTTCTAATTGGCCCAAAAGGTGTATGAAAATCATGAAACAAGATGACATGAGGCATGATTAAAGTGGTTCCACATCACCTTAGGTGATTTTATCATTCCACATCACTCTGATGCTCCAGGACTTCGGAGAACTTCTCAGTACCACACCACACATCTCCCAAACGCCGAATTTCTGATCAAGTCCACTTCACCCTAGTTGACGTCATCATGTCGTGTCACTCCGACGCTACGAGACTTCAGGACTTCGGGAATTTGGAGAGACCCACACCAGAGCACATCAAAACACCTGAACGACGAACTTTCAAACTCCCAAATAATGTTCTTCGAAGATTCAAAATTTCGAGGCTCCGGGACTTCAGAAAAATTCTCATCTGCACAAAGAACTACAGATGACCATACACTAAGCGCAGAGCCTCTTACAATTACTTGCACTTAGCACAATACTTAGCACCTAGCACCAACCACACAAAACATCTGGCGCTTCCTACATCGCCTAGTTTTCTATTTATACATTACAAAAAGGGTCTAAACATGGGTAAACCCATGGACCGACATCCCCATACTCGTTACATAAACCCTGATCCCAAAAATTCTCTAAAAAGGGGTCGAGATCCCGCGATCTCCGCTTCGACTTGTGCTCCGCCTTCGACCAGCCTGTCGAAGTCCCAAAATAGGTCAAACATGACCAAGGATCTCCAAAACTTGGTCAAGGGCCAACAAGCCCCCAACACTCACCTATGACTCGTCTCACGTCACTCTGCTCTGGGTAACTCTGCCTCAAATGCCTCGAGCTTGGATCGATCTGCTTCGACCTGCTACTTCACCAAGGCCTCCTACTTGGTGAACTCTTGAATAACTGCCTCGTTCACATGTCCCTCTAAGTGTTGTTCTATCGAAGTGACTACTTGTTCCATCTCTGCTCCTCAACCTTCAATCTCCTCAAAAAGTAGGCAAGTTGCATCCTGGACTGGATGGAGCTTCTGAGTTACTTCCATGACTCTACTTTGTATGGCATGGACCTATTTTTGAGTTGTGCGTTGATATTGGGATCTTTTCATCCTCTCAACTGCTGACAGGAGTTTCAGTTGCGCTTGTACTATTGTTGCGTGTTGCTTTTCCTCTTGGAGTTGTGACTCCAGTATCTTAATTTCAGGGTCCTCGGTAAGTCTCTCATAAGTCCGCGAACTGCAACTGCTTAGATATTTACATTCCATAGCTAATGCTTTGATCCTTTCAATTATGCTCTGGGAAATTTCTTCTCTCTTGTCTCGCACTTCCTGCCGAGTGCTTGGCACTGTTTGTAGCTCTAGTTCTGTGACCCTCTGTTGAAGCTGCTAAATGGATTCAACAAGATTTGCCACTTGATTCTCCACTAGGTCTTCCTCCATTTCCTCTAAGCCCGTCACAAAGTGAAGTTCTCTACGGACTACTTCTTTGGTTCCAACTTGCTCTACGAGCAGTTGTTCTTTCTCCTACTGGATCTGAGCTCTATCCTCTTCGAACTTGATTTGGAGGTCATCCTTCTCTTGTTGCGCAACTCGGCGTTTCTCTATCACTTCCTCTTGTGCTTGCTTCAGGGCCACTATGGCATGTTCTTTTTCTTCCTGCATGCGATGAAGGTGAGATTCAGTCGCATCAACTATTCTACGGAGTTGGGAAGGATTATCTCCCAACTCTGTTTCATCTTATGGCAGGGACACAGTGGACACTGTGTGACTGGAGTGAAGGGCATGTTTTACACCTCTTAGCTCTGTCTCAATTCTATCATACATGGCTAATTGTTTTGATTCATTTCTCTGCAAAATATCTTCCGAGGCGTCTGATACAACTGCGATAATGAAGTCGAAGTCATCGACTGTGAGCACAGTCTACTGCTTTGGCTTACTAGCTTTGGACTTCTTCCGCGATGTAGGTTTCATGGGAGAAAACTTTCTTTCCTTAGATGGATCTACATCATCAGGGGGATTATGTGGTGGTGTTACTTCGCCTTACTTCTACTTATATTATTCCCCTTCTTTCTCTTCTTTGTTCACTTCATCATCACCTCCTCCACTGGGTGAATCTGATGCATTGCTCAGCTCCTGTACTTCTTCTTTATTTTTCTTCTTGCTAATAATGGGTGCATCATACTCTTCGCGAGTAACCACCAGATTTCCAATGAGGTCTGGGTCGGATAGTTCTGCCCAGTCGACTGGTATAAGGAACTTTGCGGGTCATTCCTTAGTGATTTCTTCCAGGTCCTCCTCTGTGATCTTATAGTATGATTGAAGCTCTTCTTTACTCGCATCTGCGTGCACAGTGATATAAACAAAATGCTTATCTATGTGGAACTTCATAAGGGGCCTTAGCTTGTCCAGAGTGTTCGATGTCATACGAGGGAAAGACTTGATAGCCCTCTTCAACTGCAGGTAGTAGGTATGGAATACTGCATTCGACTTCCATTGTTTCCCCATATTGTTCGAATACTAGAGTGTGGTGAACTTCATAGCGAGCGGCTCAAATGACTCAATGTCAAGGAAGGTCACACCTTTCGAAATCTCCCAAGAAGTAAATGTGATGAGGATGATCAAATAGATAAAATTGAACTCATGGTCCTGATCTTGAGCTTCACAGAAATACAATTCTAGTTGGTAGACTGAGTAAATATCCGAGTTCATATGGAGTCCTTCCATGCATTTTCCAGCGAGGTCATCGATAAACCCTGTGACCTATGTGGGTTTATTCTTTTAGACTAGATTATGAGCAATCAACTGGAAAGCAAGGCACATTGTGCCATTCTAAATGGAGGCTACCTTGTAGCCACACATCCCCTTCTCTACATCGCCATAGGTATCTTTAATCCTTTGTGTCAAGGTGCGGTCTGCAGTGTTCCCTGGGTAAACATATTGTGGGTCTGGTCCCTGCATGCTTAATCTAGTGATCCTATGGATCAATGTTGGATCGATGATGATGCTTCTATCTAGCCATAAATAACTGCCATAGAAGCATGACAACAGGAGTTTAATGCACACGTTAACCTCCTGGTGCCTTCCAAAGTGTGGTATCTTCATCACGTTCAAGATAGTGGACCTTGTAATGTCCATGTTCCACGGCTGTGGGATGATCTTCGACCTCTTCCCCTTGTTCTTGGTCTAGTACTTGTGAGGTGCAAGCATGCCATAGTTCTTGCGGTATCCTAGGTTATAGTCATTGATCTTCAAGGTTGGAATCCTCTCAAACTGCGGTGTGACTGCTTGTATACCCTTTTGGAGGTACACAGTGATGACTGTGTATTCAAAGTCCCTTGGGACACTGTCATGACTCACCACACCAGCCAAGGGTGGGATGTAGTCGGGCAGGATAGGTGATATTAACTTCGCATTTTCCAAGTCATCGCGATGCTTGGTTCTTTTCTCGGTTGCAGCTCAGGATGGTCCAGATCCCCAAGCAATCAACGTGGAGGCTTGCACTCCTTGCGTATATGAGGCTTGATTTCCTACGAATATCACCTTCTCAGCCATTAGATTGATTATAATTTCCTCTACTGACTTTTCTACTGCGATAATGTCGTCCGACATGCACGCTTGAGATCAGATATCTCAGATGAACAAATACTCAATGCAACAAAATGGATGGCAAGGTCTCAATGCTCACTGCGAAATCAACTAGTTCTTTGTGGGCTCGGATAGTCATAATTGGAAAACGCTTTCTCGGTGCAATGCTCGACGATATAAATAGACAACACCATAACGAGTTCTTCCAGCGGATCGAAAAGACTTAATCAATGCAATTTCATTCGTTATGGTGCATTCCTAATGGTCCAATGGCGAAATTTTGGTCCATAACTACTCTTCTAACCGTTCGGGAGCATCGGTCTAACAGTCATAATGCCTCCAATGGTCACGTTGCTCCACCATGGCGAAGTGCCAATCTGTGTTGTACTGATATTCCGACGAAGTTCAAGTTCTGCAAACCTTCCTTCTGCGAAGTTCTTTCTAGGGCTTCTTGTAATTTTTCTAACTTTGCTTTCTTCTTGCTGAGCTTTCTAGCCTTTTTTCCTATAATCTGAGTTACTGGGTTCCTCTTCCCACTTTGATTCTTATCTTCTCTTGGCATAGTAACTTTGCACTATTGACAGTCTTTCATGGGGTTCGAGTGTAATACTTCTTCTCTATTTGGGGTACGTGCTATGCTTTCCTGTGTGGATGGGTTCTTCAATTATGTCTGTGTTCTTTCAGCTTCATCATCCATATCCCTGGTCCTTAGCAACTTCGACTTGTTCTCTTGTTCTTCTATCAAGTGTGATATTCTCCTAGTCATGAAATCTGTTAATTCTTGCTTTTTTTTGTTCTAGGGATTCCTTTTCTTTTCTTCTTCAGATTTGATCTTTCTCAATCCAGGTTTTTCCTAATAGCATAGCAAATGGGGTGTTGTTCTCAATAAACTTAATGAACTCAAATTCTTCCTCTGTCGAAGTTCCATGAGCACTCATAGATGTCTAGGTAAGTCTTCCACATAGGTTGATTATCTTTCCTTTAAATAATCATATTTCTCACAATGAGGGAAGCATAGTAGGTTTTCCCAAAATTTCCCAAGTTCTTTCTTTCATGATATTCACCAGTGTTTCCTCATCTATAACACAATCTATGTCGAAGCCTCCTATTCTTTATTCTATGCATTCTTTATCTTTTAATATCTCTGATAGATTAGTGTCTCTGTGATTATTCAGGGTTTCTTTCATCTTTAGTAATCTAGTCTCTAATTATTTCTGGGATTCTGCCATAATCTTAGTCTCTTGGCCTTTCTCATGGTTTTCTTGTTCCATATTCATTATTTCAAGCTTAGAAATCATTCTAGTGCAATCGAAAACTTCATGGTCCAAAACTTTACAACAAAGACAACTGGGTCTTCTACCAGGGCATTCCTTAGCAAGGTGTCCTTGTCTTCTGCAATTATAACAAAGAGTTAATCCTCTGTTTACCTTAAATGATCCCCAAATTTTCCTGTACTGTGCACTGGGGTCACAGTAACTAACTTGCAAAAAAATATTTCTAGGATCTCGCATCCATTTGTCAGTCCAAACATTCTTTCTATGCCTAGGAATAATATATCTCTCACTGTTTCTATCAGATCTACTCATATCAAATCTTCTTTCTTCTAGTTGTGCCCTGGTTTTCAGGCTAGGACAAAATTTATCAAACATACCTAGATCCATACTTTCGAAATAAAAAATTTCACTTATCTTACCTTTCTCAGAGCACAAAATTTCAAGATCTTACCTCTTAAATAAAATATTCATTGTTCTTACCTTTAGCAGAGTACAAAGCTCTCAGATCTCACCTTTTTTTCAGATCAGACTTCTCTTCTCAGCATAGAGCTTCACAAGTCAAGTAGAATATTGCGCACTAAAGCAACAGATCTACGCACATAGCTTTCTTTCTTTTCCTCAATTCCCAGCAATCACAGTTTCAGGTCCTCGCAATGGAACCATTTGTTGGCAAAAGGGAAGACCCAAGGTTCAACATTTCAACAGTGCACCAACAAAACCCTAACTACCAACCCGTTCGGAAACACTTGTGAAACATATGAAGTCTCACCCAAAGTAGAGGCAAGGGTGGTTGCAGTACTCAGATGTCTGCAACCTAGCTGGGACACAGATATGTGATTACAATACTCTAACAAAGAACTTGGTTGTTACCGTTCGTTAGTATTCAACCAGTATTTACTTCGCAGATAAAATGATAATTACAGAGAAATGCAGTATTCAACTAGATCTAACACATCTAAGCACTTAGCATAAGGAAACATATCAGATCTAGCATCTTATTCACATAATTAGGCACTAAGCTATCATATTCATCTAAACATACATTATTGCACTAAGCATAAATCACATAAACAATATAAAAACCATAATGCACAAAGAAACCAGAACACAGGATATACGTGGTTCACCCCAACGTGGGGCTATGTCCACCAACTCTTCTCTTCTTTATTATCTTCTGTCAAGATTCTTACAAGCACATAGCATCAAAATCCTACTCCCGAGAGGACAGGAGATTTGCGCGCACCTCGCCAAATCCTCCTTCCCCGAGTTACAACACAAAGTCTCCTCGCATAGTCTATGCACAAATCACTACAGATGGCCATAGAGTAAGCGCATAACCTCTTACAATTACTTGCACTTAGCACAATACCTAGCACCTAGCATCAACCACACAAAACATCAGGTTCTTCTTACATTGCATAGTTTTCTATTTATACATTACAAAAAGGGTCTAAACATGGGTAAACCCATGGGCCGACATCCCCATACCCGTTACATAAACCCTAATCCCAAAAATGACCTAAAAAGGGGTCGAGATCCCACGATCTCCACTTCGACTTGCGCTTCTCCTTTGACCAACCTATCAAAGTCCCAAAATAGGTCAAACATGACCAAGGATCTCCAAAAAATGGTCAAGGGACAACACCACACATATAAATACACAACATGTAAATTAATACACAATTTATACTTATATTTTGTATAATACCACCAACTGCGTGCAGACCTTCCACATTCCTCCCAACCTTAGACCACACTGCTCAAAACTCTCAATAGTGGATCACCCCTGAGCTAGGACTAAAATCAATCTCGGTAAAGGGATTCCTATCTAGGCTGAGGCAATAGGAAGTTACATAGTCAACACGAAGGATTTCGTTCTAGGTGCCAACTCACACTAACATCCTACAACCTCTCATTCCCCGCATACCTGTCCCAGCCCAGGAAGTGTACCCCTTCTCTGCTCAACAGTCCTCTGGCTTCCCCACTTCCCTTCCAGGGCTTCAAAAACATGTCAAACATGAAGTCTTAGAGCAATGTAGTTACATTTTGGCTCCCTCATTAAATCACTTCCCAACAATTCTTGCACTTGGAGAGGGTTGATCACAACTATGCCAACCTGCCTCTTCAATCCACGTGCATGAAAACCTACCTATTCAAACCCACATGCTTGACAACCTTCTTCTTATGTCTAGCTCTTAAGTCCATCAACTATGGGTGATGGAAGCAACAAAGTTCAGGTATGGAACAGGTAATGGAAGCAACCACGCTCAGTCAAGGAACTGTGTTGGTAGCAACAACATTTAGGTAAGGAACAATACAGGGATCAGATATGTACATGTACGTTGTGCATAACAGGAAATGTACAACAAGATCACTACTGAATGTGTGCATGAGGCATGGAGAGGTTCCACTGATGGAGTCAATGGTTGTATAAGTTAATGCGTTGGTGAATGGGGAAGGATCCCAAAACAGACTAATTTCCACCACATATATTTGCATGTGCCCTTGATGACACATGGCTCTCCTGGAGCTCGTTTCTCTCAACTTGTGATTCATTCACCCTCCCATAAGAACTTAGGATAAAATAATTATCCTCACCATAGTATTAAGGAATAATATTATAATATTCCCTTGGAGATAAGCCCTCTAGCTTAGCCCATTTTCTAGGTTCTTATCCCTCCCTTTCCCTTCCTAGTAGAGTTTAGTCCCCCATACTCTTTTATTGTGGTCGATATACACACAACGATGTATTATATTAATGAAATGAGTGTTTACATATAAAAAATAGGTTCCCTCGCCTTTAACATCTAGGCTCTCTGGCCTAATTCAACACATAAGCCTCCTAGATTTTAATCACTTGGCTCACCACCCTATAAAACATATTTACAATTTCTATTGGGGTTCGGCTTGGGTTATTACAAATGAAGTTAGAGGGATATTATTTAACTTGGTGGGAAATCCACATTGAAACACTTAGNTGGACTGGCTGGAGCTTCTGAGTTACTTCCATGACTCTACTTTGTATGGCATGGACCTGTTTTTGAGTTGTGCATTGTTCTTGGGATCTTTTCATCCTCTCAACTGCTGACAGGAGTTTTAGTTGTGCTTGTACTATTGTTGCTTGCTGCTTTTCCTCTTGGAGTTGTGACTCCAGTATCTTAATTTCAGGGTCCTCGGTAAGTCGCTCATAAGTCTGCGAACTGCAACTGCTTAGATGTTTACATTCCATAGCTAATGCTTTGATCCTTTCAATTACGCTCTGGGAAATTGCTTTTCTCTTGTCTCGCACTTCCTGCCGAGTGCTTGGCACTGTCTGTAGCTCTAGTTCTTTGACCCTCTGTTGAAGCTACTAAATGAATTCAACAAGATTTTCCACTTGATTCTCCACTAGGTCTTCCTCCATTTTCTCTAAGCCCGTCACAAAGCGAAGTTCTCTGCGGAATACTTCTTTGACTCCAACTTGCTCTACGAGCATTTGTTCTTTCTCCTACTGGATCTGCGCTCTATCCTCTTAGAACTTGGTTTGGAGGTCATCCTTCGCTTGTTGTGCAACTTGGCGTTTCTCTATCACTTCCTCTTGTGCTTGCTTCACGGCCACTATGGCATCTTCTTTTTCTTCCTAAACGCGATGAAGGTGAGCTTCAGTGGCATCATCTATTCTACAGATTTGGGAAGGATCATCTCCCAACTCTGTTTCAATCTGATGGAAGGGACACAGTGGACACTATGTGACTGGAGTGAAGAGCGTGTTTTACACCTCTTAGCTCTGTCTCAATTCTATCATACATGGCTTCTTGTTTTGATTCATTTCTCTGCAAAATATCTTCCGAGGCATCTGATACAACTGGGATAATGAAGTCGAAGTCATCGACCATGAGCACAGTCTACTGCTTTGGCTTACTAGCTTTGGAATTCTTCCGTGATGTAGGTTTCATGGGAGAAACCTTTCTTTTCTTAGATGGATCTACATCATCGGCTTACTATCTTTGGACTTCTTCCGTGATGTAGGTTTCATGGGAGAAACCTTTCTTTTCTTAGATGGATCTACATCATCAGGGGGATTATGTGGTGGTGTTACTTCGCCTTGCTTCTACTTATATTCTTCCCCTTCTTTCTCTTCTTTGTTCACTTCGTCATCACCTCCTCCACTGGGTGAATCTGATGCATTGATCAGCTCCTGTACTTCTTATTTATTTTTCTTCTTGCTAATACTGGGTGCGTCATACTCTTCACGAGTAACCACCAGATTTCCAATGAGGTCTGGGTCGGATAGTTCTACCTAGTCGACTGGTATAAGGAACTTTGCGGTTCATTCCTTAGTGATTTCTTCCAGGTCCTCCTTTGTGATCTTATAGTATGATTGAATCTCTTCTTTACTCGCGTCTGCACGTGCAGTGATATAAACAAAATGCCTATCTATGTGGAACTTCATAAGGGGCCTTAGCCTGTCTAGAGTGTTCAATGTCATACGAGGGAAAGACTTGATAGTCCTCTTCAACTGCAGGTAGTAGGTATGGAATACTGCATTCGACTTCCATTGTTTCCCCATATTGTTCGAATACTAGAGTGTGGTGAACTTCATAGTGAGCGGCTCAAATGACTCAATGTCAAGGAAGGNCTTCTTTGTTCACTTCGTCATCACCTCCTCCACTGGGTGAATCTGATGCATTGCTCAGCTCCTGTACTTCTTCTTTATTTTTCTTCTTGCTAATGCTGGGTGCATCATACTCTTCGCGAGTAACCACCAGATTTCCAATGAGGTCTGGGTCGGATAGTTCTGCCTAGTCGATTGGTATAAGGAACTTTCCGGGTCATTCCTTAGTGATTTCTTCCAGGTCCTCCTCTGTGATCTTATAGTATGATTGAAGATCTTCTTTACTCGCGTCTGCGCGCAGAGTGATATAAACAAAATGCCTATCTATGCAGAACTTCATAAGGGGCCTTAGCTTGTCCAGAGTGTTCGATGTCATATGAGGGAAAGACTTGATAGCCCTCTTCAACTGCAGGTAGTAGGTATGGAATACTGCATTCGACTTCCATTGTTTCCCCATATTGTTCGAATACTAGAGTGTGGTGAACTTCATAGCAAGCGGCTCAAATGACTCAATGTCAATGAAGGTCACACCTTCCGGAATCTCCCAAGAAGTAAATGTGATGAGGATGATCAAATAGATAAAATTGAACTCATGGCCCTAATCCTGAGCTTCGCAGAAATCCAATTCTAGTTGGTAGACTGAGTAAATATCCGAGTTCATATGGATTCCTTCCACGCATTTTCCATCAAGGTCATCGATAAACCCTGTGACCTGTGTGGGTCTATTCTTTTGGACTAGCTTACGAGCAATCAACTGGAAAGAAAGGCACATTATGCCATTCTGAATGGAGGCTACCTTGTAGCCTCACGTCCCCTTCTCTACATCGCCATAGGTATCTTTAATCCTTTGTGTCAGGGCGCGGTCTGCAGTGTTTCCTAGGTAAACGTATCGTGGGTCTGGTCCCTGCATGCTTAATCTAGTGATCCTATGGATCAATGTTGTATCGATGATGATGCATCTGTCTAGCCGTAAATAACTGCCATAGAAGCATGACAACAGGAGTTTAATGCACACGTTAACCTCCTGGTGCCTTCCAAAGTGTGGTATCTTCATCACGTTCAAGATAGTGGACCTCGTGATGTCCATGTTCCATGGCTGGGGGATGATCTTTGACTTCTTCCCCTTGTTTTTGGTCTAGTACTTGTGAGGTGCGAGCATGCCATAGTTCTTGCGGTATCCTAGGTTATAGTCATTGATCTTCAAGGTTGGAATCCTCTCAAACTGCGGTCTGACTGCTTGTATACCCTTTTGGAGGTACACAATGATGACTGTGTATTCGAAGTCCCTTGGGACACTGTCACGACTCAACACACCAGCCAAGGGTGGGATGTAGTCGGGCAGGATAGGCGAGATTAACTTCGCATTTTCCAAGTCATCTCGATGCTTGGTTCTTTTCTCGGTTGCAGCTCAGGATGGTCCAGATCTGCGAGCAATCAACAGGGAGGCTTGCACTCCTTGCGTATATGAGGCTTGAGCTCCTACAAACATCACCTTCTCATCCATTAGATCGATTATAATTTCCTTTACTGACTTTTCTACTGCGCTAATGTCGTCCGACATGCATGCTTGAGATCGGATATCTTAGGTTGATGAACAAATACTCAATGCAACAGAATGGATGGAAAGGTCTCAATGATCACTATGAAATCAACTAGTTCTCTGTGGGATCGGATAGTCATAATTGGAAAAAGTTTTCTCGGTGAAACGCTCAATGAGATAAATAGACAACACTGTAACAAGTTCTTCTAGCGGGTCAAAAAGACATAATCAATGCAATTTCATCCGTTATGGTGCAGTCCTAATGGTCCAATGGTGAAATTTTGGTCCATAACTACTCTTCTAACCGTTCGGGAGCATCGATCTAACAGTCATAATGCCTCCAATGGTCACGTTGATGCACCATGGCGAACTGTCAATCTGTGTTGTACTGATATTCCGATGAAGTTCAATTTCTACAAACCTTCCTTCTGTGAAGTTCTTTCTAGGGCTTCTTGTAATTTTTCTAACTTTGCTTTCTTCTTGCTGAGCTTTCTAGCCTTTTTTCCTGTAATCTGAGTTACTGGGTTCCTCTTCCCATTTTGATTCTTATCTTCTCTTGGCATAGTAACTTCGCACTATTGACAGTCTTTCATGGGGTTCGCGTGTAATACTGCTTCTCTATTTGGGGTACGTGCTATGCTTTCCTGTGTGGATGGGTTCTTCAATTCTGTCTGTGTTCTTTTAGCTTCGTCATCCATATCCCTGGTCCTTAGAAACTTCGACTTGTTCTCGTGTTCTTCTATCAAGTGTGATATTCTTCTAGTCATGAAATCTGTTAATTCTTGCTTTTTTTTGTTCTAGGGATTCCTCTTCTTTTCTTCTTCAGATTTGATCTTTCTCAATCCAGATTTTTCCTAATAGCATAGCAAATGGGGTGTTGTTCTCAATAAACTTAATGAACTAAAATTCTTCCTCTGTCGAAGTTCCATGAGCACTCATAGATGTCTAGGTAAGTCTTCCACATAGGTTGATTATCTTTCCTCTAAATAATCATATTCCTCACAATGAGGGAAGCATAGTAGGTTTTCCAAAAATTTCCCAAGTTCTTTCTGTCATGATATTCACCAGTGTTTCCTCATCTAGAACACAGTCTATGTCGAAGTCTCCTATTCTTTATTCTATGCATTCTTTATCTTTTAATATCTTTGATAGATTAGTGTCTCTGTGATTATTCAGGGTTTCTTTCATCTTTAGTAATCTAGTCTCTGATTATTTCTGGGATTCTGCCATAATCTTAGTCTCTTGGCCTTTCTCATGGTTTTATTGTTCCATATTCATTATTTCAAGCTTAGAAATCATTCTAGGGCAATCGAAAACTTCATGGTCGACAGCTTTACAACAAAGACAACTGGGTCTTCTACCAGGGCATTCCTTAGCAAGGTGTCCTTGTCTTCTGCAATCGTAACAAAGAGTTAATCCTCTCTTTATCTTAAATGATCCCCAAATTTTCCTGTACTGCGCACTGGGGTCACAGTAAATAACTTGGAAAAAAATATTTCTAGGATCCTGCATCCATTTGTCAGTCCAAACATTCTTTCTAAGCATAGGAATAATATATCTCTCACTGTTTCTATCAGATGTACTCATATCAAATCTTTTTTCTTCTAGTTGTGCCCTGGTTTTCAGGCTAGGACAAAATTTATCAAACATACCTAGATCCATACTTTCGAAATAAAAGGTCTCGTGCACTTCCAAGAGAACATTGGCTATGTCAACGCAGTGGCCATCTCTGCACTCAGCAGCCAGAATCCAGGAACTCGACAGGTTGCGATGGCCTTGTTCGGAGCCTCTCCCCCTGTTGATGCCTCCATTCTTGCGAAAGCCTTCCAGATCGATGCCAAGCTAGTCCATCTTCTCCAAAACAAATTCAAATTCTCATGATCTGATCACCTCATCTCAACCTAGTCGGTCGTTCGGTTGAGTTGAGTTGGTGTTTATATAAATAAATAATACCACGTTGTCGAACTTATTATCAGCGTGACAGAATGATACGTAGTCAGTATCTAATATGTATTGTGGTGCATATCCAAATAAATAAAACGTCAATATTGCAAATATGACACTGCATTGAGAAATCTGTGTTGAGGTATCGATCGTCACAAATAGAACAACATCGTTGACGACATATAAAATTTAAGATTGAAAAGCAGAGGAAGGACTTTCACTAAATGTTCACTAACGTAGTCTTCTTTACGATTGGACAATTTACAAGATTTTGAAAAGAACAAAATAATTCATTCAATTTGTACTGCGTCTTGCCATCGTAGTATATAGATATCTCATTTTTTAAAAATGAAAACTGTAAACCGTTGAATGGAAATCCTATTATCTGAAATAATGAAATAAGGAATACTAGCACAGCCGCTAACTCGCGCCTGGTGAACGCCTAAAGGAGGGGCTGTTAAACTTCCCCCTTAGTTAAAAAAACCTTAATTAACACAGTAAAAACGCCAGGTCCAGGAAAATTCGTTTATATTTTTCAATCAGGTAAACGTGGCAATAAGTTAGTGAATACAGTAATTTTTAGACACGATTAGGTAAATGTAAAAAAGTAAACATATAAATGGATATCTTTATAACAGCTTGGAAGATAATGGATGAAATCAGAGCCATTCATCTATTGTGACGACTAAGAATATTCTAGGCATATTTAATCTAAAACGTATTAAGAACTAAAAACCTATTAAATGTGTCCATTATCAATAGGTGTACGCCTTTTGGCATAATTAAGGATAAAAAACT
>JZKD02S2047657.1:38563-50622 GCA_000966675.3 Picea glauca
CATGGATGTGTTTCCCTTGAGCTGATAGATAGCAATTCTTCCTTCTGCATGTGAAGAATAATTATGCAATTGAAAATATTTTCGCATGCCTAGCATCCATGTCTCTGCATATTCAGCGTTCTTGTGCTCACCATAAAATGTAGGAGGTATGATTTTGTTCATTTCTCCTCGCAATTCATCCACCCCATACCTCTTCTTTGACTTTCCAATCGGGGATGAACTAGAGCTATTTTGTGCTCTTTTATTGGAATGCCTTGGGCAGTGATGGTGATGTCTGCTAACACTCCTTGATCTTCCTTTCTCCTCAAGAGACCTATGACTTCCTGATTTTCTTAAGCCATTCTCCTTATCCAATTTATTTTCAATTTTGTACAAGCTCTACATTAACTTCATGTTGAAGTCCTCCTACTACTCCTTGGATTTATAAGCCTTTCATTATCATCTTTTTTACTTTGGACATCCTTTTGAAAAATTTTAATAATCTTTACCATATTCATATTTTCTTCCTTTCCTTCTCCAAGTCCATTTGAGTTTGTACCTTCATTACCCATATGGACATCCATCCCTCTAATCTCATCTTCTTAGCTATAATCCCCCTCTGGATCTTCCATTCATTTACATTCTGTGTTGATCTTGTTCTGAACTAGTTGTTGTTAACTCTACAAAATGTGCAACAAACATAACTTTGTTAGGATGATTGCTTTAACAAATTCATGAAATTATGCTCAATTTTCTGGGTGAACAGTTATATTCTATTTTCCAATATCTTTCCAATGACTACTCCCTTGCTCAGTTCTGAGTCTTGAGCAAAAAATTATGGATATTTGAAGATTGTCCTTCCTCTGGAGGTATTCTCTGTACAATTGTTCTTATTCTTCAGAGTCAAATTAGCTCTTGGATCCGCACTAGATCCTCTCTTCAATTTTACAGGCCTTATTTACTTCTTTAGGTGCAGGTCTGTACAAATAAAAAGAACCCCACATGCTCCTTTTCTAAGCCCATTTCTGCCCTAAAATTCAATTTTCAGGCACTAGCCCTTTTTCTTCGGTCCCCAATCTCATGTAACCATGGGTTATGACCAAGCGCTTAGCCACATAGAGTTGTTCGGAGCTCCGGGTCTTAAAAGCTTTGGAACTTTGGGATTTAGAGGTTTTCATAGCATAACACTTTACTTTCTCCCAACGTCGAACTCACGAACACCCGGAGGGTACTTCTTCAGAGCTTCCTGGCTACGGTGCTTCGGATTTTCGGGCTTCTGAGGCTTTGGGGAATCCAACAGTCTTCCTTCACCCAAATGACCTATGATGTAGATTCACTTCGGGACTTCAGAGCTTTGGGGATTTTGCCTCATTTTTTCAAAGTCTTAAAAATTTTCAAAGCAACGAAGTTCGAAGGATTGAGGGGTTAACTGTCATGCTCCTTTCCCAAATCTAATGGTTGTGAAGGATTCAGTCCCCTCCCGAACAAATCTCGTCCGTTCACCTTCTCATAAGAAGATTTATCTTCTTTTGGGAACTTAAGAAATTGCATGCAAACTCCTTGCGCTTCAAATTCAACCCATCCCAGGTCAGAGTTTACTTGAACAAATGTTCAATTACGAACATTTCACCACATTGGCCAATTTCTTCAAAATTTCCAGGAAATTTAATCAACATAAATTGGGGCTTTTTCCCAATTCCACACAAGCGACTCAATCGACTTTCTAAGCCCATCCAGGCTCGGTGTTGGAAATTGGGCATCGATACCAAATTGTAACACACCCAGCCTTATACCTGCTAGGTTATGCCACATTGAAAATCTTTGCGGAACTTAATACATTGTAACATACCCAACCACTTAGATTGGTCATGCCACTTAAAAACTTACAATAATTTCATCTGTATATGTGTATAACTTTGAACAGAGAAATAAATTCTTCCAAAATATGGATTCATGCAGAAATAACAGTAAAAATATAAATGCAACATACACAGGAAAAACCCATAAACATAACCACATTTTGGCACAAGGGTAGACTCGGGGTTCAACGATTCAACAACATACCAACAAAAACCTATCTATCGGCCCTTTTGGCAACACCTGCGAAGCATATGAAGTCTCACCTGAGGTAGAGGCAGGGGTGGTTGCAGGACTCAAATGTCTGCAACCTAGCTGGGACACAGATCTGTGATTGCAATACTCTAACAAAGCACTTGGTTGCTATCGTTCGTTAGTATCCAACCAGTATTTACTTCGTAGATAAAACCCTAATTACAAAGAAACACAGTATTCAACCAGATCTAACACATCTAAGCACTTAGAATAAGGAAACAGATTAGATCTAGCATATTATTCACATCATTAGGCACTAAGCTATCATATTCATCTAAGCATACATTATTGCACTAAGAACAAATCACATAAACAATATAACAACCATAATGCACAAAGAAAGCATAACATAGGATATACGTGATTCACCCCAACATGGGTCTAAGTCCACCAACTCTTCTATTCTTTATTATCTTCTGTCAAGCTTCTTACAGACACACAACATCAAAATCCTACTCCGCAGAGGACAGGAGATCTGTGTGCATCTCGCCAAATCCTCCTTCCCTGAGTTACATCACAAAGTCTCCTTGCACAATCTGTGCACAAAGAACTATAGATGACCATACACTAAGCGTAGAGCCTCTTACAATTACTTTCACTTAGCACAATACTTAGCACCTAGCATCAACCACACAAAACATCTGGCGCTTCCTACATCGCCTAGTTTTCTATTTATACATTACAAAAAGGGTCTAAACATGGGTAAACCCATGGGCTGACATCCTCATACTCATTACATAAACCCTAATCCCAAAAATTCTCTAAAAAGGGGTCGAGATCCGACGATCTCCGCTTAGACTTGTGCTCCGCCTTCGACCAGCCTGTCGAAGTCCCAAAATAGGTCAAACATGACCAAGGATCTCCAAAACTTGGTCAAGGGCCAACAAGCCCCCAACACTCACCTATGACTCATCTCATGTCACTCTGCTCTGGGTAACTCTGCCTCAAATGCCTCAAGCTTGGCTCAATCTGCTTCGACCTGCTACTTCACCAAGGCCTCCTGCTTGGTGAACTCTTGAATAAATGCCTCGTTCATAGGTCCCTCTAAGTGTTGTTCTACCGAAGTGACTACTTGTTCCATCTCTGCTCCTCGACCTTCAATCTCCTCAAAAAGTAGGCAAGCTGCATCCTGGACTGGCTGGAGCTTTTGAGTTACTTCCATGACTCTACTTTGTATGGCATGGACCTGTTTTTGAGTTGTGCATTATTCTTGGGATCTTTTCATCCTCTCAACTGCTGACAGGAGTTTCAGTTGCGCTTGTACTATTTTTGCTTGTTGCTTTTCCTCTTGGAGTTGTGACTCCAGTATCTTAATTTCAGGGTCCTCGGTAAGTCGCTCATAAGTCTGTGAACTGCAACTGCTTAGATGTTTACATTCCATAGCTAATGCTTTGATCCTTTCAATTACACTCTGGGCAATTTCTTTTCTCTTGTCTCGCACTTCCTGCTGAGTGCTTGGCATTGTTTGTAGCTCTAGTTCTGTGACCCTCTGTTGAAGCTGCTAAATGAATTCAACAAGATTTGCCACTTGATTCTCCACTAGGTCTTCCTCCATTTGCTCTAAGCCCGTCACAAAGCTAAGTTCTCTGCGGAATACTTCTTTGACTCCAACTTGCTCTACGAGCATTTGTTCTTTCTCCTACTGGATCTGCGCTCTATCCTATTCGAACTTGGTTTGGAGGTCATCCTTCGCTTGTTGTGCAACTTGGCGTTTCTCTATCACTTCTTCTTGTGCTTGCTTCAGGGCCACTATGGCATGTTCTTTTTCTTCCTACACGCGATGAAGGTGAGCTTCAGTCGCATCAGCTATTCTACGGATTTGGGAAGGATCATCTCCCAACTCTGTTTCAATCTGATGGCAGGGACACAGTGGACACTGTGTGACTGGAGTGAAGGGCATGTTTTACACCTCTTAGCTCTGTCTCAATTCTATCATACATGGCTTCTTGTTTTGATTCATTTCTCTGCAAAATATCTTCCAAGGCGTCTGATACAACTGGGGTAATGAAGTCGAAGTCATCGACCATGAGCACAGTCTACTGCTTTGGCTTACTAGCTTTGGAATTCTTTCGTGATGTAGGTTTCATGGGAGAAACCTTTCTTTTCTTAGATGGATCTACATCATCGGCTTACTAGCTTTGGACTTCTTCCGCGATGTAGGTTTCATGGGAGAAACCTTTCTTTTCTTAGATGGATCTACATCATCATGGGGATTATGTGGTGGTGTTACTTCGCCTTGCTTCTACTTATATTCTTCCCCTTCTTTCTCTTCTTTGTTCACTTCGTCATCACCTCCTCCACTGGGTGAATCTGATGCATTGCTCAGCTCATGTACTTCTTATTTATTTTTCTTCTTGCTAATACTGGGTGCGTCATACTCTTCGCGAGTAACCACCAGATTTCCAATGAGGTCTGGGTCGGATAGTTCTACCTAGTCGACTGGTATAAGGGACTTTGTGGGTCATTCCTTAGTGATTTCTTCTAGGTCCTCCTATGTGATCTTATAGTATGATTGAATCTCTTCTTTACTCGCGTCTACGTGCACAGTGATATAAACAAAATGCCTATCTATGTGGAACTTCATAAGGGGCCTTAGCCTATCCACAGTGTTCGATGTCATACGAGGGAAAGACTTGATAGCCCTCTTCAACTGCAGGTAGTAGGTATGGAATATTGCATTCGACTTCCATTGTTTCCCCATAATGTTCGAATACTAGAGTGTGGTGAACTTCATAGCGAGCGGCTCAAATGACTCAATGTCAAGGAAGGTCATACCTTCCGAAATCTCCCAAGAAGTAAATGTGATGAGGATGATCAAATAGATAAAATTGAACTCATGGCCCTAATCCTAAGCTTCATAGAAATCCAATTCTAGTTGGTAGACTTAGTAAATATCCGAGTTCATATGGAGTCCTTCCACGCATTTTCCAGCGAGGTCATCGATAAACCTTGTGACCTGTGTGGGTCTATTCTTTCGGACTAGCTTACGAGCAATCAACTGGAAAGAAAGGCACATTGTGCCATTCTGAATGGAGGCTACCTTGTAGCCTCACGTCCCCTTCTCTACATCGCCATAGGTATCTTTAATCCTTTGTGTCAGGGCACGGTCTGCAGTGTTCCCTGGGTAAACATATTGTGGGTCTGGTCCCTGCATGCTTAATCTAGTGATCCTATGGATCAATGCTGGATCGATGATGATGCATCTTTCTAGCCGTAAATAACTGCCATAGAAGCATGACAACATGAGTTTAATGCACACGTTAACCTCCTGGTGCCTTCCAAAGTGTGGTATCTTCATCACGTTCAAGATAGTGGACCTCACGATGTCCATGTTTCACGGCTAGGGGATGATCTTCGACTTCTTCCCCTTGTTCTTGGTCTAGTACTTGTGAGGTGCGAGCATGCCATAGTTCTTGCGGTATCCTAGGTTATAGTCATTGATCTTCAAGGTTGGAATCCTCTCAAACTGCGGTCTGACTGCTTGTATACCCTTTTGGAGGTACACAATGATGATTGTGTATTCGAAGTCCCTTGGGACACTGTCATGACTCACCACACCTGCCAAGGGTGGGATGCAGTCGGGTAGGATAGGCGAGATTAAGTTCGCATTTTCCAAGTCATCTCAATGCTTGGTTCTTTTCTCGGTTGCAGCTCAGGATGGTCCAGATCCGCGAGCAATCAACAGGGAGGCTTGCACTCCTTGCGTATATGAGGCTTGAACTCCTACGAACATCACCTTCTCAGCCATTGGATCGATTATAATTTCCTTTACTGACTTTACTACTGCGCTAATGTCGTTCGACATGCACGCTTGAGATCAGATATCTCATGTTGATGAACAAATACTCAATGCAACAGAATGGATGGCAAGGTCTCAATGATCACTGTGAAATCAACTAGCTATCTATGGGCTCAGATAGTCATAATTGGAAAAAGTTTTCTCGGTGCAATGCTCGACGAGATAAATAGACAAAACCGTAATGAGTTCTTCCAGCGGGTCGAAAAGACTTAATCAATGCAATTTCATCCGTTATGGTGCAGTCCTAATGGTCCAATGGCGAAATTTTGGTCCATAACTACTCTTCTAACCGTTCGGGAGCATCGGTCTAACAGTCATAATGCCTCCAATGGTCACGTTGCTCCACCATGGCGAAGTGCCAATCTGTGTTATACTGATATTCCGACAAAGTTCAATTTCTTCAAACCTTCCTTCTACAAAGTTCTTTCTAGGGATTCTTGTAATTTTTCTAACTTTGCTTTCTTCTTGCTGAGCTTTCTAGCCTTTTTTCCTGTAATCTGAGTTACTGGGTTCCTCTTCCCATTTTGATTCTTATCTTCTCTTGGCATAGTAACTTCGCACTATTGCCAGTCTTTCATGGGGTTCGAGTGTAATACTTCTTCTCTATTTGGGGTACGTGCTATGCTTTCCTGTGTGGATGGGTTCTTCAATTCTGTCTGTGTTCTTTCAGCTTCTTCATCCATATCCCCAGTCCTTAGCAACTTCGACTTGTTCTCTTGTTCTTCTATCAAGTGTGATATTCTCCTAGTCATGAAATCTGTTAATTCTTGCTTTTTTTTGTTCTAGGGATTCCTCTTCTTTTCTTCTTCAGATTTGATCTTTCTCAATCCAGGTTTTTCCTAATAGCATAGCAAATGGGGTGTTGTTCTCAATAAATTTAATGAACTCAAATTCTTCCTCTGTCGAAGTTCCATGAGCACTCATAGATGTCTAGGTAAGTCTTCCACATAGGTTGATTATCTTTCCTCTAAATAATCATATTCCTCACAATGAGGGAAGCATAGTAGGTTTTCCCAAAATTTCCCAAGTTCTTTTTGTCATGATATTCACCAGTTTTTCCTCATCTAGAACACAGTCTATGTCGAAGTCTCCTATTCTTTATTCTATGCATTCTTTATCTTTTAAGATCTCTGATAGATTAGTGTCTCTGTGATTATTCATGGTTTATTTCATCTTTAGTAATCTAGACTCTGATTATTTCTGGGATTCTACCATAATCTTAGTCTCTTGGCCTTTCTCATGATTTTCTTGTTCCATATTCATTATTTCAAGCTTAGAAATCATTCTAGGGCAATCGAAAAATTCATGGTCCACAACTTTACAACAAAGACAACTGGGTCTTCTACCAGGGCATTCCTTAGCAAGGTGTCCTTGTCTTCTGCAATTGTAACAAAGAGTTAATCCTCTCTTTATCTTAAATCATCCCCAAATTTTCTTGTACTGCGCACTGGGGTAACAGTAACTAACTTGAAAAAAAATATTTCTAGGATCCTGCATCCATTTTTCAGTCCAAACATTCTTTCTATGCATAGGAATAATATATCTCTCACTGTTTCNTCAAAGTCTTAAAAATTTTCAAAGCAACGAAGTTCGAAGGATTGGAGGGGTTAACCGTCATGCTCCTTTCCCAAATCTAATGGTTGTGAAGGATTCAGTCCCCTCCCGAACAAATCTTGTTCGTTAACCTTCTCATAAGAAGATTTATCTTCTTTTGGGAACTTAATAAATTGCATGCACACTCCTTGCGCTTCAAATTCAACCCATCCCAGGTCAGAGTTTACTTGAACAAATGTTCAATTATGAACATTTCACCACATTGGCCAATTTCTTCAAAATTTCCAGGAAATTTAATCAACATAAATTGGGGCTTTTTCCCAATTCCACACAAGCGACTCAATCGACTTTCTAATCCCATCCAGGCTCGGTGTTGGAAACTGGGCATTGATACCAAATTGTAACACACCCAGCCTTATACCTGCTAGGTTATGCCACATTGAAAATCTTTGCGGAACTTAATACATTGTAACATACCCAGCCACTTAGATTGGTCATGCCACTTAAAAACTTACAATAATTTCATCTGTATATGTGTATAACTTTGAATAGAGAAATGAATTCTGCCAAAATACGGATTCATGCATAAATAACAGTAAAAATATAAATGCAACATACACAGGAAAAACCCATAAACATAACCACATTTTGGCACAAGGGTAGACCCGGGGTTCAACGATTCAACAACATACCAACAAAACCCTATCTACCGGCCCTTTTGGCAACACCTGCGAAGCAGATGAAGTCTCACCTGAGGTAGAGGCAGGGGTGGTTGCAGGACTCAGATGTCTGCAACCTAGCTGGGACACAGATATGTGATTACAATACTCTAACAAAGCACTTGGTTGCTACCATTCGTTAGTATCCAACCAGTATTTACTTCGTAGATAAAACCCTAATTACAAAGAAACACAGTATTCAACCAGATCTAACACATCTAAGCACTTAGAATTAGGAAACAGATCAGATCTAGCATATTATTCACATCATTAGGCACTAAGCTATCATATTCATCTAAACATACATTATTGCACTAAGAACAAATCACATAAACAATATAACAACCATAATGCACAAAGAAATCATAACATAGGATATATGTGATTCACCCCAACATGGGGCTAAGTCCACCAACTCTTCTCTTCTTTATTATCTTCTGTCAAGCTTCTTACAGGGACACAACATCAAAATCCTACTCCGCAGAGGACATGAGATCTGTGTGCATCTCGCCAAATCCTCCTTCCCCGAGTTACATCACAAAGTCTCCTCGCACAATCTGTGCACAAAGCACTACAGATGACCATACACTAAGCACAGAGCCTCTTACAATTACTTGCACTTAGCACAATACTTAGCACCTAGCATTAACCACACAAAACATCTGGCGCTTCCTACATCGCCTAGTTTTCTATTTATACATTACAAAAAGGGTCTAAACATGGGTAAACCCATGGGCCGACATCTTCTTACTCGTTACATAAACCCTAATCCCAAAAATTCTCTAAAAAGGGGTCGAGATCCGACGATCTCCGCTTCGACTTGTGCTCTGCCTTCGACCAGCCTGTCGAAGTCCCAAAATAGGTCAAACATGACCAAGGATCTCCAAAACTTGGTCAAGGGACAACAAGCCCCCAACACTCACATGTGACTCCTCTCACATCACTCTGCTCTGGGTAACTCTGCCTCAAATGCCTCGAGCTTGGCTCGATCTTCTTCGACCTGCTACTTCACCAAGGCCTCCTGCTTGGTTAACTCTTGAATAACTGCCTCATTCACAGGTCCCTCTAAGTGTTGTTCTACCGAAGTGACTACTTGTTCCATATCTGCTCCTTGACCTTCAATCTCCTCAAAAAGTAGGCAAGCTGCATCCTGGACTGGCTGGAGCTTCTGAGTTACTTCCATGACTCTTCTTTGTATGGCATGGACCTATTTTTGAGTTGTGCATTGTTCTTGGGATCTTTTCATCCCCTCAACTACTGACAGGAGTTTCAGTTGCGCTTGTACTATTGTTGCTTGCTACTTTTCCTCTTGGAGTTCTGACTCCAGTATCTTAATTTCAGGGTCCTCAGTAAGTCGCTCATAAGTCTGTGAACTGCAACTGCTTAGATGTTTACATTCCATAGCTAATTCTTTGGCCCTTTCAATTACGCTCTGGGCAATTTCTTCTCTCTTGTCTCGCACTTCCTGCTGAGTGCTTGGCACTGTTTGTAGCTCTAGTTTTGTGACCCTCTGTTGAAGCTGCTAAATGGATTCAACAAGATTTTCCACTTGATTCTCCACTAGGTCTTCCTCCATTTTCTCTAAGCCCGTCACAAAGCGAAGTTCTCTGTGGAATACTTCTTTGACTCCAACTTGCTCTATGAGCGTTTGTTCTTTCTCCTACTNCGTTCACCTTCTCATAAGAAGATTTATCTTCTTTTGGGAACTTAAGAAATTGCATGCACACTCCTTGCGCTTCAAATTCAACCCATCCTAGGTCAGAGTTTACTTGAACAAATGTTCAATTACGAACATTTCACCACATTGGCCAATTTCTTCAAAATTTCCAGGAAATTTAATCATCATAAATTGGGGCTTTTTCCCAATTCCACACAAGCGACTCAATCGACTTTCTTAGCCCATCCAGGCTCGGTGTTGGAAACTAGGCATTGATACCAAATTGTAACACACCCAGCCTTATACCTGCTAGGTTATGCCACATTGAAAATCTTTGCGGAACTTAATGCACTGTAACATACCCAACCACTTAGATTGGTCATGCCACTTAAAAACTTACAATAATTTCATCTGTATATGTGTATAACTTTGAACAAAGAAATGAATTCTGCCAAAATACGGATTCATGCAGAAATAACAGTAAAAATATAAATGCAACATACACAGGCAAAACCCATAAACATAACCACATTTTGGCACAAGGGTAGACCCGGGGTTCAATGATTCAACAACATACCAACAAAACCCTATCTATCAGCCCTTTCGGCAACACCTGCGAAGCATATGAAGTCTCACCTGAGGTAGAGGCATGGGTGGTTGCAGGACTCAGATGTTTGCAACCTAGTTGGGACACAGATCTGTGATTACAATACTCTAACAAAGCACATTGTTGCTACCGTTCGTTAGTATCCAACCAGTATTTACTTCGTAGATAAAACCCTAATTACAAAGAAACACAGTATTCAACCAGATCTAACACATCTAAGCACTTAGAATAAGGAAACAGATCAGATCTAGCATATTATTCACATCATTAGGCACTAAGCTATCATATTCATCTAAGCATACATTATTGCACTAAGAACAAATCACATAAACAATATAACAACCATAATGCACAAAGAAAGCATAACATAGGATATACATGATTCACCCCAACATGGGGCTAAGTCCACCAACTCTTCTCTTCTTTATTATCTTCTGTCAAGCTTCTTACAAGCACACAACATCAAAATCCTACTCCGCAGAGGACAGGAGATCTGTGTGCATCTCGCCAAATCCTCCTTCCCCAAGTTACATCACAAAGTCTCCACGTACAATCTATGCACAAAGCACTACAGATGACCATACACTAAGAGCAGAGCCTCTTACAATTACTTGCACTTAGCACAACACTTAGCACCTAGCATCAACCACACAAAACATCTGGCGCTTCCTACATCGCCTAGTTTTCTATTTATACATTACAAAAAGGGTCTAAACATGGGTAAACCCATGGGCCGACATCCCCATACTCGTTACATAAACCCTAATCCCAAAAATTGTCTAAAGAGGGGTCGAGATCCCGCGATCTCCACTTCGACTTGTGCTCCGCCTTTGACCAGCCTGTCGAAGTCCCAAAATAGGTCAAACAAAACCAAGGATCTCCAAAATTTGGTCAAGGGCCAACAAGCCCCCAACACTCACCTATGAATCGTCTCACGTCACTCTACTCTGGGTAACTCTGCCTCAAATGCCTCGAGCTTGGCTCAATCTGCTTCGACCTGCTACTTCACCAAGGCCTCCTACTTGGTGAACTCTTGAATAACTGCCTTGTTCATAGGTCCCTCTAAGTGTTGTTCTACCGAAGTGACTACTTGTTCCATCTCTGCTCCTCGACCTTCAATCTCCTCAAAAGGTAGGCAAGCTGCATCCTGGACTGGCTGGAGCTTCTGAGTTACTTCCATGACTCTGCTTTGTATGGCATGGACCTGTTTTTGAGTTGTGCGTTGTTCCTGGGATCTTTTCATCCTCTCAACTACTGAAAGGAGTTTCAGTTGCGCTTGTACTATTGTTGCTTGCTTCTTTTCCTCTTGGAGTTGTGACTCCAGTATCTTAATTTCAGGGTCCTCGGTAAGTCACTCATAAGTCTACGCACTGCAACTGCTTATATGTTTACATTCCATCGCTAATGCTTTGATCCTTTCAATTACGCTCTGGGCAATTTCTTCTCTCTTGTCTCGCACTTCCTGTTGAGTGTTTGGCACTATTTGTAGCTCTAGTTCTGTGACCCTCTGTTGAAGCTGCTAAATGGATTCAACAAGATTTGCCACTTGATTCTCCACTAGGTCTTCCTCCATTTGCTCTAAGCCCATCACAAAGCAAAGTTCTCTGCGGACTACTTCTTTGACTCCAACTT
>JZKD02S2047668.1:0-16176 GCA_000966675.3 Picea glauca
AGGGTCACTCACTATGTAGGCTAGCCTCATTTCCCTGTATAGCCAAGTAAGTTGTCCACCAAACACAAGAATCGTGGCATAGGTCATGTCTAGTTGAAGAGACCCACCAAGTTTGGCTCCCCATGACCTAAATAGTAGTAAGCCATACTTCGGGGGTATATCGACAATAACTACATCCATTAGGACGCTTTTCACTGAGACCTACGCAAGAGTGACTACTAAATCTTTTATCATACCCATGCACTTAACTCTTCTTGAATCAAAAGAGTAGAGATCTCCATAAGCCTTGGTGATCTCGAGGCCTAGTCTATCCATAATAGTTTTGGGCATCACATTATGTGAAGCCCTATAGTCTAGCATGAAGTTATGCAACAGTCAATCATGCACATTCAAGGTGATATAGAAGGGAGTGACGATGTCTCTGGCACCCTCAAAATGTGGACCAAAAGTGATATTGGGCTTATCATCTTCCAAGTTTATCACGTCAGAGCGACTTTCTAGATCCGAAAAACCTATCACTTTGGTCATCTACTTTCGATATACAAGATTCTTTGCTAATTCCACCAGAGGGATTGGTATTTTTATCTTACTTATCTCATTTTGGAGGCTGAACCCTCCACTACCTCTGTCCGTTTCTTTGGTTGAAACCCCAGACTCCTTCTTTTCTAATTTTTTTTGTTTGTGCTGATTTATCACCCGTGAGTTTATCTGCCAGTGTATGTGTTTCAACTGTCTTGGTTTCCTTTGTTTGGGTCTCAACCTCCTTTACTTTGGGATCTAGTGAGTCTGCCCCTTTCATTTTGCTATTAGATGTCTCGGTCTCTTTTGGGGTGGGCTCATATACTTCACCTCTAGGGAGAATTTTCTTGGGTTGAGGAGTCAACGTAGGTTTGTTTTTAGAGCTCAGGTTATACCTAGGTTGGACCTCAACCATTACAGAATCAGTCATTTCTTGACATACAATGAAATTAGTGTTGTTTATGTCATCATCTTTAATTGACGGTTGTTGTGTATTTAAGGACTTCTCATAATATTCTTTGGTTAGATAAGGCTAAGTGTAGTCGTCACCCAAATTTGTCACATCTTCTTCCAGACCCTCGAAATCTTGCAGGTCATTTCCTCCTATAAAATTTTCATTTCTTAAAGGGGTTTGAATTTTTTGGTCTTCATTTTTAATCTGCCTTAGTTGATTTTGAGGATTGGGGTTTCTTCTGAATTCTCTCTTAACGAAAGGATTGACCTTGGATTGATCTAGCTCCATTCTAGAAATCTTATTCGATAACTCCTTAATTATCCTAGCCATATCATCCATTTTGTCGTCTGTGGATTTATTGGACCCTGAGGGTCCCGTGTGTTCCCTAAAACGTTTGTTTTCTCGGTTTCTTGTTTCTACCTTGGTTTTCAGCTTGCCATAAGCCATCATGTTAGATTCGATTTCTACAACATCATCTTGCATTCGGGTTAGGGTATCCCCCCTCCTTTCTCTCAAAAGAAGTGCGAAATCTGGTTCGAAGGCTCCCACAAAGGTTACCTTGGCTGCAGGTTGGGATGGTTTAACTTCGACTGGGATCTTATTATATAACTTGTTAAATCTTTGAATGAATTCCATAATAGTTTCTGAAGTCTTTTTCTTTAAAGAGATGAACTCTGTCAAATAATAAAAATGGTCTTTCCTTTCACCCCATTGTCTAAGAAAGGAGTCTTCTAGGGAATCATAGGATAAAATTGATCCTGCGGGTAGACTTTGAAACCAGGTTCTTACCTGTCCTTCGAAATTCTGAACAAACAACCTCGAATATACATCTTCGTGTTCGAGACCTAGGATATCGACGAACTGATAAAAGAAGTTTATATGTTCGACTGGGGTCAAGTTCCCTTCCCCTATAAATTTAGGTAAGTTTTTTATGTAATTTTCAGGAAGGTCGTGGAGAGGGATGAGTAGGAACAAAGGCGCATATCTCGAAGCTACTTTAGCGAGAAATCTAGGAGGTAGGGGAGGCCCTTGGCCCCCCACTCCTCCTCCTGGAGTCACTCCACCTCCCCCTCCTAAAACCCCTCCACCTCCTCCTCCGGTGGCCGCCATCGGTACTACTGGATAGGAAAACAATGTTTTGTATAGAGGGTTCTGGAAGAATAAAAGCGAATTTATAGCTTCTTCGAAAGACGAGAAAACCGAAGATGGGTGAAAAGAGATGCGAGGACTTGGCTCCTTGGATTTTCAAGAGATGTAATCAGGGGAACCTGCGGGTGTGGAATCTGAGTATATGGTATACTCTTCGAGACTTGGTGAGGTCATGAAATCTAACTGAAGAGTCGCTAGGATATCGATCTCTGATAAATTCAAAGCGGGGTTTTTACCTTTGTGTACGCCAGAGGTTGTCGGAGGGATTTCACTTTTAACCTCAGAGAGAAGTAAGGTTGGATTGATGGTTTCGGGAGGGGAACTATGTGAAGTTGAAGGTTCAAAATAAGTCTTGGTCTTGGGTTGTGGGTACTTAAGCTGGTAGACTGCAGTAGTTGGCTTAAGGGAATCTCTTGTTTTTAGTATTTTTTCAGGATAAAAAATGGCGTGGTCTATTTACCATCTGGGTTTTATCTGGTGTTCCTTCGACCGGATGCCAGCTTATTTAAACATGGAGTCACCAAGTGAAAGATAATAAAATCCTTTAGAGGGTGTTCACTCTTTGTTCACTATCAAAGGGAGAAACTTGCAAAAATTTCATTCTTCCCAGGGAAAAGGTTTCGTAACTTCGTGCCCGACAACGGCACCAAAAAAATGTTGTTCCAGAGTCTGTACTTAAGGCTTAGAAAGTACAGTTTCTAGACATCCGAAAGTGATTAAAGGATAAAAAAAGGGGGAGAATCAACCTTCGGGAAAGGAAGCTAAGGCTTATTTCCAGGTTGTCGCTGTCTCGCTTCTGACTGTTCCTGGATGCTTATATCCCGTTCAATCATGGCCCATGAACGTTCAAGTTCTACTCGAGTGGTGGTTGTTTTAATTATGTTATAGAAAAGGTTCAAAGCGATATGGGTTTGGTCCGACAAGCTGGGTTCAATATTAGGCTGTCTTGCAACGGGGATAGTCATAGAGGAACAGGAAAATTAAAGGAGAGTTCGAGGTTTTTGATGTTGTATCAATTTGATCGTATAAAAGAGAACTTTTGAATATGATATTGGAGATAAAGTGAAAACCAAAGGCCTTTTCCCGTAACTGAGTTATATTTTAAATAAATGGAGTGTGAAATGTGAGAAAAACATTAAGTTGTTTATAATGTGAGGCTCCTATCAAGGGAGAATCTCACCCTGTAAACAGAAGAAGAAAAAGATGAGAAGAAATCTGATGAAGAATAAAATATGAAGATCTAAAGAGTTCATAGGTCTTGTACCTACTAATAGTCAATAAAGAGGAAAACATGTAAATGATATAGACGACTAAAAATTGATCACCACAGTAGAGGTTTTACTAAATTGCAGTGAAACATTCATCAGACATATATATATGCGAACTGAAGTTAAATATGAAATCACAGAGGAAACAAACTCATAACACAGTCTTGACGGAATCAGGAGTGTTCAGATTTCTTTGTATTAATTTTCAAAAGGAGAGAGTCTCTATTACAATCGAACAAAAAGGTCCAGCCCCTTTTCTTTCTTCCAATTTCATATTTATACAAATTTCTACATGCTGGAATTTCAATTGTTCCAGGAGTTTTTTTGGTTACAAAGAAAAGGAGATTAAACGTTTCAATTCTTTGTCTCTGTCCTTCTTTCGGGAAAATGGAACACCTTCATTTCTTTTCTCTTCGAGTTATAAAAATATAACAGAAAAACACTTGTCATTATTTGATACCCGAAACCTGCCCCTTCACATGCTTGGTGCAAGTGACACACCTTTCCACCAATTGGGCTATCAACCTAGAAGGTTCTGTTTGATTATTTGCCTCAAAAGTGTAATAATCCTTCACAAATTGTGGCAACTTTCCTTCTACCTTTCAATCTTCGGTGATGATAGAAAATAAATGTACACTTGGTTTTATTAGCCATTTATCTACTTGGATTATATCCATCATGGTTATCTGTGATATTTCAGCCAACTCTCTTTCCTCATTTTCCTTGATATTGAGCATGTGCTTGGCTATATTAATCTGGCCTAGTGTCTCAGTGTTGTTTTCACTATCGAGATCCAACAAAATCCCATATATGAAGCCGAAAGTTTCTTCAGAACAATTTCTTACCTCTTTAGCTCATTGTCTGCCTTCTAATATGTTACGCTCCCATGCCTTCAACAAGATGTTACCTTGGGTCTGCTCTGGGATGGAAAGCCTAGAACTACTACCCATTTCCTTTTTTGTCGTGGCTATAATAGCCTCTTGGAAAGTGACTCGAGCCACCCCAACTTCTTTTTCTCTGAAGGAGATGTTTTCCAGTACTTGATCAATGAGTTGGTAGTAGTTTTGAATAGTTTCCACTTTAGCAAGTAAATCTTGCTGAGCTGCCGACACTCTTTTTCGGATTTCTATGGCTTGGGATTGGAATATCCCGATATCTATCATCTGGATTTTGGTGAAATTTAATTTGGCCTGTGACTGCCCTATCAATTCTCCTTGTTGGCTTATCTGTGTTTGGATGGTCTGAGCCATCTGCTGTGTCTGTTCGAGATCAAATTTGAGCTGCTCGATTTCTTTTTGATCGGTTGCCCTAGCTAGCTCTATACCTGTGTTCACCTGATCTTTGGTGGCTGCCTCTGTTGTAGCCAGCTTATCCTCCGAAGTTTTGATCAAGCGGTTTTTCCTCTTCAACTGTTCTTTTAGGGACCCGACAGAATATTGGTAGGTTGTAGAAAAATCCCCCAATGTCCCTGCTATCTGAGTTGGAAATTCCTATTTTTTCATGCTTCTCCCATCAGCAAGGATTTTAAATTTCTTGGCTACTATGCCTGCTTCTTGATAAAGTTCTTGTTTTACAACGGCCTTTCTCTTCTTATCGAAGAAAAATTCATTCGGAGGCAACTCTTCTACAGTTATGGGTGTTAGTTCTTCACCAAAAATCCATCCTGCATCTGGGATCCCCTTTGTGGACTTTAGGGGAGTAACAAAAATGATGGGGCTGTCGATCTGCTTGGATGATTTCCCCGGGGTAATAACTGAGGCCAACTTGCTTGGAGGATTGGGGATCTCGGATTCCTTTTTCGGGCCCCCGTTTTGCTCTTTCTTTTCCTGGTGTTCCTCTTGGTCAAGTCCTGAATATTTGGAGCCCTTGGCTTCTGTTTTCTGTACATCCGCAGTTGGCGGCTTTTTACCCTGTAAGACTGGGGGAAGGCAGCTTCGCCGGTGTTCCTGAAATTTGAAGAAATCAACCATATCCTCACGCGACAGGGTTTGAATCCGACTTAGGACCTCGGTATTGGATCTGGCACCTCGGAAGATATCATCATGAGGCGAATGCCCATGTTGATACCTTTTAAGGCCACAACTCTCCATGTGATTACGCACAATCCTGTGTGGGTCGTGCTTATTGAATTCAATGTGGACCAATTTAATATCCTCTAAAGCCACTGTCTTGGGTTTTGCATGTTCGAAATCTAATAAAGAATATGTATTCAAATGAATGGGGAAGGATGGCCATACCTTCTTCGAAAATCCTTTAATCTCTTTGCTTATGCCACCAATCACAGTTTGCCTAGAGATTTCACAACAAACCAGGCTGTCCGATATGAATAATGGTAGAGAATAGGGGGGAACAGAGGTGCCTCAACCCTGATGTATGAAAATTTCACCTCTACATACCAGTCGTCCACGTTGCTCAAATTGGTGGCAATGCTATCTGAAATCTTGGGCGGTGGGTTGCCCAAGATAGAGACATGCATTGGTACCATTACCCAATTGAAAATTTCGCATATGAATTTTGTGGCCTTATCTTCCCAAAGTTTTGAGTGGTAAACATGGATAGGCTCAGCCTCAGATGGAGTCCATCTCCATCTCATTAGAGGGAAAGGTGTCATGAAACAAACAACATCCATGATGTAGGCAAACATAAAAAATGAAGTGGCCTTCCCATTTTCCCTCTGCATCTGATATTCGGTAATCCGACTGGTTAAATTGTCTGACAATAATTTGGCTGAGTCAAAGGAACAACCTTCAGCGACTGTATGAATTAGAGGCACCCATGGGAGAAAAAAATGTGTGGTTTCCTCCTTCCCATACAACCTACATGTCATCATTTCTATATATTTATATTGTGGTTCCAAGGAAGACATTGAATAAAATCTGTTACTATCCGCCCTGAACTTTGCGGGGTGCGAGACCCAATCCTTGATTAGATCAGACAAGTTTCTGCCGTATTTCTCGCATTCTTTCCGCTTAAAACCTTCCAGAAAATCGACATTGTGTGAGAAGTTTGGTGTGGGTGACAATTGATACATCACCTACAAATGTTATGGTCTGAAGGTCCCAATGGTCACCTTCTGCTCGCTAATAATAGTTCTGGTCGGGATATCCACATGATCTAGTGCCCATCGGATCATATCATAATAGGGAAGGAGTCGTGGCATGGCCGCTATCTTATGCATCTCTGCTTGAATGATGATTTTGTATTTGGTGGCCAAATCTTCCTTCTCATTATCGCTGGAATCATCTGAACAATTCACCAATTCAGACTAAAGAACCTTAGAGACGTATGCCCAGGTTCTGACAGAATCAATACTTTGGGGTGAAGTATCGGAAACTGTATCTGAGCCTTGCCCTGAATTCTCAGCAATCGCGTTGGATGCTTTTCATGAAGCCATGATAGAAGAATCAGACTTAGCTCTCCTTTAGTAAAAATGTGTATACATACATAAATTATCTCGGTGAGAAAATCTTCTTTGTGCAAGATAGAAATGAAATTTGAAATAATGAGAGAAAGAACTCTATATCTTGACCATTTAAAACCTTGACGTCCTTATGAAAAGAACAGTCAAATCATTTTTTAGAGAAATATTTAGCAATAAAAACAATATCTTTACCTATCACGTCACCCCATTTCAAATAAATGCCATAAATTTTTTATGGGTCGTGACACCACTTAGCGCAAAAAACATTTAAAGTTGGCCCGTAGACGATGTGTGTTACTATTTGTATTAATGCACTGATTAATCTGGCTTAGCTTCTTTAATTAGGTTTTCTTTAAACCTTAATCACCCTTTTCGGCGTTCGCAGTATCAGGAGATTTCACTCCTATCCTTCGAGCCCCTAAAACCCGAGATCGCGATGATGCAATCTAGTTAAGAAAAAATGTGATCCGGATTAAGTGTTTAATTAATCAGTGTTTAATTAATATCATGATTTCACAACTTGGGGCTATGAAGGTATAGTTTCCTTGAAGACTAAATGCCGAGTCGCGAAACCCCGACACTGTTTAACTACAATTTCAAATGACTTACCCCTGACACTAACCTGGGTGACTTGTAAAACTATCTCGCAACTTCGCCTATCGGAGTTATAACAGTAAGACTTTTGGGGAGAGCGATCACTGAGATGCGAAATCACGACAGCATTTAACTAAGGTTTAAGGAAATTTACTCTCGGCACTATCCCGGGTAATATTTCAAGGTTGTTTCACGACTTTGCGCATCGGGGCTTGGAAACCGTGTGACTTGTAACTCCCAAAACACGATAGCCCGAGGTATATAAAAGTGAAAAATCGCGTTTAATGGTTAAATGGAAATTTATTAGAAGTACAACGGCCATCGCCACTTCGCATATCAGTACTACTAAGATTTTCAGTGGGTAAAGGTCACGAAGTAAAAGACAACTTAAAGGCCAACCTTTGATTTTAAGAATTACATTTAAACCAGTTGAGAAAGGCAGCTCCAACACCTGGCTTTGTATCTCGTAATCTGTCCATCCACTGCACTCTTAGTCCTATAGACCCTTCTCTATATGGTAATTTTCCTCCCAGAATGAAGGGGACCTAGATCCCAAGTCTGGTTCTCGAGGAGGGAGTTGTACTCCTCTTGCATGGAAGATTCCCAAAAGTGATTTCCAGCAGCCTCTCCATAAGACTGTGGATCGGAAGACTGAACCAAGAAAAGATGCTTGGAGAGAAATGGTTCAGTGGAAGTGAGTGAAACAGAGGCTCCTCAAAATCAGATCGATTCATCATAGTATCGGTTGGATCACCAATGAGATCCCCTTCATCCTGAAGAGTAGTATGTGCCCACTTGGGCCTCTTCTATGGATCTGCAACTGCATCTAGATGGTCTGACTCTGCATCTGACTATACTGACTATGAATCTGAATCATCCGATTCCTCTGAATTAGAACTCTCACATGAAGAAGAGTCAGCATGTGCATGATTATCATCTCGAACAGGTGGAACAATGAATGCGTATGCATGTGGCTGCTGAGGTACATGCGAGACACTTTCCTCGAATTGGACACTAAGCTGAGAGGACTTTTATCTTCTTTCCAAACTATGTCTCAACCAAGGCTTTGAAATCTTTGAGGTGTTGAAAGACCTCAGATTTTTGCCTGAGAAAGTAGATCCAAGTAAAACGTGAGAAATCATCAACAAAAATGAGAACAAACCTCACTTTGTTGTTGGATGGATGCGGAAAAGGATCCATAAGGTCACTGTGGATCATATCTAAAGGTGCGGAAGCTCGCTGATACTTTCCTTTGTCGAATTTCTCTTGAGGATGTTTTCCGAGAACACATACCTCACATACTCCCTTAGAGAAATGGATGCCTAGTAGACCATCAACTAATTTTTTCTTGCTAAGCTGTTGCATGTATTTGAAATTCAAATGTCCAAAACTTTCGTTGCATATCCTACTACTTTCATCAGCATGAGTAAGCAGTAAAACATAATCAGGTTCAATGAATTCAGAAAAAGTATACAATCTAGACTGATGATTTACCTCACCTGTAGCAACCTTGGAGTTGGTTTTTATGTCGTAGATGTCCATGGAATTTGGTGTGAATATGAATTTCTTTCTAGTGCTGGAATTCGTCTTCTGATACATGGAGAGAAGGTTGACAGAAAGCTTGGGAACATGCAACACATTCTCGAAGCTTCCATTGGTGAGTTCAATCCTTCCTTTGCCGGTGACTTCGACAAAAGAGTTGTCCCCCATCAGAATAGGAGGACCTTTGCATGCATCCAATGAATAATATACTACTTCTGAGGCAKCCATGTGATGTGATGCYCTGAAATCTATGATCCAAGTATCGAGAGAGGAGTTGATGGCAATCAAGGCATGGCTAGAATTGCCTTTCTTGGAATTCAGATATTCTGGCTTCTTCTTCTTTACACCCTCRGGGATGCGATATCCAAGGTTATTTTGCTGAAGTATTTGAGACATCAGATCTATTTGTTTTTGCATGCATGTGTATTCTRAATGGAATCCTTTGTGACAATACATGSATTTCTCCCCTTTTCTTCCCTTTTCCCCTTTGGATCTAGAGGCATCGATGAAGGGTTTTGTGTACCGTTCCTTCTTCGRATGTSCATGAKATTTTCGTTTATATTTATCTTCAGATTTATGATATTTGTAGCYTCCATCATGCACAGTGAGTGCATGCRCCCTTGGAACTTTGATTGTGCCCATGTTGATGAGCTTGGTTTGCTCTTGTGTCAGGGATTCAATAAAGTGCTCAAGAGAAGGCATCTTCTAAGTGGCTCCAGAGGCGAATCTGACAGTATGGAATGTGGATATGAATACAAAGAATTTAGGACCAATCTTGGAGATAATGGTGAGAACCATTTGTTTCTCCTCTGTCGATTTATCAACCCCACAAGATTTGAGTTGCGACAGTAAATCCTTGATTTTTGTAAAGAAATCTTGGATATTATCGAAGATTTTTGGATCCAATGTGAGAAGCTCCACCTCCAGCATGTGTCTCCTCATCTCATCCTATTTTCCAAAGATCCCTTTCAAGGTTTTCCAGGCTTCATTCAGAGTCTTACAGGAAGATATGTGAAAAAGGAGATCATGAGAAATAAGACTGCAAATTGTTCTGAGTGCCTCATCCATGTGATTTAAGTACTTGGATTTTTCTATGGATGATGTCAGCTCTGTATCTATATTCATGGTTAACTTGTACAACCCTCTAGATCGAATATGTATGTCTATTTTATCCTTTCATGAAAAATAGTTGTAAGGTGTAAGAATGAATTCTTTTTAGCATTCCATCTTTCCACTGTCTTCAATCTTTTGTACTTGCAGATTTTTTTGGTGTAGCTTTTGCTTAGCAGTATGCCATCTCTGATACCATGTAAATGTGTTGAAAATGCACATAATAGATCTATATAAACAATGATACACAAATTTTTAGAGAGAATATAAGAAAGAAGAAGAAGGAGAGAAAGAATGAAAGAATTCTCATTAACCGTTGTGAATAATGAATAGTTTACACATGATATACTCTGTATAGCTCAATGATTTCACACTGGAGGTGAACCAATGTGCCATAGTGGTGGTATAGATTGATCTGGACACATACCAGTAGTTACAAGAGTTAATTTCCACCTATTCTAGTCTCTCAGGCAGTTACAGGAGTGAACTGCCACCTAGTTGAGTTAACTAGTCAACTAGTCTTCAGTTAACTGACTGAACAGAGAGTAGTGAGGAGTTAAATTAGGGAGTCAAGGCTAATGCACCACTCTGGTGATGCTACCAGGGAAAGGTCAAATTATCATGGTGATGATACCAATGTTGCATGGTGACAAAACCAATGCAACATCTAAACTCAACTCAACTAGTCAAACTGAAGTGTCAACTGAAAGAGAATATTCTTCAGGTGGAATATTCTCCCCTAAAATATAGGAGACTGGATAATGACTAATTATGACTAATAAATAAGGAAAAACCTTAGGAAAAATAAATCCTAGGTGTGTGTGAAGTAACTCCAACAATTTTCAGCCACATTAAACATTTCACAAGTACTATCAAATTTAACTAAATGTTTCTTTGCATCCTCTGAAATATTCCCGAAGAATATGGGAAATTTTTTCTTGGCAATATCTGGCAAGGGAAGAACTTCTCCTTGCAAATTTAGTGGAATTCTATGCAAACGTTTCTTTCTATGGATACCCTTTCCCTTTATTGTATCTCGAACATATTTTGTTGGGCCTGGTGGAGATGGAAAAACATCTCCATAACATGAAAGAAATTCCTCGGAGGAGTCTTCATATAAATATTCTTGAAATCTTGAAATATTTTCAATGGAGTCACCCAAGCATTTTTCTTTAAAATTTTGAGTTTCAATGATGGAGTCACCAGGGAGATCATCCTCCAAAATCTTTAATGATTCTTTGGTTCTATGGAATTTTTCACAACTGATTTGTGACCGCAACTTCAATAGTATGTCTTCAAGGCCATTTAATGATTTTTGAACAAGTTTTTCAAAAACCCAATTCATGTTGAATCTATCTCTTGATATTTTTTCAAAATTTCAACTAGACTACATCTAGTATTCCAATAATGTTTGATTCTAAAGGTATCATATTTCTTTTAAAACAAATCATTCCCCAGTATGTTCGTAAAAAATGTTGATGTTTGAATTTGTTAATATTGAAACAACAAACTCATGAGGATATAAATCCCATTATGTTTTTATAGAGGTGGTACTCCTCTTTGTCTAAAAGATATATCTGGAATATCTTGGATTAGGGAGGATGATAGAAAAAAAACCCCAGATCTTTATTACTTTGATTCCCATATGGAATGGTTCTTGATAACCAAATTTGATATTTATGTGCATCAAGAAGTCTTTTAAAAAATATAAATATTTAAGGGAGGATTCAATACCAAAATATCTTTGTGCTCAACATAATATGTACAACTGCTCTCAAAGTTGAAATGCACCCAATTATGGATTCTGCAAGGAAGATGGAACAGAACCCTAACTTGGAGAAGGAGGTGACGAACCTTTGCAGGGCCGAGATGGACCAACAACAACCCACGGAGAAGGATCCTGAAATGAAAATGCAACCAACCCCTATAGATGGAGTCTCCGTCGTGCTTCCAACACTCGGATGGAAGAAATGGTTCATCTCGTCGAGAAGGTTAGCGATCGATGCAGAGGAAACCCTAACGTAGGAAAAAAAGAGAAAGTGGTTGGTTATGCAACCCCTTCCAGAAGAAGGGTTTCTCAAGGGGACATCGAGAGACACCTCCGTGGCCTTTTTTACATCTATTCTTTCACCCCAGCCAGAGGAAGCAAAACTTTGATGGACGGTCGCAACTGAGGAGGGAGGCTCCAACTCATTCTCTGGCAATAGAGAACCAACGATTTGGGCCCAGATCAATGCTGAGAATAGACTGCAGGTGTGGCAAGTGATAAACCCTAGCTATCTCCACTACCTTGATCTAAAGTTTGAAAGCCATTCAACTAGCAGAGACCTTAGGTATCTTCGGTTCTTGGGGGATTCTCCGCCTTTGCTCTGGTATAGGAATCTAGTTAAGAGTAATGCAAGAGCGAGGTTTCATTCTGAATATCATGGCAAGACTAGCTCCGAGATTACGGTAGGCTTCCCCCTTTTTGTAAAGACCATTGCCGTATCTTCTCTTTGCTTGTAGGATTAAGACTCTAACTTCGTTTTTAATCTCAAAACCCAAATCCACTAGGCTACAAGTACTCCACCTGGGTTCCAATGACTAATCTTTGAAGGATGAAAACTTGAGGATGGCTCTCTACTACGAGACTATGGGAATATAAAAAACGAAACCATTTCTCTCACTTCTCGTTTTCGTGGAGGAGTGAATTTAGTCACTCATCCAAGATCTTACAAGCATGCCATGAAATCAGGGACTTCCGCTCCTGCGGGGTTCAAGGCTGAAGCTTCAAAAGTAAAGGATCCCTTTGGATCTGCCTTCATTGTGGAGCAGTGCACATAATCTCCAACAGTAGAAGTCGAAGATCCCCAAGTCTATGGCTATGCCTTTATCTACCAGGCAAAATCCCTCATTTGTCGCTTCAATGGTATTTGGCCCTCGACCTCTGCGCTAAGGGAATGTGTTAACAAGACTTGGTTGGAAGGTCATGAGCTATTCTTCTTCTCCAAGGGGTTCTTCATCGTCAACTTCTCCACAGAAACTGAATGTCAATGCGTGCTAGAGCAAGGTCCTTAGTTCTGGGGAAGATCTAGTCTCTCCATGTAGAGATGGTTCCCCAACTTCAATCCACTGACCATGACAGCCATGACTACACCGGTCTGGGTAAGACTACCCAATCCACCCCTTCATTTCTATTCTTCATCTTTTTTACCCACCCTGGGCAATGCATTGGATATATTTATCAAAACAAACACAGACAGGATAGCGAAAGGCTTCATCACTTTCGCCTGGATATGCGTTGAAATTGACCTCAGTCAAGGGATTCCGGATAGGATTCTTATAGATTGGGATGAGGGAGATCCTTTCACGCAGATGGTCGATTATTAGAGCACTTCCTTTATATTCTAGTCCTGTCAGCAAAGAGGGCACCTCCAGGCAACTTGTCCTCTATCTCCAATCCCTTCCTCAACCTCTAAAGCACGGAAAAGAGCCAATGGTTGGCAAGGACCAAAATCTCACAAAAGCCACTCGAACCCTTCCTTCGACAAAAAGCAACATCACAAAGACACTCCAACTCCTCCGCCTTCCTCAATGCCTTTGCAAGCCCCAACTTTCTCTTAGCAGGCAACTGTCGACCCAAAATACCAGCCTACGACCTCGACACAAAATCATGAAGATTCAGAAGTCATGATTCCAACTCCTGCAATTAATTCCTTGCACCCACCTCTTGAAAAGGGGGAAAAAATTGACACAATCATGATCACAACCTTGGTCCCAGAGACTCATAAGAGTCCTCATGAACTAGACAACTCAGACAATGACAAAGAAGCACCCCTGGATTCAGCGGCTCAAGATTATGGCACTTCCTCAGACCATCTAGCTTTGGTGGTAAAAGTTACTGAGCCTATCAACTCCTCTGGTTGGATTGATGTTCGTAAGAAAAAAGGTAGAAAGGATCCTCACCGGCCAACACAATGATCTGGTCCTTTCTCCTTATATTGTAATGTTTCATCTTTCTTTGCCCATGCACTCTATGGGGCTCTCTTTTAGCATAGGCTAGTTTCAAGTGATCCCCTATTCTCTTTCTAGGGGGTCTTCTCCCATAAACAAATCGATGTATCACTTTGTACTTTTTTCATGGATTGAATAGAAGGATTCTCCCGCTTTTGTACTTAAAAAAAAAAAAAACATAATATATACAACCCTCTAAATCATAAATAAATAGTGAATGCATCCATATCTTCTCACAAGGTAAAAAAAAAATAGTTTTGATCATTTCGAGGAATTTTAAAAGAGTATTGTAGTTAAAACATAAGTGAATTTGATAAGAATATTTCAAAAATCTCACACTCTAGAATCCCAAGATATGAAATATCATTGAATTCATTCCCCAAAGTAATTTTTTGTGGAGTTGTATTCATGAAATATATTCAACAATACAAAAATTTCGGCAAATTAATTGACTAGTGACTCAGAAACAAATCTTGCCAAACAAGGATTAAATTCACATGAATCTAATAGGAAATCCTGGTTTACATATAATAGTAAAATATGTGGCTGTAAATACTCCATGATCTTATTAAGAAAAGTCTTGGAAGATTACAAGAGAAACACTCAAGAACTCAACCTTTTACTCAGTTCAGAAATTCAAACATAAAGCTTTGAGAAAATGGTGTATAATAAGAAGAATGGAGAATATGGAGATATTTTTTCATTGATCAGAATTCACGTTGTATATTGATGGTTTATCCCCTCTCTTTTGATCTCTTGATTACCAGATTATAACTCCTTGATGAAGTCCTTTCTTGCCTTTTAAAACTGATTCTTCTAACTCCCCAAGTAGTTAGGGATTTCTCTTTCTTGGAAATACCACTTTAATTAATGATTCAATAAAGTCTTATTAATTAATTTGCATCATTAACATTCATATATTTAAGTGGGCCCTTTTTTCCTTTTAATAAATTTTTTTAAATAAACTTTTAATCTTTAAAACTTTAATTTACTAGCCTTTTAAGAAGGGGGTTGTGTTTTAATTTTTTGGATGTGATATTCAATTTTTCAGCCATGGAATTTTTTTTATATGTGATATTCATCATCTTATATTTCCAACAATTCCTCATGGGCACAATTTTGATTCCTGTATCTCAGGATATGACCTCATGAAGTCGAGGTGTCAAACAAATTTATCAGCAAGGCATAAAAATATTGTTGACTGTTATTTCAATATCTGAGAAAATATGGCCACTTTCAATCCTTGAAAACTATTCAGTAATCTTCCTTATTGAAATACCTTTCAAACGAGGTCTATTTTACACAATTCTGACTTCTGGATCTCCAGATACGGACTTCAGAACAACAAGACTCAACAATCGTTGATTGATTTGATGCAACAATTTTGGGCCCTTGGTTCAAATTTGGTCCTCCTTCATAAGAATTTTGATTTTTTGTTCATAATACTTATCCCACATGTATGGGGATGTTGGATTCTTTATGATATATATTGAAAAGTGTAATATACACTTGGTAAGAAACAAAAGAAGACCATGGAGATTTATAGTTCAACCCCTTAGGAAATTAATTAAATAATTAAAATTTTGAACGCTTAGTCATCCTCCATCGATGCCCAGTCAAAACCCAATGGAATTATTGTAATCTCCTAGTATCCCGATTCAACATTCCACATCTTGTTCAGTGATAGCTCAACATGACCTACCACATGTCACACTCCTATTAGTTGTAGAATTGCCACATGTCACCAAGTTTTTAGTTGTAGATATCATAATCCAAAGTCTAATGTAGCTTGTAGATATCTGAATATCCTTTTTACTACTTTTAAGTGAGTTTCTTTAGGTGTGGATTGAAACCTGTCCACTAGTCCTACATCTTGCATTATGTCAGGTCTTGTTGTTGTTGCATAGAGTAGACTTCCAATCATGGATCTATACATAGTATGGTCTACTTTTGGTGAATCATCATCTAAGATTAGTTTTTATCTTGTGACCATAGGAGTGCTCATTGGTTTTTAGTATTCCATTTGGAATTTATTGAGCATTTCTTTGACATATTTACTTTGGCATATGAATATGCCTTTTTCTGCTTGAGTAACTTGTAAACCTAAGAACAAAGTTAGTTCACCT
>JZKD02S2047668.1:36629-53985 GCA_000966675.3 Picea glauca
AGCATGTGCAGCTGACAGAAGAGGAGGAAGATCAGGACAATATTCTAATGATTGGGGGAATTGGAGTATTCCTACCATGTGCCCAGGAGGAGGCAGAAATTTGTGTTGCAGATGGTGCAATAGAAAAACAGTCAGTTGAGACTCTCCAAGAAGAATTGGAGTATACTTTAGAAGCTGCCCAAGCAGATGAAGAAAATGAGCATTCTGATAAATGGCTCAATAATTTCAGCCAGGGAGATGAAAAGAAAGAAGCTATGGCACTGAATATAGCAGCAAAGGAAGCCAAAGAGTGAGCAGGAAGATTTGTCACTCCATGGGAGATGGAGCTAGAGATGCTGGAGGATTGGTTGAACAATCCAGAGCCAACAAGAGAAATGACAGTTGAGTTGTCAGGGAAGGTGACTGAACAGCAAGTCAGTCAAAGGGAGACTGCAAAAGCGGAAGTCTACAGCAGAGTGGAAACTTGAGGCCACAGATGAAGATGAGGAGGAAGGCATGGGAGATCATGATGATCTGCCCATGTGCCAAAAAAAATTGCAGCTGAGGAGACTGCAAGAACAGGGCCAACCATTGGAGCAGATGGATGCAGTGATAGAAGAGATCATAGAGAGGATGATCCGGTCAGCAGAGACTGTCAGTGAGGAGAGGCTTAGAAGAAGAGAAGAAGCAACAACAGTAGAACAGAAGCAACAACAACAGCAAAATGGAGCAGATGGGAAGCTCCAGATATTTGTTTGGGATCCAAGAGGATTTCCAACAGCTGAGAGGGGAAGCTCACGAGCAGGAGCTCATGATTTTGCAGCTAAGGAGTTTGATGCAGGAGAATATCTCCACGTTAGCCAGCCAGCCAGCCAGCCACGTCTGCAAATTCAAATCGCGTGTTGAAGAGAGGCGCAGCCTCATTTGGAATTTGAATTTAATGTAATTAAATGTCTAGGCTGTTGAGCCAAGAAGTCGTGCCTTTGTGCAGGTGTAGAGTAAATCAGCCTTTAATGTGTGTAATGGTTGATAACTAGATCTGATTCTGGACTAGACAACCCATTCAATGTAATTGAATAGGGTAGGTAGGTTGGAGTGAAGCGCTTGAAGAGACCCCTCGAGAAAAAGAGATTTTGATATCTCATTTTGGTAGAGGGAAAGTTGTAATGGTTGTAAGAGTATAGCCAGAGAGAGCTCGAGAACACCCTATAATTCCAGGCATTTGCCATTTAATATAAATAGAGCAGTTTTTCCTGCATTATTCTGTGTTATGTGAATGTCTGTGAGTGTTATTTTATGCTGTAGATGTATATTGTAGTTGTGCATTCGCAGGAGTTAGTTGGATTTCAGGTGAAGGTCTTTGAGGCTTCACACCAGGAGGGTGTGACAGAACGCTGTGGGTTCTGAGAGCCGTGCACAGAGGTTGCACTTATGAATTCTACGGGTTTAGACAAAGGCGTGCTACGGCACAAGAACTGAAGTCAACAACTCAGGAAGAAGACCTCAAGGTTGCTGAACTCCTTGGAGGAAAGGTTGTGTATGAGAGATGCAGTTGCAGACAGAAGCTTTGAGGAGTTCTGTAGAGCTCTTCCAAGTGGGCATTGAGCGTAGGCAAGAGGTGCAGTTGGAGGAACTTTGTTGTGAGTTCAGACAGAAGCTCTGAGGAGTTCTGTGAAGCTCTGCCAGGTGGGCATTGAGCAGGTTCAAGGAGTGCACAAAGAGAAGACTTTTGTTGAGGAGTTCAGAAAGAGGACCAGAATCACTGAGGATTTTGAGAGCTCTGCTAGGTGGGAATTGAGCGGGTGAATAGGATCCCAGAAGAACAAAACTGTTGGAAGTTCTAAGAAAAATCACTCTATCATGTGGGCATCGAGTAATTGTGCAGACAGGCACAGATAAAAGAGAAGAGAACTCTTTTGAGTTATGTGATTTGAGGAAGAATCCACTGAAGGATATTCATAGGGTTGTTGAACACCCAGGAGGACTCAGCAAGAGGTTGCTTGAGCAGAGACACTGCCAGGAAGGAATTTCATATTCTCCATTCATGGGAGAGAAGGAAGAAAGACAAAAAAAATCCCTTAGGGGTATAAGTACTTGCAAAAGATCAGGAGAGATAGCACTTCAGTGTGTAAAGACTCTACAGGAGTCTAGAGGTCAAATCTCCAAGGGTTTAAAGGATAATCTCAGGAGGGCGAGTGCTTTCACGCACAGATTCGGGCTGTAAATAGTGCAGAGACTAAAGAACTCTTTGGAGAGTTCAAATTTCCCAAAGCTCAGGAGGGACAACGCTTTTATACACCCAATTGAGAACTCAAAGTGAGGAGTTTGGAGACGAAAAGGAAGACAAAGGTTGAGGCCTTTGGGAGACTTGAAATTGTTCCAAGCATAGGCAGAAAGTGCACAAGCTCAGGAGGAGCAGCGACATCCATCGGACCGGCAGGAGAAGAAACCTGGACCGTTGAAGATTTCATGTCTAGGGAGCAACAAAGGGAGAACACGGGAAGAAACAATCTGCACCGTCAGATCTGGAGGAAAATCCCGTCAGCCGTCAGATTTGACGAGAAGCACGCAGAAGAGGAGATTGTGGACCGTCAGATGTTCACATAGAATCCTGTCAACCGTTGGATCGGGAGAAGATTCTCATAGTTTAGCTTCTGGAGGAGCGCACACGAAGGATGGATATGAACCGTCAGATATTGAGCAGGTACCCGTCAGCCATCAAATTGGACAAGAGCTGCATGAGGTTTAACGTCGGGACTTCAGCCATCGGCATATCAGGAGTCACGAAGACAAGAAGATCGAAACACTACAAGTCTCGAAACACCGTAGCGATCTGGACCGTCTGTTGGTGGAGACACATGGAGGAGATCGAGCACCCGTCGGTACTCTGGTGCATCAGGAAATCAACATTCCTGTGACCATGAGATCAGGAATTTCCATGGGGAATTACCCAGAATAATCTGAGCCATCTGTTTGGATAGACAGTTGTCAGGAATCCGGAGAGAGTTGGGATATTCGACATCGGCAAATCGAAGTTCCTGAGGACAAGAGAGTTGGGACATCAAAAGTCTCGAAATCCCGGAGCAATCGGGACCATCCATCAGAGGAGGATGCGTGGCAGCAATCGGAGCTATCAGGAAAAGTCCCGACAGGAGGACGACTATCGGTGTTGTAGTCATCGAGATATCGGGGATCTTGATGACAAAGTGTTTATGCACTTTGTAATCGCGAAGGCCGAAACCCCGATGAGTGGAAGCCAGCTGTCAGCATGACATAAAGGAAAGAAGGAACCACTGGGGTAGTCAGCTGTCAGCGTATCGAAGAAGGAAGGAGCCACCGTTTAAGGGGGCTAACTGTCAGCCTATCAGGATTCAAGGATTGGTAATCCTGTGAGTCAATGCATTATGGAATTGGAAACCATGAAACCCCAACAAGGAGTGCTAAGACTGAGGTCACGAGGATAGTGGTTATATTGGCCAAGGCTTATCCAGGAGGGCTAATGAGTAGAGAGCGTGTCGGGATTCGAGGAATCGCGAGTCCTGAGGACGTTCCATTTTGGCTTTGAAAAGTCTGAAACCCCGATGAGGACATAAGGCTGTGGTGTTATGAGATAAAGGTCATGTGGACCAAGAGCTTAGCATGGAGGGCTAATGGGGAAAAGAGCCCATCGGGATTTTCAAACCCAAAAACCTCGACAGAAAGACCTAAGGCTGCGGTCTTATGGGAAGTTGTCGCATGGACCAAGGGGCATAGCCAGAGGGGCTAAGGCTAGGCAAAGAGCTCATCGGTGATCGAGGAATCAAGAGTACAGGAACTCTCGACATCAAGAAGGACGAAACCCTGAACCCCAAAACTGAGTCGGGGACAACCACTATTAGGTGCAGAAGATCGTGTAGGTGAATGAAGGACCTGTGGATCGGTTTTTGATAGAGATTCCATTGGAAAGTCCAAGGAGTTGCTTCAGCTCATATGAGAATTTGAATGATCCTTAAGATCGGGAGGTCAGGCGCAGAGACCCTGCGGTGTATGTAGGAGCGTGGTCGCCATCACTGAAGTACTTAGTAGACTTTTTCAAGCAAGGGTATGGACACAGAAAAACCGGAAAAAGATCCACACAACCATCAAACAAATATTATGACATGTTTCAAACCCAAGGCAGGCATACCTATGCTTGAGTGATAAAGAATTTTTAGGTATGGCCGCCATAAAATACATTGTGGATCCATAATTATATTGACAAAATGGTATAGCCACTGCAGATACAATGTTGATCTATACTCCTATGACCTAAACTGATTGTAGCCACAAAGAATACACAGTGGATCTATGAGATGACAAGACATATCCACGACCAATACAAAGTGAATCTATGTAATAGTATATGTGTCATAGTTCAAAAGAACTCCTTTGCAACCTAGGAAAAGTATACATATAAGAGTGATGAATCAACCCAGGTTCTTCTTACCGATCCCNAGCATGTGCAGCTGACAGAAGAGGAGGAAGATCAGGACAATATTCTAATGATTGGGGGAATTGGAGTATTCCTACCATGTGCCCAGGAGGAGGCAGAAATTTGTGTTGCAGATGGTGCAATAGAAAAACAGTCAGTTGAGACTCTCCAAGAAGAATTGGAGTATACTTTAGAAGCTGCCCAAGCAGATGAAGAAAATGAGCATTCTGATAAATGGCTCAATAATTTCAGCCAGGGAGATGAAAAGAAAGAAGCTATGGCACTGAATATAGCAGCAAAGGAAGCCAAAGAGTGAGCAGGAAGATTTGTCACTCCATGGGAGATGGAGCTAGAGATGCTGGAGGATTGGTTGAACAATCCAGAGCCAACAAGAGAAATGACAGTTGAGTTGTCAGGGAAGGTGACTGAACAGCAAGTCAGTCAAAGGGAGACTGCAAAAGCGGAAGTCTACAGCAGAGTGGAAACTTGAGGCCACAGATGAAGATGAGGAGGAAGGCATGGGAGATCATGATGATCTGCCCATGTGCCAAAAAAAATTGCAGCTGAGGAGACTGCAAGAACAGGGCCAACCATTGGAGCAGATGGATGCAGTGATAGAAGAGATCATAGAGAGGATGATCCGGTCAGCAGAGACTGTCAGTGAGGAGAGGCTTAGAAGAAGAGAAGAAGCAACAACAGTAGAACAGAAGCAACAACAACAGCAAAATGGAGCAGATGGGAAGCTCCAGATATTTGTTTGGGATCCAAGAGGATTTCCAACAGCTGAGAGGGGAAGCTCACGAGCAGGAGCTCATGATTTTGCAGCTGAGGAGTTTGATGCAGGAGAATCTCTCCACGTTAGCCAGCCAGCCAGCCAGCCACGTCTGCAAATTCAAATCGCACGTTGAAGAGAGGCGCAGCCTCATTTGGAATTTGAATTTAATGTAATTAAATGTCTAGGCTGTTGAGCCAAGAAGTCGTGCCTTTGTGCAGGTGTAGAGTAAATCGGCCTTTAATGTGTGTAATGGTTGATAACTAGATCTGATTTTGGACTAGACAACCCATTCAATGTAATTGAATAGGGTAGGTAGGTTGGAGGGAAGCGCTTGAAGAGCCCCCTCGGGAAAAAGAGATTTTGATATCTCATTTTGGTAGAGGGAAAGTTGTAATGGTTGTAAGAGTATAGCCAGAGAGAGCTCGAGAACACCCTATAATTCCAGGCATTTTCCATTTAATATAAATAGAGCAGTTTTTCCTGCATTATTCTGTGTTATGTGAATGTCTGTGAGTGTTATTTTATGTTGTAGATGTATATTGTAGTTGTGCATTCGCAGGAGTTAGTTGGATTTCAGGTGAAGGTCTTTGAGGCTTCACACCAGGAGGGTGTGACAGAACGTTGCGGGTTCTGAGAGCCATGCACAGAGGTTGCACTTCTAAATTCTACGGGTTCAGACAAAGGCGTGCTACGGCACAAGAACTGAAGTCAACAACTCAGGAAGAAGACCTCAAGGTTGCTGAACTCCTTGGAGGCAAGGCTGTGTATGAGAGATGCAGTTTCAGACAGAAGCTCTGAGGAGTTCTGTAGAGCTCTTCCAAGTGGGCATTGAGCGTAGGCAAGAGGTGTAGTTGGAGGAACTCTATTGTGAGTTCAGACAGAAGCTCTGAGGAGTTCTGTGAAGCTCTTCCAGGTGGGCATTGAGTAGGTTCAAGGAGTGCACAAAGAGAAGACTTTTGTTGAGGAGTTCAGAAAGAGGACCAGAATCACTAAGGATTTTGAGAGCTCTGCCAGGTGGGCATTGAGCGGGTGAATAGGATCCCAGGAGAACAAAACTGTTGGAAGTTCTGAGAAAAATCACTCTGTCAGGTGGGCATCGAGTAATTGTGTAGACAGGCATAGATAAAAGAGAAGAGAACTCTTTTGAGTTATGTGATTTGAGGAAGAATCCACTGAAGGATCTTCACAGGGTTGTTGAACACCCAGGAGGACTCAGCAAGAGGTTGCTTGAGCAGAGACACTGCCAGGAAGGCATTTCATATTCTCCATTCATGGGAGAGAAGGAAGAAAGACAAAAAAAATCCCTTAGGGGTCTGAGTACTTGCAAAAGATCAGGAGAGATAGCACTTCAGTGTGCAAAGACTCTACAGGAGTCTAGAGGTCAAATCTCGAAGGGTTTAAAGGATAATCTCAGGAGGGCGAGTGCTTTCATGCACAGAGTCAGGCTGTAAATAGTGCAGAGACTAAAGAACTCTTTGGAGAGTTCAAAGTTCCCAAAGATCAGGAGGGACAATGCTTTTATACACGCAATTGAGAACTCAAAGTGAGGAGTTTGCAGACGAAAAGGAAGATAAAGGTTGAGGCCTTTGGGAGACTTGGAATTGTTCCAAGCATAGGTAGAAAGTGCGCAAGCTCAGGAGGAGGAGCGACAACCATCGGACTGGCAGGAGAAGAAACCTGGACCGTTGAAGATTTCACGTCTAGGGAGCAACAAAGGGAGCACACGGGAAGAAACAATCTGCACCGTCATATCTGGAGGAAAATCCCGTCAACCGTCAGATTTGACGAGAAGCACGCAGAAGAGGAGATTGTGGACCGTTGGATGTTCACATAGAATCCTGTCAACCGTTGGATCGGGAGAAGATTCTCAAAGTTTAGCTTCTGGAGGAGCGCACACGAAGGATGGATATGAACCGTCAGATATTGAGCAGGTACCCGTCAGCCATCAAATTGGACAGGAGTTGCACGAGGTTTACCATCGGGACTTCAGCCATCGGCATATCAGGAGTCACGAAGACAAGAAGATCTAAACACTACAAGTCTTGAAACACCGGAGCGATCTGGACCGTCTGTTGGTGGAGACACATGGAGGAGATCGAGCGCCCATCGGTACTCTGGTGCATCAAGAAATCAACATTCCCGTGAACATGAGATCAGGAATTTCCATGGGGAATTACCCAGAATAATCTGAGCCATCCGTTTGGATAGACAGTTGTCAGGAATCCGGAGAGAGTTGGGATATTCGACATCGGGAAATCGGAGTTCCTGAGGACAAGAGAGTTGGGACATCAAAAGTCTCGAAATCCCGGAGCAATCGGGACCGTCCATCAGAGGAGGATGCGTGGCAGCAATCGGAGCTATCAGGAAAAGTCCCGACAGGAGGACGACTATCGGCGTTGTAGTCATCGGGATATCGGGGATCCTGATGACAAAGTGTTTATGCACTTTGGAATCGCGAAGGCTGAAACCCCAATGAGTGGAAGCCAGCTGTCAGCATGACAGAAAGGAAAGAAGGAGCCACTGGGGTAGTCAGCTGTCAGCGTATCGAAGAAGGAAGGAGCCACCGTTTAAGGGGGCTAACTGTCAGCCTATCGGGATTCAAGGATTTGTAATCCTGTGAGTCAATGCATTATGGAATTGGAAACCCTGAAACCCCAACAAGGAGTGCTAAGACTGAGGTCACGAGGATAGTGGTCATATTGGCCAAGGCTTATCCAGAAGGGCTAATGAGTAGAGAGCGCATCGGGATTCGAGGAATCGCGAGTCCTGAGGACGTTGCATTTTGGCTTTGAAAAGTCTGAAACCCTAATGAGGACATAAGGTTGTGGTCTTATGAGATAAAGGTCATGTGGACCAAGAGCTTAGCATGGAGGGCTAACAGGGAAAAGAGCCCATCGGGATTTTCAAACCCAAAAACCTNACAACAACAGCAAAATGGAGCAGATGGGAAGCTCCAGATATTTGTTTGGGATCCAAGAGGATTTCCAACAGCTGAGAGGGGAAGCTCACGAGCAGGAGCTCATGATTTTGCAGCTAAGGAGTTTGATGCAGGAGAATATCTCCACGTTAGCCAGCCAGCCAGCCAGCCACGTCTGCAAATTCAAATCGCGTGTTGAAGAGAGGCGCAGCCTCATTTGGAATTTGAATTTAATGTAATTAAATGTCTAGGCTGTTGAGCCAAGAAGTCGTGCCTTTGTGCAGGTGTAGAGTAAATCAGCCTTTAATGTGTGTAATGGTTGATAACTAGATCTGATTCTGGACTAGACAACCCATTCAATGTAATTGAATAGGGTAGGTAGGTTGGAGTGAAGCGCTTGAAGAGACCCCTCGAGAAAAAGAGATTTTGATATCTCATTTTGGTAGAGGGAAAGTTGTAATGGTTGTAAGAGTATAGCCAGAGAGAGCTCGAGAACACCCTATAATTCCAGGCATTTGCCATTTAATATAAATAGAGCAGTTTTTCCTGCATTATTCTGTGTTATGTGAATGTCTGTGAGTGTTATTTTATGCTGTAGATGTATATTGTAGTTGTGCATTCGCAGGAGTTAGTTGGATTTCAGGTGAAGGTCTTTGAGGCTTCACACCAGGAGGGTGTGACAGAACGCTGTGGGTTCTGAGAGCCGTGCACAGAGGTTGCACTTATGAATTCTACGGGTTTAGACAAAGGCGTGCTACGGCACAAGAACTGAAGTCAACAACTCAGGAAGAAGACCTCAAGGTTGCTGAACTCCTTGGAGGAAAGGTTGTGTATGAGAGATGCAGTTGCAGACAGAAGCTTTGAGGAGTTCTGTAGAGCTCTTCCAAGTGGGCATTGAGCGTAGGCAAGAGGTGCAGTTGGAGGAACTTTGTTGTGAGTTCAGACAGAAGCTCTGAGGAGTTCTGTGAAGCTCTGCCAGGTGGGCATTGAGCAGGTTCAAGGAGTGCACAAAGAGAAGACTTTTGTTGAGGAGTTCAGAAAGAGGACCAGAATCACTGAGGATTTTGAGAGCTCTGCTAGGTGGGAATTGAGCGGGTGAATAGGATCCCAGAAGAACAAAACTGTTGGAAGTTCTAAGAAAAATCACTCTATCATGTGGGCATCGAGTAATTGTGCAGACAGGCACAGATAAAAGAGAAGAGAACTCTTTTGAGTTATGTGATTTGAGGAAGAATCCACTGAAGGATATTCATAGGGTTGTTGAACACCCAGGAGGACTCAGCAAGAGGTTGCTTGAGCAGAGACACTGCCAGGAAGGAATTTCATATTCTCCATTCATGGGAGAGAAGGAAGAAAGACAAAAAAAATCCCTTAGGGGTATAAGTACTTGCAAAAGATCAGGAGAGATAGCACTTCAGTGTGTAAAGACTCTACAGGAGTCTAGAGGTCAAATCTCCAAGGGTTTAAAGGATAATCTCAGGAGGGCGAGTGCTTTCACGCACAGATTCGGGCTGTAAATAGTGCAGAGACTAAAGAACTCTTTGGAGAGTTCAAATTTCCCAAAGCTCAGGAGGGACAACGCTTTTATACACCCAATTGAGAACTCAAAGTGAGGAGTTTGGAGACGAAAAGGAAGACAAAGGTTGAGGCCTTTGGGAGACTTGAAATTGTTCCAAGCATAGGCAGAAAGTGCACAAGCTCAGGAGGAGCAGCGACATCCATCGGACCGGCAGGAGAAGAAACCTGGACCGTTGAAGATTTCATGTCTAGGGAGCAACAAAGGGAGAACACGGGAAGAAACAATCTGCACCGTCAGATCTGGAGGAAAATCCCGTCAGCCGTCAGATTTGACGAGAAGCACGCAGAAGAGGAGATTGTGGACCGTCAGATGTTCACATAGAATCCTGTCAACCGTTGGATCGGGAGAAGATTCTCATAGTTTAGCTTCTGGAGGAGCGCACACGAAGGATGGATATGAACCGTCAGATATTGAGCAGGTACCCGTCAGCCATCAAATTGGACAAGAGCTGCATGAGGTTTAACGTCGGGACTTCAGCCATCGGCATATCAGGAGTCACGAAGACAAGAAGATCGAAACACTACAAGTCTCGAAACACCGTAGCGATCTGGACCGTCTGTTGGTGGAGACACATGGAGGAGATCGAGCACCCGTCGGTACTCTGGTGCATCAGGAAATCAACATTCCTGTGACCATGAGATCAGGAATTTCCATGGGGAATTACCCAGAATAATCTGAGCCATCTGTTTGGATAGACAGTTGTCAGGAATCCGGAGAGAGTTGGGATATTCGACATCGGCAAATCGAAGTTCCTGAGGACAAGAGAGTTGGGACATCAAAAGTCTCGAAATCCCGGAGCAATCGGGACCATCCATCAGAGGAGGATGCGTGGCAGCAATCGGAGCTATCAGGAAAAGTCCCGACAGGAGGACGACTATCGGTGTTGTAGTCATCGAGATATCGGGGATCTTGATGACAAAGTGTTTATGCACTTTGTAATCGCGAAGGCCGAAACCCCGATGAGTGGAAGCCAGCTGTCAGCATGACATAAAGGAAAGAAGGAACCACTGGGGTAGTCAGCTGTCAGCGTATCGAAGAAGGAAGGAGCCACCGTTTAAGGGGGCTAACTGTCAGCCTATCAGGATTCAAGGATTGGTAATCCTGTGAGTCAATGCATTATGGAATTGGAAACCATGAAACCCCAACAAGGAGTGCTAAGACTGAGGTCACGAGGATAGTGGTTATATTGGCCAAGGCTTATCCAGGAGGGCTAATGAGTAGAGAGCGTGTCGGGATTCGAGGAATCGCGAGTCCTGAGGACGTTCCATTTTGGCTTTGAAAAGTCTGAAACCCCGATGAGGACATAAGGCTGTGGTGTTATGAGATAAAGGTCATGTGGACCAAGAGCTTAGCATGGAGGGCTAATGGGGAAAAGAGCCCATCGGGATTTTCAAACCCAAAAACCTCGACAGAAAGACCTAAGGCTGCGGTCTTATGGGAAGTTGTCGCATGGACCAAGGGGCATAGCCAGAGGGGCTAAGGCTAGGCAAAGAGCTCATCGGTGATCGAGGAATCAAGAGTACAGGAACTCTCGACATCAAGAAGGACGAAACCCTGAACCCCAAAACTGAGTCGGGGACAACCACTATTAGGTGCAGAAGATCGTGTAGGTGAATGAAGGACCTGTGGATCGGTTTTTGATAGAGATTCCATTGGAAAGTCCAAGGAGTTGCTTCAGCTCATATGAGAATTTGAATGATCCTTAAGATCGGGAGGTCAGGCGCAGAGACCCTGCGGTGTATGTAGGAGCGTGGTCGCCATCACTGAAGTACTTAGTAGACTTTTTCAAGCAAGGGTATGGACACAGAAAAACCGGAAAAAGATCCACACAACCATCAAACAAATATTATGACATGTTTCAAACCCAAGGCAGGCATACCTATGCTTGAGTGATAAAGAATTTTTAGGTATGGCCGCCATAAAATACATTGTGGATCCATAATTATATTGACAAAATGGTATAGCCACTGCAGATACAATGTTGATCTATACTCCTATGACCTAAACTGATTGTAGCCACAAAGAATACACAGTGGATCTATGAGATGACAAGACATATCCACGACCAATACAAAGTGAATCTATGTAATAGTATATGTGTCATAGTTCAAAAGAACTCCTTTGCAACCTAGGAAAAGTATACATATAAGAGTGATGAATCAACCCAGGTTCTTCTTACCGATCCCGATGTAGTACGAATCTAACCATGTGAATATATTTCTTGATGTCAAACATGGCAAAAACCAATTGATTACCATTCAATGGTGTAAACTGTTAACAAGCACGAGGGAAATCACCATTTATTTCAATGATTACCAAGGTACTCTAGTACATTCCGACAAATGTGAATAGATGAGTTGAAGTCAAACATCTGTGGAATCATCTGATCATAGGTCAATGATGTAAACATACTGTCGAACATGAGGAGTCTTTCCATTGAGGCATGCATGTCCCAAGGTACTAACTGGTTTCGAAGTCTGAGTCCCTGGATAATGTGTTTAATTCGACATGAATAGACTCGTCAAAGGAGGGACTTGATGTATCCCCCATCAACGACACGAAACATACATAGAGATGTAATTGGTAGATTGAATGAACATGGACTAACACATGTATTGAAACATGATATTTTTTATGGCTGACTCTTGAGGAAGATACTTCTCTTGAACACTGAGGCACATCAGCAGAAACTTGACATGGACCAAAACTTGATGATGCAGTGGATTTTGTGACTTTCGTCAGGTGACCCAAAGGAGTAAAATAAACTCAGAGGATTGGCTCAGTGCATAGGTTCAATGTATTAAAATGCGTGCAAAGACAAAATGTCGTGTTCAAGGGCGACCATAAGAGTTACTAGTAGTGTTCTCAAAACCAGTTGGCTTGATTCTTTCAATTTTTCCCCCATCTAGATAGACGAGTACGTCTTTTTAATTTAACAAGCTTGAGGAGGGTAACACATGCTCGATATGACTCACCTTTAGTAATTCCTTCTTCCTTTGTTTAACAAACTGGAAGAAGTAAGGGTTTGATCCCATATGGTNACAACAACAGCAAAATGGAGCAGATGGGAAGCTCCAGATATTTGTTTGGGATCCAAGAGGATTTCCAACAGCTGAGAGGGGAAGCTCACGAGCAGGAGCTCATGATTTTGCAGCTAAGGAGTTTGATGCAGGAGAATATCTCCACGTTAGCCAGCCAGCCAGCCAGCCACGTCTGCAAATTCAAATCGCGTGTTGAAGAGAGGCGCAGCCTCATTTGGAATTTGAATTTAATGTAATTAAATGTCTAGGCTGTTGAGCCAAGAAGTCGTGCCTTTGTGCAGGTGTAGAGTAAATCAGCCTTTAATGTGTGTAATGGTTGATAACTAGATCTGATTCTGGACTAGACAACCCATTCAATGTAATTGAATAGGGTAGGTAGGTTGGAGTGAAGCGCTTGAAGAGACCCCTCGAGAAAAAGAGATTTTGATATCTCATTTTGGTAGAGGGAAAGTTGTAATGGTTGTAAGAGTATAGCCAGAGAGAGCTCGAGAACACCCTATAATTCCAGGCATTTGCCATTTAATATAAATAGAGCAGTTTTTCCTGCATTATTCTGTGTTATGTGAATGTCTGTGAGTGTTATTTTATGCTGTAGATGTATATTGTAGTTGTGCATTCGCAGGAGTTAGTTGGATTTCAGGTGAAGGTCTTTGAGGCTTCACACCAGGAGGGTGTGACAGAACGCTGTGGGTTCTGAGAGCCGTGCACAGAGGTTGCACTTATGAATTCTACGGGTTTAGACAAAGGCGTGCTACGGCACAAGAACTGAAGTCAACAACTCAGGAAGAAGACCTCAAGGTTGCTGAACTCCTTGGAGGAAAGGTTGTGTATGAGAGATGCAGTTGCAGACAGAAGCTTTGAGGAGTTCTGTAGAGCTCTTCCAAGTGGGCATTGAGCGTAGGCAAGAGGTGCAGTTGGAGGAACTTTGTTGTGAGTTCAGACAGAAGCTCTGAGGAGTTCTGTGAAGCTCTGCCAGGTGGGCATTGAGCAGGTTCAAGGAGTGCACAAAGAGAAGACTTTTGTTGAGGAGTTCAGAAAGAGGACCAGAATCACTGAGGATTTTGAGAGCTCTGCTAGGTGGGAATTGAGCGGGTGAATAGGATCCCAGAAGAACAAAACTGTTGGAAGTTCTAAGAAAAATCACTCTATCATGTGGGCATCGAGTAATTGTGCAGACAGGCACAGATAAAAGAGAAGAGAACTCTTTTGAGTTATGTGATTTGAGGAAGAATCCACTGAAGGATATTCATAGGGTTGTTGAACACCCAGGAGGACTCAGCAAGAGGTTGCTTGAGCAGAGACACTGCCAGGAAGGAATTTCATATTCTCCATTCATGGGAGAGAAGGAAGAAAGACAAAAAAAATCCCTTAGGGGTATAAGTACTTGCAAAAGATCAGGAGAGATAGCACTTCAGTGTGTAAAGACTCTACAGGAGTCTAGAGGTCAAATCTCCAAGGGTTTAAAGGATAATCTCAGGAGGGCGAGTGCTTTCACGCACAGATTCGGGCTGTAAATAGTGCAGAGACTAAAGAACTCTTTGGAGAGTTCAAATTTCCCAAAGCTCAGGAGGGACAACGCTTTTATACACCCAATTGAGAACTCAAAGTGAGGAGTTTGGAGACGAAAAGGAAGACAAAGGTTGAGGCCTTTGGGAGACTTGAAATTGTTCCAAGCATAGGCAGAAAGTGCACAAGCTCAGGAGGAGCAGCGACATCCATCGGACCGGCAGGAGAAGAAACCTGGACCGTTGAAGATTTCATGTCTAGGGAGCAACAAAGGGAGAACACGGGAAGAAACAATCTGCACCGTCAGATCTGGAGGAAAATCCCGTCAGCCGTCAGATTTGACGAGAAGCACGCAGAAGAGGAGATTGTGGACCGTCAGATGTTCACATAGAATCCTGTCAACCGTTGGATCGGGAGAAGATTCTCATAGTTTAGCTTCTGGAGGAGCGCACACGAAGGATGGATATGAACCGTCAGATATTGAGCAGGTACCCGTCAGCCATCAAATTGGACAAGAGCTGCATGAGGTTTAACGTCGGGACTTCAGCCATCGGCATATCAGGAGTCACGAAGACAAGAAGATCGAAACACTACAAGTCTCGAAACACCGTAGCGATCTGGACCGTCTGTTGGTGGAGACACATGGAGGAGATCGAGCACCCGTCGGTACTCTGGTGCATCAGGAAATCAACATTCCTGTGACCATGAGATCAGGAATTTCCATGGGGAATTACCCAGAATAATCTGAGCCATCTGTTTGGATAGACAGTTGTCAGGAATCCGGAGAGAGTTGGGATATTCGACATCGGCAAATCGAAGTTCCTGAGGACAAGAGAGTTGGGACATCAAAAGTCTCGAAATCCCGGAGCAATCGGGACCATCCATCAGAGGAGGATGCGTGGCAGCAATCGGAGCTATCAGGAAAAGTCCCGACAGGAGGACGACTATCGGTGTTGTAGTCATCGAGATATCGGGGATCTTGATGACAAAGTGTTTATGCACTTTGTAATCGCGAAGGCCGAAACCCCGATGAGTGGAAGCCAGCTGTCAGCATGACATAAAGGAAAGAAGGAACCACTGGGGTAGTCAGCTGTCAGCGTATCGAAGAAGGAAGGAGCCACCGTTTAAGGGGGCTAACTGTCAGCCTATCAGGATTCAAGGATTGGTAATCCTGTGAGTCAATGCATTATGGAATTGGAAACCATGAAACCCCAACAAGGAGTGCTAAGACTGAGGTCACGAGGATAGTGGTTATATTGGCCAAGGCTTATCCAGGAGGGCTAATGAGTAGAGAGCGTGTCGGGATTCGAGGAATCGCGAGTCCTGAGGACGTTCCATTTTGGCTTTGAAAAGTCTGAAACCCCGATGAGGACATAAGGCTGTGGTGTTATGAGATAAAGGTCATGTGGACCAAGAGCTTAGCATGGAGGGCTAATGGGGAAAAGAGCCCATCGGGATTTTCAAACCCAAAAACCTCGACAGAAAGACCTAAGGCTGCGGTCTTATGGGAAGTTGTCGCATGGACCAAGGGGCATAGCCAGAGGGGCTAAGGCTAGGCAAAGAGCTCATCGGTGATCGAGGAATCAAGAGTACAGGAACTCTCGACATCAAGAAGGACGAAACCCTGAACCCCAAAACTGAGTCGGGGACAACCACTATTAGGTGCAGAAGATCGTGTAGGTGAATGAAGGACCTGTGGATCGGTTTTTGATAGAGATTCCATTGGAAAGTCCAAGGAGTTGCTTCAGCTCATATGAGAATTTGAATGATCCTTAAGATCGGGAGGTCAGGCGCAGAGACCCTGCGGTGTATGTAGGAGCGTGGTCGCCATCACTGAAGTACTTAGTAGACTTTTTCAAGCAAGGGTATGGACACAGAAAAACCGGAAAAAGATCCACACAACCATCAAACAAATATTATGACATGTTTCAAACCCAAGGCAGGCATACCTATGCTTGAGTGATAAAGAATTTTTAGGTATGGCCGCCATAAAATACATTGTGGATCCATAATTATATTGACAAAATGGTATAGCCACTGCAGATACAATGTTGATCTATACTCCTATGACCTAAACTGATTGTAGCCACAAAGAATACACAGTGGATCTATGAGATGACAAGACATATCCACGACCAATACAAAGTGAATCTATGTAATAGTATATGTGTCATAGTTCAAAAGAACTCCTTTGCAACCTAGGAAAAGTATACATATAAGAGTGATGAATCAACCCAGGTTCTTCTTACCGATCCCAATGTAGTATGAATCTAACCATGTGAATAGATTTCTTGATGTCAAACATGGCAAAAACCACTTGATTACCATTCAATGGTGTAAATTGTTAACAAGCACGAGGGAAATCACCATTTATTTCAATGATTACCAAGGTACTCTAGTACATTCCGACGAATGTGAATAGATGAGTTGAAGTCAAACATCTGTGGAATCATCTGATCATAGGTCAATGATGTAAACACAATGTCGAACATGAGGAGTCTTTCCATTGAGGCATGCATGTCCCAAGGTACTAACTGGTTTCGAAGTTTGAGTCCCTGGATAATGTGTTGAATTCGACATGAATAGACTCGTCAAAGGAGGGACTTGATGTATCCCCCATCAATGACACGAAACATACATAGAGATGTAATTGGTAGATTGAATGAACATGGACTAACACAGGTATTGAAACATGATATTTTTTATGGCTGACTCTTGAGGAAGATACTTCTCTTGAACACTGAGGCACATCAGCAGAAACTTGACATGGACCAAAACTTGATGATGCAGTGGATTTCGTGACTTTCGTCAGGTGACCCAAAGGAGTAAAATAAACTCAGAGGATTGGCTCAGTGCATAGGTTCAATGTATTAAAATGCGTGCAAAGACAAAATGTCGTGTTCAAGGGCGACCGTAAGAGTTACTAGTAGTGTTCTCAAAACTGGTTGGCTTGATTCTTTCAATTTTTCCCCCATCCAGATAGACGAGTACGTCTTTTAATTTAACAAGCTTGAGGAGGGTAACACATGCTCGATATGACTCACCTTTAGTAATTCCTTCTTCCTTTGTTTAACAAACTGGAAGAAGTAAGGGTTTGATCCCATATGGT
>JZKD02S2047690.1:9534-29963 GCA_000966675.3 Picea glauca
GGACGGACGAAAATCTCTAAGGAGATTTCGTGAAACTCCATGAGCCGTTAGATCTCACAAAGGTGCAGGGGAGATACAGCGACGTATTCTCGAAAGGTTAAAAGCTCAGGAGGGATAGAGTCGTTGATCCAAACCAGCCAAGGCCGTTGGATCACTCGCGGAATCGCCTATCGAGATTTCATGAGGGGAAGAGTCGAAGGTTGGGCAACGAGAAATACGATATCCCGACAGTCAAAGAGATAGTGTGGGGCCACAAGGGTCAGAGTGGGAGACAGGTGGCATGCCTTATCGGGGTTTCGCAGCGAGAAATCCCGATACAATAGCATTCGGATTCGCGATATTGCAAACTCCGAAATGCTGATGAAGTGAAGGACCGTTGAATAGTCAATTCGCACGTGCGTCAGTGTTTTGGCGTATCGGAAGTTGGGAGTCGGTAAAGTGAGTGGTTTGATATTGCAAGTGGTGAAATCGTGATAAGAAAAGTTCCGAACTAGAAAGAAAAGTCAGCAATTGACTGTCATCGGAGTTCGTGGATTTGAGTATCAAGTGCTCGACCACTGACCTCGCGAAGTCGCGAAGTCCGATCCTCCGAGTGCAGAGAGGGGATAGCGCGAAAAGTTATGTGGGTGCAGATTTCCCGATAGGGAAATAGAAGAGCGTTACAGTTCTTCGGGTCGAGGAAGAAGAAAAGATCCTGAGCTGGCGTAGGCCTTCCGACCTGCAGGTTGTGAGGAAGGGCATTGGCATCAAGTGGTATTAGAGCTCAGATAGACTCTTTACTTTCTGTAGCAGAGAAGGGAGAGACTTCACCATGCCGCCAAGGAGAGATAGACAATCAACTGATCCAGAGGATAGGGAAATGCCAAGAAGAAGAGGCAGGCATATGACTGATCCAGTCATGGAGAGACAGATGCATGATCTACGAGCTAGGCTCGAAGACATGGAGACAGCACAAAGACACACAGTCAATGCAGGGGATCTTAGTGATTCCAAAAGCGAAGCTGAGGCTGAAAGTGAAGAAGAAGTTGTAGCCGAAGATGCATCAAACGAACGTTTGATCAGAGCTATTGCTAGGATGGGTGCAAGAGAAAAGATGTACATTCCAGTTTATGAGGGAAACTTGGATGCAGAGAAGCTTCTAGACTGGATTAGAGCTCTGGACACATACTTTGACTATGAAGATGTCGAGGAGGACAAGAAGTTCAAGCATGTTGTCACGAGATTGAAGGGACATACAGCATTATGGTGGAATGAACTACAAGCTGACAGATGTTGCAAGGGAAAGAAGAAAATTAAGAGCTGGGACAAGATGATCGCAAAAATGAAGGCAAAATTCATCCCGAGGGACTATCAAATTACTCTGTTCAGGGGGATGCAGAACCTGAGACAGAAGCTGNGGACGGACGAAAATCTCTAAGGAGATTTCGTGAAACTCCATGAGCCGTTAGATCTCACAAAGGTGCAGGGGAGATACAGCGACGTATTCTCGAAAGGTTAAAAGCTCAGGAGGGATAGAGTCGTTGATCCAAACCAGCCAAGGCCGTTGGATCACTCGCGGAATCGCCTATCGAGATTTCATGAGGGGAAGAGTCGAAGGTTGGGCAACGAGAAATACGATATCCCGACAGTCAAAGAGATAGTGTGGGGCCACAAGGGTCAGAGTGGGAGACAGGTGGCATGCCTTATCGGGGTTTCGCAGCGAGAAATCCCGATACAATAGCATTCGGATTCGCGATATTGCAAACTCCGAAATGCTGATGAAGTGAAGGACCGTTGAATAGTCAATTCGCACGTGCGTCAGTGTTTTGGCGTATCGGAAGTTGGGAGTCGGTAAAGTGAGTGGTTTGATATTGCAAGTGGTGAAATCGTGATAAGAAAAGTTCCGAACTAGAAAGAAAAGTCAGCAATTGACTGTCATCGGAGTTCGTGGATTTGAGTATCAAGTGCTCGACCACTGACCTCGCGAAGTCGCGAAGTCCGATCCTCCGAGTGCAGAGAGGGGATAGCGCGAAAAGTTATGTGGGTGCAGATTTCCCGATAGGGAAATAGAAGAGCGTTACAGTTCTTCGGGTCGAGGAAGAAGAAAAGATCCTGAGCTGGCGTAGGCCTTCCGACCTGCAGGTTGTGAGGAAGGGCATTGGCATCAAGTGGTATTAGAGCTCAGATAGACTCTTTACTTTCTGTAGCAGAGAAGGGAGAGACTTCACCATGCCGCCAAGGAGAGATAGACAATCAACTGATCCAGAGGATAGGGAAATGCCAAGAAGAAGAGGCAGGCATATGACTGATCCAGTCATGGAGAGACAGATGCATGATCTACGAGCTAGGCTCGAAGACATGGAGACAGCACAAAGACACACAGTCAATGCAGGGGATCTTAGTGATTCCAAAAGTGAAGTTGAGGTTGAAAGTGAAGAAGAAGTTGTAGCCGAAGATGCATCAAACGAACGTTTGATCAGAGCTATTGCTAGGATGGGTGCAAGAGCAAAGATGTACATTCCAGTTTATGAGGGAAACTTGGATGCAGAGGAGCTTCTAGACTGGATTAGAGCTCTGGACACATACTTTGACTATGAAGATGTCGAAGAGGAAAAGAAGTTCAAGCATGTTGTCACGAGATTGAAGGGACATACAGCATTATGGTGGAATGAACTACAAGCTGACAGACGTTGCAAGGGAAAGAAGAAAATTAATAGCTGGGACAAGATGATCGCAAAAATGAAGGCAAAATTCATCCCGAGGGACTATCAAATTACTCTGTTCAGGAGGATGCAGAAGCTGATGACAGTGAAAGAATACACCGAGGAATTCTACAAACTGAACATCAAGGTAGGTCATCGAGAGAGCGATGATGAAAAGGTTTCCAGATATATAAATGGCCTGAGATATGATATCCAGGATGATATGAGCATGATAACCATCCGAACGGTGGAAAATTCTTATCAAATGGCTCTAAAAGCTGAAGAGAAGCTGAGTCGAAAGCATAGCCAAAGGGGCCGAGGCAGAAGTCAGCCCAGAGGCAAATCAGTTTCCTAGGACAGATATCAGAAGCCCAAGGAAGACTGGAAGAAACCTCAAACTCGTACAGAGAGAGGTGGAAGTTCACAGCAAGGGAAATATGCTAAACAGAGAGGGCAGCATAATGAGCAGAGAGGAGATTATGCTGACAACAACACTTTTCCTCATACTAGAGGTAGAGGAAGAGGAAGAGGTGGAGTAATTACATGGTTCACGTGTGGAAAGAATGGGCACAAGTCTTACGAGTGTCTAGATAAAAAGAAAGAAGGGGGAGAAGCTCACATCTCCGAATCACAGAGGCGGGATGTTGAGGCAGAAGACATTGAAGGCGGAAGATCGTTGATGATGCGAAAAGTCCTTTTGACACCTGAGAAGGAGGTGGAGAATTCAGTCCAAAGGACCAGACTTTTCCGGACTGCTTGCAAGACCAAGGATAGGGTATGCAAGGTCATTGTAGATAGTGGTAGCATGGATAATCTTGTTTCTACAAAGATGGTAGAGAAGTTGGAGCTGGAGACGATTGATCATCCAAGCCCATACAGAGTTTCGTGGCTACAAAAGGGACACCAGGTAACTGTCACTAAACAATGTTTAGTTGAATTCAAGATAGAGGGATATAATGATAAGATCTTGTGTGATGTCATTCCTATGGATGTTTTTCATCTATTGCTAGGAAGACCATGGAAATATGACAAGAATGTGATTCATGATGGGAGAATGAACACATACACCCTGGAGAATGAGACGAACAAAGTTCNGATTTGAACCCGTGACCTCTTAGGAGGAAACACATGTTCTTAACCATTAGGCCCACTTAGATTGTATCGACCAATTTCCTAAAGTAATTCGACCCCACTTACCTTGTTGTTGGGTAAATTGATGGAGTCATTGGATAAATAAAAATAAGTCATGGTTTAATTCAAACGTTGGGTTGAACAAATAGTTTTCATTAATTAATTAAATCAACTCTCCACTCAAGCAATATTCGCACCTTCATTGAGTCGTGGGAACTTTCTCCAAGTCAAAAGAATCTATTGGAGTCAACATGGGCATGTTGGATGGACTCAAACATCTAAATCAATCCCCTTATGGCTAGAATGTATTTGTTACACATCTTCAAGATATTTCCATAATCATGGGATTTCTTTGTTTGGTAGCTTAGACTTCATTTAAATACTTAGTCATGCCCATCTTCCTCTGCAATCCAACCTCCATTACCTGCAAGTGGTGCTTGGCAAGTTAGAGTGACAATTTCAACAATGAGGGTCTCATTGGCTAAACCCAGGAGAGAGAATAATCCTTATCAAATATGTGTTGTCAACCCTATCAATATACCGATTCTCTACTATCTTAGCTCCAACAAATATAATGCATAAGGTGGCCCAATGAATTTGGAAATTTCTTGGGTAAGGAGGTAATACTAATATTGAAAATTTTCATTAGATAAGCTAGAACATGGTTTGGGCTCCAAAAGAAAGGGGAGGTTTGGAAATAAAAGATGCAGTGATCATGAACTTGGAAATGGGAGAAAAACTTCTATGGAGACTTATTTCCTAATCTTAGGAATGGTGGAAAACAATCTTGATCAAGAAGTGCTTCTTTACAAACATGAAAAGATGTCTAAATTCCTTGTTGGACGAAAAAGGAGGTTCTTCAATCTAGAGATTGTGTAAAGCAACAACCCCTTTGATACAATCTAAATTAACTTGGATAYTRGGGAATGATAAATCAATTAGTATTTAGTCTGATAAGATTTTAGGAAATCCGACCTTGGAAATAATTCTTGAAATATCAACCATYGCACCATGGTTTCTAGATAATGGATTAGTAACATTATTAGACATATTGGTTTGGGATGAAGAGGTGCAYTGGTTGGGATGAAAACATCTATTTCCACTTGGGGCTTTTTCTTCCTCTCTAGAGATGCTCTTTAAGCATTTAGTTGGATGTGCCTTGGTGGACTTCAACAAACCAAATGAGCAGGGATGGGATTTCAAAGGCTTAGAATATATAGTTAAAGTGGATACAACAATGTTTTACAATACCTTACAAACCCCCTCGTTCTTGTATATGGAAATATGTATGAAAAGGTAACTCGCTTTCTAAAATCAATGTTTTTAGTTGGATATTGGTCCATGGAGGATTGCTAACAATAGAAAAATTGCAAAAAAAGAGGAATTCAAGGGACATCTAGATGTGATTTATGTTTCTCATGGAATGAAACTACAAATCATCTTTTTCTTGAATTGTTAGTACTCACAACAGGTTTGGGGACAAGTCTTCAAATGAATTTTGGATAGAGTCTCATTTCCATACTCATGGAAAGAAATGTTTGTTGTGTGGCATAAGAAATATGCAGGAACTTTTTGGAATAAACATATTCTAAATAACTATGGATGGAAATCCCCAAATTTAGATATGGTTAGCAAGGAACAAGGCGATATTCCAACAATCTCTACTTCCAATAACTAGAGTCGTTAACAAAGCTTGTAGTCTATTATCAAAAGAAATACAATTCAAAGCACTACAAGGGCATTCTGTGGCACTACTAGAACAAGAAGAACATGATTGGGTGGATAGCATGACCAATAAAATATGATTTTCATCTAGGAATCTTATGTACTCACCTCCATCTAGTGCAAAGTGGTAACTTTGCATGGGAGAGGAAGAATTTTTTAAATGGAAACAAGAGCAAAGAAGTGTATTGTATTCTTTGATGGAGCATCAAAAAGGAACACATGGGTGGCAGGAGAAAAGGGATCATTGTTGATCCCAAAGGAAACAAGGAAAACTCCTTTGCATGGGGATTGGGAAGGGCCACAAACAATCAAGCCAAAGATTTTGCTTTATTTCAAATTTTGAGGGTTGTTAATGATAGACAGCATAGGAGATTAATTGTCACTGGAGACTCGGAATTGGTCTTCAAATATATGCACAAAAATTCTGACAAAAACAATTGTGCTTTATCAATAATATTCCCAAGAATAAACAAAGAAGTGGCAAGGTTTGAGGAGCCAGAGTTATTTCACGTGCTTAGAACATATAATTTCCAAGTGGACAAATTTGATAATGATGCAAGCAAACTTGAGTGTGGCTCCTTTAGAGACAAAAATGGATTTTCAAGGTTTCGGTTCCTTAATCACATGTAAAAGAGAAGTTTAAAAGTTAAGAAATGGGGCATCATGTTAATTTCCCCCTATAACCAAAAGGTAATATGTTTAAGGAATTGCATATGCTTGTCAAACAAATGGCATGTCAAATATCATGTCAAAACATATTCATCTCAAGTGTTGGGTATATGTGTCAAATTTATTTCGCACAATCACCATTCAATGAGGTGATTTAATCAATCATCTCATCTCATTATCCTCAATGCATGTGGGATCATAGTTGTGGTTTTTGGTGAATTGACATTTTCTAGGCTCCAAAGGTTCATCTTGTAGATGCAATTTGGGAATTTTCTTGGCTCAAAGTTTCTTTGTCCTCTTTTGAAGAGAAACTCCTCATGGTTCTGGTTAATTCTTACCAATTCAGGCAATTCCATGAGACTGGAAGATTTTTGTGTGAGAAATGGTTGTGGGGTTAGTCATATTATAAATGGAATTATGCTTCTATGTTCGGTCTTCCTGGATAGCATTGGTGGATGGGGTGGTAGTTTGGAAGCTCAACTTCTTATCGTAGGTGGGATTGAGTTTTTTCTGGTGCATAGCTTGTGGAATCAATGACTATGGGTAAGAGTACCACACTTTGCTTTTGGTTACAGCGAGCTAAAAAATGGTGATAATTTTTTAAGTTGGGGAGTGGAAGGAGACAAGGTTGTGGGTTTGAGCCTGGAATTGTCAATGGATCATAGACATGAGGGTCGCTTCCCGCTTTGTGAGCAGGGAGAAATTAGGCAGGTTCTTAGATGTGAGGAAGTGTATATGTCAGAGAACAAAGTGGCAATCTCCTCTGTTCTGGAGCATGTGAAAACCCAAGAGACAAACAGAGATAGGGAAATTTCCCTGCTAATTGAAATTGTGCAGTAACAAAAACAACAAATTATCAAATTACAAGCCAAGTGTGCCACCCTTAAGCATATTGTTGATGATATGGATAACATTCATAATATGACATTCTCCATGACTCAATTATCTATAGGTTCTTCGAGAAACAAGGAGGGTGAAACAATCCAACAACAACAAACAGATGTTGAGATTGAGCCTAACTTAGCAGCACTAAAATGTAGTTGAATTAAAGCAGGATGAAGCGAAAGGCTAACTGGGCACTCTCTCTAGTTCTAAATTGTGTTTTTTAAAGTATGTTTATTATTAGGTGACTATGTTAGGATACATCCATATAGTATAAGCTAGGAATATCTTTTGACCAAAAACATGTAGACATAAACTGCCAAGCACAAATTTTGATCTTGCTTAAGGCACTTTTGAAGGAAAATTATCTTATATGTAATTGCAAGTTGAACAATGTGACTACAACACTTTTATAATATAAATATATATGTTTATGTTTACATTTAAAGATACAATCAATGGAAAAATCACGGGAGAGTTGTACATGAGTGATAAACGGACTAACTTGGGCTTGCGAGAGAGTGGAGTGCTGCAGTAAGGTGACTTTATTGAGTCCCCTTAACTTTTCATAAATCATTTGTTTATCAAAAACCTCAATGGGAACATCATCTTCTTAATCAAAGGACTATATAATCAAATTTGTATTCTTCAATTTGGAAAATCCATATGTATTGCATCCTTGTTTCTTACAATACCCACAAAACTTAGTGGAAGAAGAAGAAGAAGATTGTGAAAAACATTATTACCCTATAGTAGCAAGAGGTGTAGGGTTTGAAGGTGCAGGTTTGGAAACATTGAAGGAGGAGGAAAGATATTGAATTATGTGTTAATCTAGAAACTTCTCTTCGGCCAATTGTTCTTGATTGTATGTCACATCAAGGGTAGTGATCTCCACATACTTCAATTCACGATACAAATATTTTTGTAATCTTCTTTTAAATTTGAAAACAAGTTTGACAATTGGATCAGTGATATTGAGAAGAATTTGCAACCGGTTGAACTAATGGATGTACTCTTGCATGAGCATGTTAAATCATTAACACAAGTGAAGCCACTTGATGTTCATACCATGTTTGTAGCAAGAAACATAGAAGGTAAGGCTAAGGGCTTCCACAGGCCCAATTCAAGTTGTGATTGGGTTTTGATTCACTACATGTTCTACAACCAAAATCTCGGCAAGCACTATGAGATTTCAACTTGGAAAACATAACCTTCTCATTGTTAAGAATCAGATGATAGTCAAACCATGTATCCAAATCAAGGGTCCCAATGTTAAGCACTTATAGATTGTGGGATCCATCTTAAATGGGCACCTCACATTTTGTGCATCGAGAAGAGGGATTGCTTACAAAGATATCATTAACCTTCTTGACTAATGATATGGTGATATTGACAAGTTTTTCTACCCTTTTGGTAAAAATAAATGCTACCATGGAAGCCTCTTGTAATCATTGTCTTGGATGCAAAGGAAAAGAACAAGTTACAATGATCATGAGACAATCTAATTTCTTTGAAAAAAATCATAAAATTTGCAAAAACAAACTTCCTCCATAACCATTTGTCGTATATCAAAAAGCCAACCTATTTTGGTGCCCTCACTCACTCAACCTTAAAATTACATAAAGAAAAAATGGAAGGGTTTAAATAGGTTGGAGATTTTTACTATTTTTATAATTGATTGGCACTATTATCCGTGCAAATTAGGAAGGAAGCCACCACAACACAGAGATAAATATATAGCCTATTGCACAACATTGAATGTTGTGGCGGGTGGTATATACATCGTTGGATATAACCCATCATATATACTAAGATGATTTGACGATCGGGATGTCCAGGAAGATGTGAAAGAGATGTGAGTGTTGATCCTTTGAACATATATTAGTATAGGTGTGTGTGAATTTCTAGTGTGTGAGAAAATATTACTGCGTGTTTTGTGTGAGAGTTGATAATGTTGAAGTCGTGAGTGTGCACTCATTGTTAGACGTTGTGTGGAAGGATAGTGAGCCTCCCATCATCATGTATGAGGCCCGTCATAGAGCGATAGTGTTGTCAGTGTAAGGAGCCACCATTGGGGCAATTTTGGAAATCGAGTGGGATAGAAAAATCAATCTGTTGCATGGAATTTGTGAATTACAATTTTCCTGGGAGTTCAAATGCTTATTTGGATTTTCACATTTTCGTTTCAACCTCCATATTGAGTCCATGCACAGATAGTTATGGAGGCCATTCAAAGCACTATTCCCGAGGACATTCGAAATCTAGTCATGGCAGCGCAACAGTTAAAATATTTCCAATGTTGGATGGGCAATGAAAATAAAGAATGTATTTACTAGATTCCGTAGATTGCAAATTTATTGAGTGGTGTGCAAATATGTGGTGAAAGTGTGTTATGTTTTATGTATATTTATTATTTGCAAAAGTCAATTAATGTAGAACGAAAAAGAANTAAAGATGCGAGGAGGTTACGCTCCGAAAAGTTTGAGATTGGAAAAACCCGAAGCCCGAAAATATGAAATGAATAAGGACCATCAGATTTGGAGGACATACAAGGAACGTTGGATTAGGTTTGTTGGTAAGAAGACCATGTCAGAAGACCACATCAACAGATCACGTCAACGAGACTATGTCAGCAAGGAAACGTGGCGCAATCAGACAGTGACAAGTGTCAAGTTGATTTGGCACTTCAGGTATGTGAAAATCACAAATCAGAGTGACACGTGGTAGTTGCTCGGCTCATGACACGCCATCAAGTGACGCAAGAATTATGCCACTCCGAGAGTCTTGCTTCAGGAGTTTTACTACTAGCAAATGACAAAAGCTCTGAAGTCCCAAATGCAGAAGTCCCGAAGTGGACACGAAACGTCCGATCTGAAAGATCACTTCGGGGGCACTCTCATTCGTCGATCTACTCCAGTGGAAGGATAGCGTAAGTTGAAATCTCTGAAGTCCAAAGACGCGAAATGATTGTTTCCATTGATCCGAAAGGGATATGCGTCGTTGGATCATGGAATCTAGGTGAAATGCTCTGGGAGCAAGCGGAGTTTGAGAATCGAAACTCCCGAAGCTCGAAAGGAAAAATCAATATCGTCTGCTGGTTTGGAGGGCCACATGCCACCTGATCGTTGAGACTAAGGATCGCACGTGGACAAAGGAAATAAGGCAGAGCCGTCGATTGAAGAGGACAAATTTCAGTAAATATTCCATTCTAGAAGATATCTAGTCAGCAACAACAAGGTTTGAGATCTAAAACTCTCGGAGCCCGAATCATCACGTAAATCTCAGTCATTGATGTAGGAAGGTGAGATATGGTCTGCAGACTTGAGAGGACAGATCTGAACCGTCCATTCAGGAGCACCGTCAAGATCATGAGATTGACGGTCGTGCTCCATTACGGGGCCAGAACATGCTCGAGTCTTAATTTTCGTGAGCCGACCGCAATTGAAACCATGGTTTAGGAGAAAGAACACGTGGAGGCTCATAGTGAATTTTGGGGCAAAAAGCGGGTTTCCCTCAAAATGCTTATGGACGTGCCTACAATTTCATGGTCACATGAAGCTTATAGCCCAAGGTCATATTGTGAAATGGAGCCAACGCTCACTAGACAAATATCGGGAAGCACCTTTTGAATAGGTGTTTGGTCATCGTCGATGGTCACATGAAAGGAAGGGGCTTAGCAAGAAAATCTAGTGCCTGCTGTGAAGTTTTTCCCAGGAAGGGAAAAGGCGCCAAAGGAACGAGCGCACATAAGCTTTTTGTAACTGTCGAAAAGGACTAATTGTAACTACTAGAAACGAAGTGATTGCATCTGCCAGAGAATTTGAGGAGTTATAGGTTGACTGCCAGAGGATCCAAAGAGTCTCAAGGTAAGTGCCAGTGAAGTGAATATTCGTCATTTAAACAATTGACATATGGAATTGCATCGAAGACTATAACTACCAAAGAAGCCGAAGAAACTCAGGATAACGACCACTGATGAAGAACAGACTTGGGATGATCACCATAGAGGACGAAGAGTTGAGTGTATGCCCTAGCAGAGGACTTCGCACGATAAATATGCGCAGAACATAGAAGATTTGGCTGTTGTTATGGATAGTTATTCATGCGGGTAGAGGCATGTTGTGTGCAAGACCTTAAATGCATAGAAGAGACGTAGTGCATTGAAAGGAAATAATACACAGAGCATAAAGTGCAGAAGAAAGAGATAGAGAAGAAATGCTTATCTGAGAGAGGAAGAGAAAGTTGAGGTCTGCATTCAAAGACAGATCAGAATAACAGAAAGCTCAAGGAGATGTGAGCAGGAAGACATTGATGCAAGCAGAGCAGAGCAGTGCAACAAAACAGTGATGATACTGGTAATCCTTTTGACAAACAATGTATCATTGTAATAAGTTTCATAAAAGAAAAGATATATATTTCAAGGTGGTAGGGAGGACGGTTTTCCTCAGAGTTTCAAGTGGGTGCTTGAACACAATGAGTTGTAGCTTCCATCTGGTTACAGCCAGAAAAACTAGGGTGGCAGGCTGCTGCAATGGAGAACTATTGTTCTTTGTTATACAGGTTGGTGCATGTGTAGCTGGAAGTTGGTGCTTCCATCCAGTTGGTGCTGGAACACTCAAGGAGTTGGTGCTTCCTTCTAGTAGGTGCTAGAGAAACCAGGGAGTTGGTGCTTCCTTCTAGTGGGTGCTAGATAAACCAGGGAGTTGGTGCTTCCTTCTAGTGGGTGCTAAAGAAACCAGAGAGTTGGTGCTCTCAACAAGTTGTAGCTTGTAAAATAGAGGTTGTAGCCTCAAGAGGATTCAGATCTCCCAAGAATGATAATGTATAGAAACTAAATATTACTTATCATATCAAGAAGAAGAGGTTTTTCCCTTTATGGGTTTTCTCAGGAAATATNAAAGCGGGTTGCCCTCAAAATGCCTATGGACGTGCCTACAATTGCATGGTCACATGAAGCTTATAGCCCAAGGTCATATTGTGAAATGGAGCCAACGCTCACTAGACAAAAATCGGGAAGCACCTTTTGAATAGGTGTTTGGTCATCGTCGATGGTCACATGAAAGGAAGGGGCTTAGCAAGAAAATCTAGTGCCTGCTGTGAAGTTTTTCCCAGGAAGGTAAAAGGCGCCAAAGGAACGAGCGCACATAAGCTTTTTGTAACTGTCGAAAAGGACTGATTGTAACTACTAGAAACGAAGTGATTGCATCTGCCAGAGAATTTGAGGAGTTATAGGTTGACTGCCAGAGGATCCAAAGAGTCTCAAGGTAAGTTCCAGTGAAGTGAAGATTCGTCATTTAAACAATTGACATATGGAATTGCATCGAAGACTGTAACTACCAAAGAAGCCGAAGAAACTCAGGATAACGACCACTGATGAAGAACAGACTTGGGATGATCACCATAGAGGACGAAGAGTTGAGTGTATTCCCTAGCAGAGGACTTCGCACGATAAATATGCGCAGAACATAGAAGATTTGGTTGTTGTTATGGATAGTTATTCATGCGGGTAGAGGCATGTTGTGTGCAAGACCTTAAATGCATAGAAGAGACGTAGTGCATTGAAAGGAAATAATACACGGAGCATAAAGTGCAGAAGAAAGAGATAGAGAAGAANAAAAATCACTTTGACCTATTGAACAATGAGGTTGAATTCTATAATTGTCATAACTTCATCCAAAAAGATGCAAACTGTGATCTGAAGAATTACAAAGCAGATCCAAGGATAAAGCTCTTTGCTAGAAATGCCAGCACATGGAAAAAGAAAGATAGTGAAAATTGTGGTCTAGTACTTTCAACTCAAAAACAAAAGGACTCCTGGAATATAGACACTGGATGTTCCAAGCACATGACTGGAGACAAGGATAAACTTTTTTCTATGAGTAAAAGAAAAACAGGAAATGTGACCTTTGAAGAAGATTGTAAGGTAAAAAATGTAAACTCAGGACAAGTGGTGGCTAAAGGCATAAGGACAAATAATGATGTTGATAGTGAATCCTCCCATGCAAGAAAAGAAGAAGTAGAAGAAGAATCATGTCATAAGTTGGAAGCAGAAGTTGTGAATCTTAGAAATAAGTTTGAGAAGCCAAACACCCAAATCAAGTTCTTGGACAGTTCCATGATCCTAGATGAGATCTTGGATAGTCATAGATCACCAAACGACAAATCTGGTCTTGGATACAACAAGGAAGAAATCAGTACTCCTAAGAAACCTGAKGCAAGTCCTTTATTTKTAAAGGGTGAATACTATTAGAATATAAGTGGATGTGCTCATTTTACCATTGACAATACCCTTGTCACCCAACCATAGGCTGAAGCCACCCTCYGAGCACCTTAACCTTGACAGATAATCACTCCGAAAGCAAACCCTAGGCTAGATATACAAACAAAGGGTAGYGCACCTTTCCCCAAGGATAGTGCATCAACAATAGCTGATCATATAGTCCAAACCCTAKCCAAGACATAGTCCAAGCGTAACTATTAGCTGCAKYAGCTGCAACGACARCTCTCCTCCAAACCTGCGCAGAAACTTGGCAACTGCAGTGCGCACAAGTGYTGCTCTGCAATTCTGAGACTGCCTRCCAGAATGAGAACTGGCCTCCTATATTTATACTAATTCTGGCTAACTGCCTAGGCTAACTTCTCATTCTGGGTATCTGTCTGTTCAGTATATATTATTATTTATGGCCAACTTCTTCTTTTGGAGGCTAATAACCTAATATAGATTATCTTCTTGAGCCGACAAGTCTTCTAGGGTTATTAGCCAACTCATTAGGGTTTCTTCTTGCATCCTGGAGGATTCTATCCTCGTCAGGTTTACACATGGAGGTAAATACCTCCCGTAGCTACCATAATATCAACACTCCCTCCTAGCTAGGGAGGTGTTACAGGTAACGGTCTTGAGCATAAAAACATACCATTCACCTGGTAGCATCAACATAGTTGTATAGACTAGATCATGAGCACCATCATCATCATCAGTGTCATAAGTTGCATCATCTCTCGAAACCATACACTATCTGAGTAATCAGACATGATGCTCACTCCACAGAGTGATACAAGAGCCATTCTTCTAATCTAGAAGAGTAAATGCTCTAAACCATTTTTCGTCTGGGAAATCTCTGTCCTTTGATTATCCATCTAATTGATAATCATTTCCAATACTATTGATAGTCTTCAAGGCAATCGAAACAAAATAGAACACAATTGTGTCTATCCATAGTAGTACATAACTACAATCCAGTGGTACACCACCACACCAAGTAACACACAAGTACTTGATCAGCAACGTATAGTCATGAATAGTGGAACACATCCACCATAGTAGTATACATCTATTGTCATATAGTCTTCATAACAATCATCTGATATCAACNTGTTAACCACAAGAGGAAAAGATTGTCCTGTACCAACCTCCAAAACAAACCATTCCTCATGTTAACCACAATGAGAAATCGTTTTCCAGCGAGGCAGACCAATCTTCTTAAGTAACCCTCAAGAAGAGAGACTGCCCTAGACCACTCCCCATGTTAACCACAATGGGAAGTCGTTGTCTATGATACATCAGCAATCTGGACCATTTCCCATCTTAACCACAATGGGAAATTGTGTCCGTCAGAAATTTCAATCCACTTTCCGAACTGGAAAGGAAACTGCTCATCCTAGACCACTTTTCGAACTGAAAAATGACTGTCCATAAATCAATACATATCAGTGCTCCATCCCAACCTAGGAGTCATCTCTTCCTCTTTCAATAAGGAAGTCATCTCCACGAGCTCTAGCTTGAGTACGCAAACTCTTTCATCTTGGATGGAAGCTTTATCAAAATGTCTGCTTATCTGCTCATCTTTGGAGATATGTATTGGAGAACCACTTCCTCCTTTCTGGACTTCATTGCGGATAATGTAATGCTTGATTTCAAATGAATTTCGATCAAGAACATTGGTTTTCTCTGAAGGCTTCATGTAGCTCTAATCAATAGAGTATATCATTGTTGGAAAACTAGAACATATCCATTTGGCACTTCTTCTGTCATTATGAGATCTGATATACTGAGTAATCATATTGATACAATATCTTGTTATAGGAAACCTTCACCACGCTTATGTTGTGCACTGGAGGTTCTCCACCAAGTTATTTTCTTCCATCTTCATACAAGGGTCTCTTTCTAGTATGCCTCAAAGTCTTGAGGTTGCTCTTCATATGTTCTATTCAATTGCTCTGGAGAACAGTCTTTGCATTCATCTTGATGTAGCACTCCAACCCATGGATGATATAATGACTCATGTAGAGGTATGTCTGGTTTACCAAAACGATAAATCATAGTCTTCTCCCTCCTTCTGGGAGAACTTCTAGTTCTGGATCTTGCAATGCTTTCATTCATAAGTCTTTCGTACATTGTTCTTGATCACAACTTTCAGTTCTTTGATTGCTTTCATATTAGGCTGGTAATCTTGTGATTCTCGATACAAGGACCGGTTGTTAAGGCTTCTCTTCTTTCTTGGAATATTCATGTTCTTCCTCATGTTTTAATTTATCTTTTGGGTCCATGGAGTTTCTTATAGATTCCATGCCCTAGAGATTCCACTTCTTTCTTTTATCATAAGATCATGGATCTGGATGGACGACCAGGGATACTTTAAGGCTTCTCTTCGAAGAAGTATTCTTCTGTAGTTGAACTGAACATGTACTGTCTTTCATGGTTGCTACCATACTTAATCATCTTCAATGGATCATAGGATTAGCTCCCTCCTAATCCTTGCTTCATGTATGAGTGCATATAATCGGCTCCCTCTGTCTAACAGAATCCATGCTCCCATCTGCATCCTTATTATATTTTGCAATATATAATTGGCTCTCTCTGTCTAACAGAGTCCACGCTTCCATCTTGTTGTCTTCTACAAAACGTTATAAGTCTTTCTCCAATTTCCTCTTGATGTTGACTTCTTTCTATATTTGCTTCTTCTAAGTCTCTTCATGATTGATTCGGCTTATCTTGCAATATCTTCCACATGATTTGTTCAATGTATTTCATTCTTTCATGTATTATCTAATGATATCAATCCTTATCTTGTTGTTCTTCCATCGGTATAGTTCTTCTTGGAACACATTATCTTCCAAGAGATAGATATACAAGANTGTTAACCACAAGAGGAAAAGATTGTCCTGTACCAACCTCCAAAACAAACCATTCCTCATGTTAACCACAATGAGAAATCGTTTTCCAGCGAGGCAGACCAATCTTCTTAAGTAACCCTCAAGAAGAGAGACTGCCCTAGACCACTCCCCATGTTAACCACAATGGGAAGTCGTTGTCTATGATACATCAGCAATCTGGACCATTTCCCATCTTAACCACAATGGGAAATTGTGTCCGTCAGAAATTTCAATCCACTTTCCGAACTGGAAAGGAAACTGCTCATCCTAGACCACTTTTCGAACTGAAAAATGACTGTCCATAAATCAATACATATCAGTGCTCCATCCCAACCTAGGAGTCATCTCTTCCTCTTTCAATAAGGAAGTCATCTCCACGAGCTCTAGCTTGAGTACGCAAACTCTTTCATCTTGGATGGAAGCTTTATCAAAATGTCTGCTTATCTGCTCATCTTTGGAGATATGTATTGGAGAACCACTTCCTCCTTTCTGGACTTCATCGCGGATAATGTAATGCTTGATTTCAAATGAATTTCAATCTAGATCATTGGTTTTCTCTGAAGGCTTCATGTAGCTCTAATCAATAGAGTATATCATTGTTGGAAAAATAGAACATATCCATTTGGCACTTCTTCTGTCATTATGAGATCTGATATACTGAGTAATCATATTGATACAATATCTTGTTATAGGAAACCTTCACCACGCTTCTGTTGTGCACTGGAGGTTCTCCACCAAGTTATTTTCTTCCATCTTCATACAAGGGTCTCTTTCTAGTATGCCTCAAAGTCTTGAGGTTTCTCTTCATATGTTCTTTTCAATTGCTCTGGAGAACAGTCTTTGCATTCATCTTGATGTAGCACTCCAACCCATGGATGATATAATGACTCATGTAGAGGTATGTCTGGTTTACCAAAACGATAAATCATAGTCTTCTCCCTCCATCTGGGAGAACTTCTAGTTCTGGATCTTGCAATGCTTTCATTCATAAGTCTTTCGTACATTGTTCTTTATCACAACTTTCAGTTCTTTGATTGCTTTCATATTAGGCTGGTAATCTTGTGATTCTCGATACAAGGACCGGTTGTTAAGGCTTCTCTTCTTTCTTGTAATATTCATGTTCTTCCTCATGTTTTAATTTATCTTTTGGGTCCATGGAGTTTCTTATAGATTCCATGCCCTAGAGATTCCACTTCTTTCTTTTATCATAAGATCACGGATCTGGATGGACAACCAGGGATACTTTAAGGCTTCTCTTCGAAGAAGTCTTCTTCTGTAGTTGAACTGAACATGTACTGTCTTTCATGGTTGCTACCATACTTAATCATCTTCAATGGATCATAGGATTAGCTCCCTCCTAATCCTTGCTTCATGTATGAGTGCNGTGCCTCAACGAGAGGATTAGGGTTTCTACAACTGCACCTGCTAGTAACCCTAGTGATAGTGCTATGGTGACTTCTCCTACTAGAAACCCTAGCAACAGTTCTTCAACGAGCTTCGCATCCTTACGGCTATGTTTCCTTCCAGCATTTAGACTAAATGAAGGAGGTGTGGGCCCATAACCTATTAGAATATAAGTGGATGTGCTCATTTTACCATTGAAAATACCCTTGTCACCCAACCATAGGTCGAAGCCACCCTCCGAGCACCTTAACCTTGACAAAGAATCACTTTGGAAGAAAACCCTATGCTAGATAGCCAAACAAAGGGTAGTGCACCTTTCCCCAAGGATAGTGCATCAACAAGAGCTCATCAGATAGTCCAAACCCTAGCCTAGAGATAGTCCAAGCGTAACTGTTAGCTGCAGCAGTTGCAACGGCAGCTCTCCTCCAAACCTGCGCAGAAACTGGGCAACTGCAATGCGCACAAGTGTTGCTCTAGAATTCTAAGACTGCCTACCAGAATGAGAACTGGCCTCCTGTATTTATACTAATTCTGGCTAGCTGCCTGGGCCGACTTCTTATTCAGGGTATCTGTCTATTCAGTATATATTATTACTTATGGCCGACTTCTTCTTTTGGAGGCTAATAACCTAATATAGATTATCTTCTTGAGTTGACAAGTCTTCTAGGGTTATTAGCCAACTCATTAGGGTTTCTTCTTGCTTCCTGGAGTATTCTATCCTTGTCAGGTTTACACGTGGAGGTAAATACCTCCCGCAGCTACCATAATATCAACAAAGACAAGTCTAACACAGGTCCTTCATTTGTAAAAAGGGAAAGCAGGTATGACTCAGGGTCTTCAGGTTCAAAGAATGAAAGCAATACTGCAATATTTAGAAGATCAGATCAAGGAAGACATCCAAAATCTACTCATACACCTCAAAGTAAGTTTAGACAAGAGACACCTTCATGGATGAATCAAAGGAGGTATGAGAGTGTTTGTAACGGTTATTGTTTTCTCTTATGATGGATATGGTCATAAAAGCCTTGGATTGTAGGCATCATGAAAAAACATATGAGCTACAATTGCATAGTGTTCCAATAGGACAACAACATCCTTTAGAAACACAGGGGGCGTCATTCAATTATGACAAGAAAATGTTGATGAAGGAGTCCCAGTAAGAGAGGTGTGAAATATTGAGTCTGCTACAGAGGACACAACTGAAGATGAAAATGAACAGGTCCAAGAAATCAGAAGGAGAAGAATCTGAGTTAGATACAAATACTCTGCAAAACCCAAATAAGAGAATCCATCCTATTAGGGGGAGTATGTATTGGTTGAATATATGATACCTCCGAAAAGTACTGCAACAGCTCAGAGGGAGCATGTTTTCTTTGACATTGATGTCAAAGGGGGAGAAAAGGAGTGGTTTGGATGCTATAGTTAGAGGTCTAAGTAGAATAGTGCAGTTCTTCGGGGTTTCCATCAATGCCAAACAGGGAGATTGCTGGAAAGTTTACAGCARAGTGTGYTTTTCATTGATGGMAAGAACAACAGTGACGATAGTATGCTTACAAGCAAGAAAAGCAGYAATGAGGAAAGAAACAATGATGGAAAACAGGGAAAGCATAAGTTCAGGAGAAGAAGCGAACAGTATAAAAATCAAAGCTCGTGAGGAATAGYGTGAGTATGCAGAGATCAAAGCTCAAAAGAGATAGCGCTTTGCGCTTTCTAGAAGTGCAGWCGAGGTCCAAGAGAAGGACTCAYAGGAAGAGCAAAGGTCGAGACCTTTGAACACTTAGAAAACCTTCTAAGTCAAAGAGATCAGAAATCTCAGGAGGAAGAGCGACAGTGGTCGTTGGATCACCAATCCCGAATACCCGATGACCATTAGATCAGTGCCCAGTGACCAGAGGAAGTGCAGAGGAGAAGTACAGATTTGATCCGTTGGATCTGAGCGTCGTGGACCAACATTCGTCAAATCCAGTATAACTACAAAGAGGATAATGACCGAGATCCATCCTCCAACTTTGCGAAACGCAAAGTCTCGATAAGATCTGGACCGTTAGATCACCGAGGATTGTGGGTCGTTGATCTAGAGTATTTCAGATATCATGAGTTGGAAGAGTCAAGGTTGGCTCACGTTTAAATACCCGACACACGAGGTCGTGATTTGATCACAGTCGTCGATCAAAGGGAGAGCGTGGACCATTGATCTAGCATGACAAAGAATGAATTCCGAGTTATCGAAGAAGATATATCGACCGTTGGATCGAGGACAATCTTAGTCGTCAGATCAGTTTGAGTGGAAGGACAAGATAAGCGAGGAAAATGTTTGAGAATTCGATTATGCGAATTCTCGTCAACCGTCGGATCACTTTCAAGTGGAAGGACAAGATAAGCTAGCAGAGCCGCAACATTGACAGATCAAGCTGTGGATCTAAGATCCTGATCGACGAACAACATTTAGTTCGGGTTTAAAGATACGAGGAGGTTACGCTCCAGAAAGTTTGAGACTTGAAAAACTTGAAGTCCGGAGAGCTGGAAAGCCGGAGTATACGACAGTCGTCAGATCGATCTGAAGTGGAAGGACTGGATAAGCTAGAAGAGTTGCATCGCAGACAAATCGAGCCATCGATCTAGGATCATGATCGATGAACGACATTCACTTCGAATATAAAGATGTGAGGAGGTTACGCTCCGGAAAGTTTGAGATTGGAAAAACCTGAAGCCTGGAAATCCGAAATGAATAAGGACCATCGAATTTGGAGAACATACGAGGACCGTTGGATCAGTTTTGTTGGG
>JZKD02S2047690.1:29973-53984 GCA_000966675.3 Picea glauca
CGCCAACACACTCTGGCGAGTTCTTATGAAGCCAAGTTTCTGGAATAAGGTAATTAAGGCAAAGTACTTTCCCCATTTACCAGTTCATTTATGGATCAGATCGGCAACGGAGAGACCTTCCAACGCCTCTCAAACCTGGAGACATCTTTTAAAATCTTTGCCCATCATCCTCCATTGGCTCTCTTGGAACCCCGGCAATGGATATTCGATTGAAATTGGCAGAGACGCATTACTGGGATTGGGTGGACGCACCTTCCTCTCCACGCAGCTACTGACGCACTTGCACAACAAAAGCATTTTCTTTCTACACCAGATTTCAACGACCAGTGGTGGACATTTGGGCGATTCCTGGATCAGCAGCGTGGACTTAGCATTGGATAGGGATCTTGCAATTGAATGGGATGAATACACTCGCCGGTTATCCGAATCCGGCATCTGTTTACAGGACCGATCAGACACTTTCTTGTGGACAGGAGGGGATCGATCTGGCAACCTTACGGCAAAAAATGTTTTACCGAGCCTTAGCAAACAAGTGTTGGACCATTACATCCGATAGATGGCGCCATAATATTTGGAGAGGCGACTACTCACATAAAATAAAATTATTCGCTTGGCTTCTGTTTGAAAACAAGTTGTTGATGTGGTCTAATCTACAATCCCGGGGTTGGGTGGGTCCCGGCCGATGCACCCTGTGCAAATCACACTCTGAATCCATCGCCCATGTCTTTATAAACTGCACTTTCTTTAGATCGGTGTGGCAGCTCATCTCGCCAGCACTTTTGCCCGGATCAACTTCGGCCGGCCCCAACGTCCCTTCTTGCTTTCAGAACTGGATAAAGAATACCTTGAACCCTGCTCTGATGCCTATTTCCCTCTGTTGGCAGTTATGGAAGACAAGAAACGAGGCCATTTTCGAGGATAAAACACCTTCAGTTCACAGAGTTGCTAATTATATTATTGTTGAGCTGGCCTCCAACAGAAATCAGACTTCTTTTACTTCTCCCAGCAGACCTATTTTTATAGTTCCATATGATAGAATCGTGGCCTGGTTTGACGGAGCGGCACAGCAAAGCGGCTCTCTCTGTGGGGCGGGAGGGAAACTTGTATTAAACCCTCATTCTTGTTTCCGGTGGACTCTAAATTGTGGGACTGGTTCCAATATGAAGGCTGAGCTTTTAGGAGCGTGGGCGTCGCTTATCCTGGCTAGTCGTCTTCATGTTAACGAGCTTCTTCTTCTTGGCGACTCCAAAATTACCATTGATTGGTTGAACGGGCTTGTAGATTTTCAGGTAGCGGACCTCAAATGCTGGAAGGAGAGAACTCGTGCTGCAACAAAACTGTTTAATAAACTCACCTTCTCTCACATCTACAGAGAACAAAATATTGAGGCGGACATCCTTTCCAAAAAAGTTATGTTCTTGCCTTCGGGTCACATTCACTATACTAGGTGGGAAGAAGGCAATGAAGGACCTTCCACAATGATAAATCTTTGATCGAACATGTTGTTTTGGGCGCTGATCTTCCATGGGACAGACTTTGGTCTCGGTTGTCTTGATTCTCCAATGTCTTGTATGGACTGCTTGATTGTCATGCATTGAGCACTTTTCTCATGATTTCTCATGTATGGACATTTCTCCGCATTTCTTGCCATGTACAATCTTATATTCTTCTGAATATAAAGCGTATTTTTTTCGTTGAAAAAAAAAGTTCTGCTTACACTAGATTAGGAGAGCCTATAGAAACCAGTCTTAACGGGCAGTTACATGTGGCTCTTCTAATACTCTTCTGTTCGTTAGCCAGCCAACCAGTTCATTAGCCAGCAAGAAAGAATCAATCGTTAGAGTCTTTGAAAGAATCAATTCTCCCGGCAAGGAAGTAAGAGCGAGTTACCATTCTCCTGGCAAGAAATCAGTCTATTTTCACCTATTGTGTATACTGGTTCTATCAGCTTTCTCCCGGCACTGAAGAGTTAACAGTGGAAGGACAGTCTCTGTAGATATCATTTGTATTAAACATTTTTTTGAATGATAGTTTGTTCTTATTAAGTCATTTATTTGGAATAATTTTATGGGTATATTTTTATGTATTCTATGAAATATTTATGGATAATTTTGGTTTTTATTTTAATTTAATGATGTTTTTTAATATTTCTAAATGTAATTGTTTATCATCCATATAACTTTTGGATAAACGTGTGGACATGATTTAGTTGCACCAATTTAAGGTTAGAGTTGTTGGGCAAAGTTGCTGGAGAATTAAAATGATAATAAAAAATATATGGTATGATTTCATATTGTTACTCTCCTAAGTTAGTTTTAGTGATCTTGTTAATGCTTTTGGAATTGAGTCTTTGGGTGTACAATAAATGCTTGAAAAATATAGTGCATATGAGCACTTTGACATAGTTAAATGCATATATATTATTGAGAGAACTCGTGGGCAATGAGTGTATCTCAAGATGATGGGATACTTGTCGATGAGTTGTTGGGATTTTGTGTTACTTGAGTTTAATGGATAATCCATTAGCAACCATTTCTTCAATTCACCTAGCCTTCTCCAGACCCGAAATACTATGAATCTAAATTGAATTGTCGTTGGGTCCTCTAAGGATGTTGTGCACTCTAAGGATCATAAGAACTTGATTCTCTAGGCCTAAAAAGGATATTGAATGTAGTCAAATATAGTGTCGAGTTTGTGTGTAAAATTATACAATATGAAGAACACAAGGACCCAAAACCACATAGTCACACAAACCCAAAATACTTATAGAATCCATTAAAGTCTTTATTTTGATCCAAAACAAAAGGACTTGGAGAGTTTTCAAGGAAAATCTAGGAACCTTTAGTTGTATCGTGTCACCATGTGGCACTTTTGAGAGCTACATATTGTTTGCTAAGCCCCTTTTGCTTAGGTCATCACTACCACATCATAGGCTCTCACTGGACCAACTTGTATTGATTGCATCGTCATATTGACATGGCACCCAAGGGAGATACCACATAGCAATCAATCTTTACTTTCATGACACTAAGCTAGCATTGTTTGTTTCCTTAGTGTTAAAGTGGAGGACATGAGTTGCCAACCTGGATGTTGATTTCGCAATGGTTCAAGCGTCATATGAGCTCTTACAGTGCTTGAAACATAAGCCCTTGAATCTACCTAGACTACATGGACCCAAAATATTATAGAACCAATTAAGTATTATCATCAAGTTCATATGAGGACTTGTAGAATATGAAGACATAAGGGCTCAAATCGACCCGACAATTTGAATGAGAAAAAGAATAGAATAGATCCTAGTAAGACTATCAAGTTTGTGGGGAGAGTTGTGCAATTTATGAACACGGAAAGCTAAGTATGTTCAACATCCCATTTTCAAAAATGAAATAAATTGGAACTAAATCGGGGCATCAAGTAAGTGGTGAATTATGTAAAATTTGGAAGCATAAAGGATTGAATTCCCCAAAGAATTATGGACCCACAACAATTCTCCAATCTACCTATGAATGTTTGAAGTCCAAGGTAACCTGCGAAGACTTTAACTCTTAACCTAGAGAGTGCCAAAAAATCATCACAATCTCTTGTGTTCTCATGTGAGAATATTCACATTGTCGGTAGTGAGGAAAAAAGAATGTTAAACCAATGAAACAAAAGTGGAAACAAAAGTGGAAGGGGGAGAGGAATGACACCATCTCTATGTCAACGAAGACGATGGCATTAACATAAAAGACAATAATTGTAGATAACTTATTGCTTTAAAGGTAGCCTATTAGATGACCCTCCACCATGGGAGAAATTGTTATGAACACAAATATTTATTTATATCTATTTATATAATCATTATTTAATCATTATTTATTTATATACAGTTGTGTTCATAACAGAAATTTACATGAAATTGCTCAATATAGATGGTTATTTAGGGGTACCCAACAAAAGTCTACCTCCAATATGAGGTTTCATATGAAGGTAATGGCAATTAATGTAACAACACATATAGCTTTTATTTTGAAAGCACATGGATCTAGTTGGTTTTCCTAGAGAACTAGTGAGCATTGTTAGTTACCCAAAGATCTCGATAAATGGAGGCATACCCACATACAACTTTCAAATATTTTGTAAAACAACAGAGTAGTTTATGTTATTTGTATTTTTCATAAAAGTTGGTTTTTTAAATAAAAGAGTAATATTATAACAAGGTATCAATGTGCTCTTTGTTCAATGTTAAAGTTGGGTTATTTCATACCCCTACAAAGGCATAAATTTCCCAAAGAGAAGTTACACCTTTTACAAGTGGTCTTGCCGATGTGAGCATATTTGGCAAAATAAATACACATCACTACTTCTCAACCAAATGGATCTTTCTATAATGTTCTAAGCTAGCTACATTCCATCGTAATACTATGAGAATGAGAAAAAGCATACGACACAATGATAATAGGGAGCATCCTGATTAAAAAAAGTTAATTCTAAAAAGTCTTGGAGTAATAACACTTCATAAATATGTTATAATTGAATGTATGTTGATGTTTGTTATATTAGCATATGACCAGTATAATCATTTTGCACTTGATGTTATTTGAGTTCTTTTTATAGAAGTTGAATTTTGTAGAGTTCTTTGTTATAGAAGATGAATTTTGTAAACTGTCAATGTTCTAATCACGACATATTCAAGTAAATATGTTATGTTGAGTGTTAACGTTATGGGTAGGATATTGTATAAAAGGTAGTCTATGCTTAATGTTATTTAAAATTATTTAATAAAAGAACATTTTTACTTAAAAAATAATATTATAAGAATGTGTAAATGTGATCTTTGTTAAAAGTAAGTGGAGATTTCATAACCCCACCAAGGTTCAAATTTCCCCCAAGACATGTTACACCTTATATGGATGGACTTGCTATGTAATCATATCGTTTTATGCAAATGGGGCCAAGTGCAAGTCCTCAATGAGTTTAACAAAATATGTCACTCATTTAAATCAAAGTCCTCAATGAGTTTAACAAAATATATCACTCATTTGAATCAAAGGGATCTTTCTAGTGTTGTAAACTAGCTACATTCCTATTGAATACTACAAGAATGGGAAAAATGTGTATGATACAATGGTTATAGGGACAACATCTTGAGTCTAAGATTAGTATTGGAGTAATAACACTCAAATAAATAAATGTTAGGTTTGAGTGTTAATGTTAAAGTTTGTGATATTAAAATATAATCAAATCATTTGTAGTTAATGTTATTTGAATTATTTTTATTAAAACTGGATTTTATACTAAAAATAACTTATAATATGAATAACTCAACATTACAATGTCACCACATTCTTGTAATATTAAAATATAATCATTTTGTAGTTAATGTTATTTGATTATTGTTTTATTAAAACTCAATTTCATATTTTATATTAAAAGCCAAAACAAGTTATAATATTAACCATTCAACATTATAATAACATCACTCTCAAGTAAATTCAACATTATAATGACATCACACTCAAGTAAATATGTTGTGTTCGGGTAGTGACAAGGACAACACTCATTAATGAAACATTAATATATATTTATTTCATCATAAATTAATAAGACATTTATTATTATCTCCATTAGCATTTCCATTTCCTGAATACCACCCTCCCCTCCCACAAATGAATAGAGAAATGTTGCAACCCTGACATACAATTGGTAAAAGAAACTCATTAATGAAACATTAATATATATTTATAATGGCAAAAGAAACTCATTAATGAACGTTAATATATATTTATTTCATCATAAATTAATAGGACATTTATTATTATCTCCATTAGCATTTCCTGACTACCACCCCTCCCACAAATGAATAGAGAAATGTTGCAACCCCGTCATACAAATGGCAAAAGAAATGTTGCAACCCCGTCATACAAATGGCAAAAGAAATGTTGCAACGTCTGCCAATAGGATTGAGYATTCACTACAAAACCTGCAAGTTATGGAAATGAGTAATCGAACAGGAAAAAACTAGAACACTATTCTCCAAACACAGGTAAAACCAAGAACCTAAATTGACTTGAGCAGAAAACGACCAGAGAAATGTTGCAACACTTGCCAATACGATTGAGTACAGTACAAACCCTGCAAGTAATGTACATGAGTAATCAAACTAGAACAACGCTATTCTCCAACACAAGTTAAACCAAGAACCTAAATTGAATTGAGCAGAATAAAACTGGCACATCAGAAGCACATAGGCACATCTGCCTTTGATGTAGTTATGCCTATATTAGCTCTAACAAAATCCTAAATTGACTTTAGCATAATAGAACTAGCACTTGGACACATCTGTCTTTGATGTACTTACACATATATTAATGTTGAGTTCTGGTGTACATATATTAATGTTGAGTTCTGGTGTACCTTGGGAAGTGGTCCCCTTGTGGTTTTGGGTCTCTAACACCAAGAGGGAAATACATTGAGACAATGTACCTTGTATTTTATGTCTAATTCCACTTTGACTTCACTTAAGTCAAAAAGTCAGAATTTTGTCACTTAAGCAAAAGTGACATTTTATTCACCAAGTGGGTGAATCAAGGGACATAAAGTGAATTTAGGTAACTTAACCCAAAGTGGGTTTTGAGTTGAGACGGGTTTTGAGTTGAGACTCTTTTGGAGAGATTTCAACCATGGATTAGAGATTGCTTGGACTGAGCCTAGCCATTCATCTTTTAGGTTTCCTTATGATGGTTCAAGAGGGGTGCATAGGGCCTAAAGAAGCTCATTCACTCATTTATTCACTTGAAGAGTTTGAGAGAGAGCATGGAGATGAGAATGGAGGCATTAGTTGAAGGAAGCTTGGGTGCCTCCTTTCATGGAGGATTCATGGAGGCTTAAACCCTCATTATTTTGTGGTGGTTGTTCTTGCTTGGAGGAGGGCGCACACAATTGCAGATATGTCAGTTTCAGTAGTGAGGTAGCATACAAGAGCTTCTTTGTGTGCAAGGGATTCTTCATCAGAGCTCAGAGAACAAAGGGCACATTGTTTCAGTGAGATTGACAACAAAGGAAGAGGGCGCACTAAACTTGGGCACATATCTCTTCTTGGAACTCCAAAGCATCTCGAGAGGAGTTTCTATTGTATCAGGTTCCATTGTATTTGCTTACTTGTTGTATCTCATGCTTTAGACATCACATATATATACTTTCATTCTAAACTGGTTTTCCCCGGGGGGTTTTTTCCAGGGTCGTGTTGACCAAAAATACCTGTGTTCAATTTCCATATATGCTTAGTTGTTAGATCAGCATTAGGAGCTTGTAACAATCCTAGAGGAGTTTTATTTGTTTTGAGTATATTGCATGTGCTAACCATCGGTTACGAAAACACTTGCAAGGGCACCTCAAAGAACACTTAACCATCAATTTGAAGGCAGAAAAGTACTTGACTGTTTGTTTTCCTAAAACAGCAGCAAAGGATAGTTTTGTTGACATAACTTAGAGCCCAACAAGAGGTCATAAGACAGGCCTGTTGGGCAGCCCTCATAGTTCCTCAAAAATCTACAATTAACACTAACAAAGTCTAAACAAAACTCAAAAAATGCTACGGGGCCTATGCCAAAACACTTGATTCATATTGTTGTAATCAAACATAGGCCAAAACAAAAGCATAATACCGGAACAACAACACTAGATAACCAAGCCAACAGCAGATGAGGCATAATTAAAAACTTGAAACTGCAAAGACATAAAAAGCTTCTCAATCAAAAAGACGGTTCCGTGTTAATTTCAAATTATAGTGCAAGTTCTCACTGCTCAGTAAGTAGCAGGGCACCACAACAATCTGAAACCCATGATGCGGGTTAACAAAATAACCTTGTGAATTGGGAGGATAATTCCATATATTTGTTTCAACATAGTTTTCCTCCATAACATGGTCCCACAATAATCAAACCAACCAGAAAAGTCCTGATCAACCCAATAATATCCTTATCGACCTTTCTAATCAGGTTTGGTCCTTTAAGGTCGATCCTTCTCCAATAAGGCCCTGCACAGACTTTAACTGGGTGGGTCCTGCGCTAGTCAACCCAACCAACCAACCAGTCATGATGTGATACCACAAAGCTGTACCTATGCACTGTTTTTGTCGAAGCCTGTGACTCCATGTAAACCTACCTCATCACACCACCAGGACAATGCCACAAATTGTACAAACTATTTGCTAATCATATGATCTATAAACAGATTGTAGATACAACAGATTTATCACAAACGAAACGAAATAAAAAATAAATCTATTTCGAACGATTACCACAATGATCCAGACAATTGCAAATAAAATCTCGTAGACAGGACAAACAGAATCATGAAAGTTGAAGCCATCTCAATGTGGATATGTTTAATTTTGGATGCCGCTCAGTGAGCTTGGAAAGTGATAGTACATGAAACGTAGGATAAAGCTCATCAATCTTAAAAACTCAACCATGCTTGCTCTACAAAAGAAGACGATGTATCATAAATTTGTATAAGCTGGTGTTGTGCAAAGTTGAGGCAGCAATTGTACATACTCGAAATTTCACGTGTGGATAACAACCAAAGCACAGAAGATATTGATTTTCAATATTATCAAGATTGAATATCATAGATTTCCATGGAAGTACAGGACATTGGAGAATGTCCACCCAATTGGATATTATAATACAATTCAAACTAAATTAGCACCACCAGATTTGTAGCAACATTTGTGTATCAATAACTGATGTCAGGTGAAGTCAATTTGTCGCCTGAAGTTGACTTGTGACTTCAATTTGCCAAAACTGGGGGAAAAATGAATTGAATCTGACAGAGCGAAGCTGAATTACCATAATAATTCTTGGAAGGATAAAACAAACGGAAACCTGGAAACAAACAAATTAGAAACTCAACAAAGCTGATTTCCTTTTAACAGGCGAGATCCATATTGAGAAGAGAGGATGTGAATTGAACTTAAATATCTTAATTGATGCTGTTTGACACAAAACTCATTACAACCCGAGACATGGGACCTAGTAATTCATATAAGCATTTGTCAATCCAATCAGCCTTTTGATTACAAAGAAGCACTGCTCTCATTTGAAGGTTTTTCATCCGTCCTATGATGAAACAATTTTGCCATCTGTCTCCGCTCACAGTCCTGCAATGAACCCATTTGTTTTTAGCTTCTTTAACTAAGGCAGATTTTTGTTGTGCAAGAAAAAAACCAGAAAAATAACACTTTTGCACATGTTTTATTGTATCCATAAACATGACTGCAAAAAAAGGTATTTACTGTTCACAGAATGCAAAGGATAACCAGATATTTGAGCAATCAAAACTATTCCTGAAGTCGGTAAACATACACGTTTGACACCAAAAGCTGCAGTGCAATCAAGCAAGACAGTGAGCAAGTGCAAAGTAATTGCATACTAGAAAGCCATTTCAAGATAGAATGATTCGAGGCTGCAACCAATCTGATGAACAGTTGCTGAATTGTTCAGATCATTAAGCATTCAGTTCTCTTGCTTCTGGTAACCCTCTTCATCAAATGATTCTCAGTCGTTGCTACTAACCATCTTATAGTTTCCATTCTAATGCCTAGCAAGAAAACTGGCAATGTTTTAAGACTTTCATTTTCTGCATCATTAAGCAATTGATATAATGGAAGGCAACTCTCGGCAACTCTAATGATATAAACCTGGTTGTATCTTTAAACTCACAAGGCTATTGCCAACTGGGAAAAAGGATATCCAGGGGTTTTTTTGCAAGTCCGATATGTATATGAGAACAAACGAGGGAGAAAATGACTTTGCATTTCCACACATTAAAGTCCACCTGGACCCCATAATGTTTATATCAATGTTCCACCAAGTTTCAGAAATGTGGGGATGCGTGAACATGGAAACACGTCTGGGGATGTGTGCAAGCACCCCCTAAATTTCAAGGAACATCGTAGAGAAACTTGCCCGAAATACTAAAAGGTTGATATTTAAATATATGGAAAACATAAATGTAAATGTAAATTTGGGTGGGTGTTGAGGGGTTTATATGAAGTATAATTAGGGTTTAGAATGTGGACGCGTTAGCATTAGGGCTTGTTTCTATTAGTTTACTATTGTTTCTCTATTTTACTTTCCATGGTGATTTTTTTGGGAAGGGAGCATCTAGAAGTACCATTTTTATAGGGTTCTTGTGGGCATCCCCCTCTTCATGGAGATGTCCCCCTTTTCATGGGGACGTCACCATGTGTGTTGCCTGGCATCCCCCCAAAAGGGTACATGGTGAAACGCCTCCCTGGAGTATCTGTGTCACAGGAGCGCAAGCAGCGTATACCCCATCATTGGGAACACATCATAATGCAACACTGGTTTATTACACTTGCAACTATTTACTGTAGAAGCCATACAATGGCCTGAAGCAAGGATGAGGCTTATGGAATGGAAGTCATTGACCACTGATGATGTATTTCCAACAGAACTTCTAGAACTTCTCTTGTTCAAATCCCGGGACAAGAGCTTTGGACTCCCTGGGCACAGACGGTGTGCTAGTCAGCTGGGTGCATGAGTCTACAGTGCAGATGCCCTTAACCTTCCATCATCAAGTCTCTTTTTTAAAAGTGATTCACTGGAGCAGTTGGTTATGAGCCTTCACTACAAACATCTCCTACATAAGTGAATGGTTATGAGTTCTCCCTTGACCAAAATTTCAAGTTAAAATTTTCAGGGATCTGCAGCAATTTTAAAAACAGCAGGCATAGGAGACTACTGATATTAGAAATAAAATTCATAAAATCATACTTATGAAGCTATAGATAATTAAGTTAACCTGAACATCACACCTTTATACACAACAGCACCAATCTGTTCCTGTTTCTGAATTGTAAATCTACTTAAAAAGTAATTCGTCAAAAATACAGTAAAAACATGAAAATGGAAACCAATGTCCTGCATTGAACAGTGGCATGCTGAAATTCTGTGTATTGAAACAGAAAGCTTCATGTAACAATTTGTTGAAAGCAGTTGGATGATCAAATTCAATTTTGTTTATTGACAAAGAGAAACCATATAAATCTCTCTGGACAATGTAAACCAGTCAACTTAGTGAGAAAATCCATATCCAAAAAGATGTTACAGAAGTAGGATATGTCATCCTATCACTTGGATGGTGACAAAAACACACTGTAACAATTGTACCTGTTACCTCTCCAGTGTTGATATTATGGTAGCTGCGAGAGGTATTAACCTCTACATGTAACCTTTGACGAGAATAGAAGATTCCAGGAAACAAGAGAAACCCTAAAACGCTGGATAATAACCCTAGAAGGCAAGTCAGCTCAAGATAATAATTTATATTAAATTATTATCCTCCAGAAGTACAAGTCGGCCCAGTTAGGTCACTTGGAAGACTATAAATAAGCGGGCGCTAGAGCGCATCTATCACTCTTACTCTCACAACTGCATAAGACTAGTGGTGCGCAAGTTTGGAGAGGGAGTGCAGTTGTAGCTGCTGCAACTGGGATTTTGGTTATGGTTTGGACTTTCTGCCTTGGTTATGGTTTGGATTATTTGCTTGCTACGCTAGCCTTGGAGAGAGATACGCTATCTGGGTTGGCTATTGGTTTGCTTCTGGAATTATTCTGTCTATCAAGGTTAAAGGTGCTCGGGGGTGGCTTCATGCCTATTGTTGGGTGACAATATTGCTATATTGTCTATGGAAAAACAAGCACATTGTTGATGATTGCAGCATCGTGTAACATTCTCCAAGATGTCACTGAGTTGAGTCGACCTGTTAGAGAGTCCAGTGTTGGGTGTGCCCATGTGATGGGGTGTATCGTTCTCCTCTGGACTAAGTTGATTCGTGCGCCAATGTTGGGTGTGCCCATGTGATGGGTGTATTGTTCTCCTCTGTGTGAGAGTTGAGATGATGTGGTCTCTTGCCTTTGTACTCCTATGGAATCAGTTGAGTCCGGCTTGAGATGGTACTCCGGATGATTCTCCTGTGGACTCAGTTGAGATAGAGATCTGTCGAGTATGACGTCCCTGTGGCTGAGCACAGGTGGACATGCCCCTAGTGGTTAAGCACTAGTGGACGTGTCGATCCCTTGCTATATTGTCTAAGTGTAAGATTTACTTGTAACCCTAATTATGATGTAAAGGGTACAAGTCGTCCCCACCATATGTGAAAGATAATTAATGTTTATTGTAATAATTAATTATATTGTTGAGTTATTGAGGTCGGCCCTGTTGTACCAATAGACACACCTATTGTTGTGTCTGGTCTTGTGTAAATAAAGGTGATTTCCCCATTGAGGAAACACACACTTCACTTGTCATTTGGAAATTTCAGACCTACCTTTAAGGCTGAAGTGTGCACCTCTCTTGGGCGCTAGTTTCAAGGTTGTAGAAGCACCCTCTCGTGTGCATTAGGGTTTATGGTTGGGGGATCTTCTCTTGAGAATATAGCAAAGGATTGTTGGATTTTCTTCCCTTGAGTAGAAGGGTTTCCCAGGATATTTCTTGTGTTCTTGTGCATGGTAATTCTTCTTGTGATCTTGGTTATTGCAACACTTGTGTATGGTGTAGTTGCATTTGTTTATGGTTCAAGTACATGCTAAATGAAATAAACTTCATGCTTGAGCCTAGCATAGTGAAAATTCAACATGGTATCAGAGCTTAGGACTTGAAAGAGCCATTGCACAAGCTTTCAAAGCCAGTCGTCCTCTCTTCTGCAAAATCGTATGACCCTCCTAGGGTTTCCAGAAAAACGTACGGCCCTCTCCTTTTTGGTTGTTTCAGCACCCTTCACTGAAACATTGGGGCTAAATTTGGCATAGGAGTGTACGGCCTCCTTCAGCGCACCTCCGGCAACTTTCAGATTGCAATTCCGAGAATTTTGGATTTTTGGCCCTAGGGTTCCGCAATTTTCTACAGAATTTCAGTTTTAGGGTTTCTACAGCTCATTGAAGGAGTTTTTAAGATTACCAGTGTTCTAACTTCTAAAGGCTTATTGTTGGCAGTCATACGTCCAATGAAACCTAAGGATTGCTAGCATAGCCTAGCTGTTAAGTTTCCTAGCCTAGTTGCTAAGGGTTTGTGGAAGAATATGCAAACCATGAGGAACAGAACCTTGGTGGAAGATAGGTTTGATGGATCAAGCAACTTCAGTTCCTAGAAGTCAAGACTACAGATCACCCTGGAAGACAATGACCTATTGAGTGTGATACAAAAGGCTTTACCAGAGACAGTTATCGATGAAGAGAAAGAAAGACAACTTGCCTCCACTACTGATGTTGATCTAGAGCCACATCAGAGAGATGAAGACATCAAAGATGAAGCCTTCTTATTCATATTAGCACTCTTAGGTACGGTTCCTATTGATAATGATATTTGGTTAATTGACAATGGTGCCTCCAGGCACGTGACCGGATATAGAGATCATTTGACAGATCTTGTTGAGAAAGAGACCAGTCTACATGTTGTACTTGGAGACAATGCCAGATATAATGTGAAAGGGGTTGGAACTTCTACATTCCANATTCACTACAAAACCTGCAAGTTATGGAAATGAGTAATCGAACAGGAAAAAACTAGAACACTATTCTCCAAACACAGGTAAAACCAAGAACCTAAATTGACTTGAGCAGAAAACGACCAGAGAAATGTTGCAACACTTGCCAATACGATTGAGTACAGTACAAACCCTGCAAGTAATGTACATGAGTAATCAAACTAGAACAACGCTATTCTCCAACACAAGTTAAACCAAGAACCTAAATTGAATTGAGCAGAATAAAACTGGCACATCAGAAGCACATAGGCACATCTGCCTTTGATGTAGTTATGCCTATATTAGCTCTAACAAAATCCTAAATTGACTTTAGCATAATAGAACTAGCACTTGGACACATCTGTCTTTGATGTACTTACACATATATTAATGTTGAGTTCTGGTGTACATATATTAATGTTGAGTTCTGGTGTACCTTGGGAAGTGGTCCCCTTGTGGTTTTGGGTCTCTAACACCAAGAGGGAAATACATTGAGACAATGTACCTTGTATTTTATGTCTAATTCCACTTTGACTTCACTTAAGTCAAAAAGTCAGAATTTTGTCACTTAAGCAAAAGTGACATTTTATTCACCAAGTGGGTGAATCAAGGGACATAAAGTGAATTTAGGTAACTTAACCCAAAGTGGGTTTTGAGTTGAGACGGGTTTTGAGTTGAGACTCTTTTGGAGAGATTTCAACCATGGATTAGAGATTGCTTGGACTGAGCCTAGCCATTCATCTTTTAGGTTTCCTTATGATGGTTCAAGAGGGGTGCATAGGGCCTAAAGAAGCTCATTCACTCATTTATTCACTTGAAGAGTTTGAGAGAGAGCATGGAGATGAGAATGGAGGCATTAGTTGAAGGAAGCTTGGGTGCCTCCTTTCATGGAGGATTCATGGAGGCTTAAACCCTCATTATTTTGTGGTGGTTGTTCTTGCTTGGAGGAGGGCGCACACAATTGCAGATATGTCAGTTTCAGTAGTGAGGTAGCATACAAGAGCTTCTTTGTGTGCAAGGGATTCTTCATCAGAGCTCAGAGAACAAAGGGCACATTGTTTCAGTGAGATTGACAACAAAGGAAGAGGGCGCACTAAACTTGGGCACATATCTCTTCTTGGAACTCCAAAGCATCTCGAGAGGAGTTTCTATTGTATCAGGTTCCATTGTATTTGCTTACTTGTTGTATCTCATGCTTTAGACATCACATATATATACTTTCATTCTAAACTGGTTTTCCCCGGGGGGTTTTTTCCAGGGTCGTGTTGACCAAAAATACCTGTGTTCAATTTCCATATATGCTTAGTTGTTAGATCAGCATTAGGAGCTTGTAACAATCCTAGAGGAGTTTTATTTGTTTTGAGTATATTGCATGTGCTAACCATCGGTTACGAAAACACTTGCAAGGGCACCTCAAAGAACACTTAACCATCAATTTGAAGGCAGAAAAGTACTTGACTGTTTGTTTTCCTAAAACAGCAGCAAAGGATAGTTTTGTTGACATAACTTAGAGCCCAACAAGAGGTCATAAGACAGGCCTGTTGGGCAGCCCTCATAGTTCCTCAAAAATCTACAATTAACACTAACAAAGTCTAAACAAAACTCAAAAAATGCTACGGGGCCTATGCCAAAACACTTGATTCATATTGTTGTAATCAAACATAGGCCAAAACAAAAGCATAATACCGGAACAACAACACTAGATAACCAAGCCAACAGCAGATGAGGCATAATTAAAAACTTGAAACTGCAAAGACATAAAAAGCTTCTCAATCAAAAAGACGGTTCCGTGTTAATTTCAAATTATAGTGCAAGTTCTCACTGCTCAGTAAGTAGCAGGGCACCACAACAATCTGAAACCCATGATGCGGGTTAACAAAATAACCTTGTGAATTGGGAGGATAATTCCATATATTTGTTTCAACATAGTTTTCCTCCATAACATGGTCCCACAATAATCAAACCAACCAGAAAAGTCCTGATCAACCCAATAATATCCTTATCGACCTTTCTAATCAGGTTTGGTCCTTTAAGGTCGATCCTTCTCCAATAAGGCCCTGCACAGACTTTAACTGGGTGGGTCCTGCGCTAGTCAACCCAACCAACCAACCAGTCATGATGTGATACCACAAAGCTGTACCTATGCACTGTTTTTGTCGAAGCCTGTGACTCCATGTAAACCTACCTCATCACACCACCAGGACAATGCCACAAATTGTACAAACTATTTGCTAATCATATGATCTATAAACAGATTGTAGATACAACAGATTTATCACAAACGAAACGAAATAAAAAATAAATCTATTTCGAACGATTACCACAATGATCCAGACAATTGCAAATAAAATCTCGTAGACAGGACAAACAGAATCATGAAAGTTGAAGCCATCTCAATGTGGATATGTTTAATTTTGGATGCCGCTCAGTGAGCTTGGAAAGTGATAGTACATGAAACGTAGGATAAAGCTCATCAATCTTAAAAACTCAACCATGCTTGCTCTACAAAAGAAGACGATGTATCATAAATTTGTATAAGCTGGTGTTGTGCAAAGTTGAGGCAGCAATTGTACATACTCGAAATTTCACGTGTGGATAACAACCAAAGCACAGAAGATATTGATTTTCAATATTATCAAGATTGAATATCATAGATTTCCATGGAAGTACAGGACATTGGAGAATGTCCACCCAATTGGATATTATAATACAATTCAAACTAAATTAGCACCACCAGATTTGTAGCAACATTTGTGTATCAATAACTGATGTCAGGTGAAGTCAATTTGTCGCCTGAAGTTGACTTGTGACTTCAATTTGCCAAAACTGGGGGAAAAATGAATTGAATCTGACAGAGCGAAGCTGAATTACCATAATAATTCTTGGAAGGATAAAACAAACGGAAACCTGGAAACAAACAAATTAGAAACTCAACAAAGCTGATTTCCTTTTAACAGGCGAGATCCATATTGAGAAGAGAGGATGTGAATTGAACTTAAATATCTTAATTGATGCTGTTTGACACAAAACTCATTACAACCCGAGACATGGGACCTAGTAATTCATATAAGCATTTGTCAATCCAATCAGCCTTTTGATTACAAAGAAGCACTGCTCTCATTTGAAGGTTTTTCATCCGTCCTATGATGAAACAATTTTGCCATCTGTCTCCGCTCACAGTCCTGCAATGAACCCATTTGTTTTTAGCTTCTTTAACTAAGGCAGATTTTTGTTGTGCAAGAAAAAAACCAGAAAAATAACACTTTTGCACATGTTTTATTGTATCCATAAACATGACTGCAAAAAAAGGTATTTACTGTTCACAGAATGCAAAGGATAACCAGATATTTGAGCAATCAAAACTATTCCTGAAGTCGGTAAACATACACGTTTGACACCAAAAGCTGCAGTGCAATCAAGCAAGACAGTGAGCAAGTGCAAAGTAATTGCATACTAGAAAGCCATTTCAAGATAGAATGATTCGAGGCTGCAACCAATCTGATGAACAGTTGCTGAATTGTTCAGATCATTAAGCATTCAGTTCTCTTGCTTCTGGTAACCCTCTTCATCAAATGATTCTCAGTCGTTGCTACTAACCATCTTATAGTTTCCATTCTAATGCCTAGCAAGAAAACTGGCAATGTTTTAAGACTTTCATTTTCTGCATCATTAAGCAATTGATATAATGGAAGGCAACTCTCGGCAACTCTAATGATATAAACCTGGTTGTATCTTTAAACTCACAAGGCTATTGCCAACTGGGAAAAAGGATATCCAGGGGTTTTTTTGCAAGTCCGATATGTATATGAGAACAAACGAGGGAGAAAATGACTTTGCATTTCCACACATTAAAGTCCACCTGGACCCCATAATGTTTATATCAATGTTCCACCAAGTTTCAGAAATGTGGGGATGCGTGAACATGGAAACACGTCTGGGGATGTGTGCAAGCACCCCCTAAATTTCAAGGAACATCGTAGAGAAACTTGCCCGAAATACTAAAAGGTTGATATTTAAATATATGGAAAACATAAATGTAAATGTAAATTTGGGTGGGTGTTGAGGGGTTTATATGAAGTATAATTAGGGTTTAGAATGTGGACGCGTTAGCATTAGGGCTTGTTTCTATTAGTTTACTATTGTTTCTCTATTTTACTTTCCATGGTGATTTTTTTGGGAAGGGAGCATCTAGAAGTACCATTTTTATAGGGTTCTTGTGGGCATCCCCCTCTTCATGGAGATGTCCCCCTTTTCATGGGGACGTCACCATGTGTGTTGCCTGGCATCCCCCCAAAAGGGTACATGGTGAAACGCCTCCCTGGAGTATCTGTGTCACAGGAGCGCAAGCAGCGTATACCCCATCATTGGGAACACATCATAATGCAACACTGGTTTATTACACTTGCAACTATTTACTGTAGAAGCCATACAATGGCCTGAAGCAAGGATGAGGCTTATGGAATGGAAGTCATTGACCACTGATGATGTATTTCCAACAGAACTTCTAGAACTTCTCTTGTTCAAATCCCGGGACAAGAGCTTTGGACTCCCTGGGCACAGACGGTGTGCTAGTCAGCTGGGTGCATGAGTCTACAGTGCAGATGCCCTTAACCTTCCATCATCAAGTCTCTTTTTTAAAAGTGATTCACTGGAGCAGTTGGTTATGAGCCTTCACTACAAACATCTCCTACATAAGTGAATGGTTATGAGTTCTCCCTTGACCAAAATTTCAAGTTAAAATTTTCAGGGATCTGCAGCAATTTTAAAAACAGCAGGCATAGGAGACTACTGATATTAGAAATAAAATTCATAAAATCATACTTATGAAGCTATAGATAATTAAGTTAACCTGAACATCACACCTTTATACACAACAGCACCAATCTGTTCCTGTTTCTGAATTGTAAATCTACTTAAAAAGTAATTCGTCAAAAATACAGTAAAAACATGAAAATGGAAACCAATGTCCTGCATTGAACAGTGGCATGCTGAAATTCTGTGTATTGAAACAGAAAGCTTCATGTAACAATTTGTTGAAAGCAGTTGGATGATCAAATTCAATTTTGTTTATTGACAAAGAGAAACCATATAAATCTCTCTGGACAATGTAAACCAGTCAACTTAGTGAGAAAATCCATATCCAAAAAGATGTTACAGAAGTAGGATATGTCATCCTATCACTTGGATGGTGACAAAAACACACTGTAACAATTGTACCTGTTACCTCTCCAGTGTTGATATTATGGTAGCTGCGAGAGGTATTAACCTCTACATGTAACCTTTGACGAGAATAGAAGATTCCAGGAAACAAGAGAAACCCTAAAACGCTGGATAATAACCCTAGAAGGCAAGTCAGCTCAAGATAATAATTTATATTAAATTATTATCCTCCAGAAGTACAAGTCGGCCCAGTTAGGTCACTTGGAAGACTATAAATAAGCGGGCGCTAGAGCGCATCTATCACTCTTACTCTCACAACTGCATAAGACTAGTGGTGCGCAAGTTTGGAGAGGGAGTGCAGTTGTAGCTGCTGCAACTGGGATTTTGGTTATGGTTTGGACTTTCTGCCTTGGTTATGGTTTGGATTATTTGCTTGCTACGCTAGCCTTGGAGAGAGATACGCTATCTGGGTTGGCTATTGGTTTGCTTCTGGAATTATTCTGTCTATCAAGGTTAAAGGTGCTCGGGGGTGGCTTCATGCCTATTGTTGGGTGACAATATTGCTATATTGTCTATGGAAAAACAAGCACATTGTTGATGATTGCAGCATCGTGTAACATTCTCCAAGATGTCACTGAGTTGAGTCGACCTGTTAGAGAGTCCAGTGTTGGGTGTGCCCATGTGATGGGGTGTATCGTTCTCCTCTGGACTAAGTTGATTCGTGCGCCAATGTTGGGTGTGCCCATGTGATGGGTGTATTGTTCTCCTCTGTGTGAGAGTTGAGATGATGTGGTCTCTTGCCTTTGTACTCCTATGGAATCAGTTGAGTCCGGCTTGAGATGGTACTCCGGATGATTCTCCTGTGGACTCAGTTGAGATAGAGATCTGTCGAGTATGACGTCCCTGTGGCTGAGCACAGGTGGACATGCCCCTAGTGGTTAAGCACTAGTGGACGTGTCGATCCCTTGCTATATTGTCTAAGTGTAAGATTTACTTGTAACCCTAATTATGATGTAAAGGGTACAAGTCGTCCCCACCATATGTGAAAGATAATTAATGTTTATTGTAATAATTAATTATATTGTTGAGTTATTGAGGTCGGCCCTGTTGTACCAATAGACACACCTATTGTTGTGTCTGGTCTTGTGTAAATAAAGGTGATTTCCCCATTGAGGAAACACACACTTCACTTGTCATTTGGAAATTTCAGACCTACCTTTAAGGCTGAAGTGTGCACCTCTCTTGGGCGCTAGTTTCAAGGTTGTAGAAGCACCCTCTCGTGTGCATTAGGGTTTATGGTTGGGGGATCTTCTCTTGAGAATATAGCAAAAGATTGTTGGATTTTCTTCCCTTGAGTAGAAGGGTTTCCCAGGATATTTCTTGTGTTCTTGTGCATGGTAATTCTTCTTGTGATCTTGGTTATTGCAACACTTGTGTATGGTGTAGTTGCATTTGTTTATGGTTCAAGTACATGCTAAATGAAATAAACTTCATGCTTGAGCCTAGCATAGTGAAAATTCAACATGGTATCAGAGCTTAGGACTTGAAAGAGCCATTGCACAAGCTTTCAAAGCCAGTCGTCCTCTCTTCTGCAAAATCGTATGACCCTCCTAGGGTTTCCAGAAAAACGTACGGCCCTCTCCTTTTTGGTTGTTTCAGCACCCTTCACTGAAACATTGGGGCTAAATTTGGCATAGGAGTGTACGGCCTCCTTCAGCGCACCTCCGGCAACTTTCAGATTGCAATTCCGAGAATTTTGGATTTTTGGCCCTAGGGTTCCGCAATTTTCTACAGAATTTCAGTTTTAGGGTTTCTACAGCTCATTGAAGGAGTTTTTAAGATTACCAGTGTTCTAACTTCTAAAGGCTTATTGTTGGCAGTCATACGTCCAATGAAACCTAAGGATTGCTAGCATAGCCTAGCTGTTAAGTTTCCTAGCCTAGTTGCTAAGGGTTTGTGGAAGAATATGCAAACCATGAGGAACAGAACCTTGGTGGAAGATAGGTTTGATGGATCAAGCAACTTCAGTTCCTAGAAGTCAAGACTACAGATCACCCTGGAAGACAATGACCTATTGAGTGTGATACAAAAGGCTTTACCAGAGACAGTTATCGATGAAGAGAAAGAAAGACAACTTGCCTCCACTACTGATGTTGATCTAGAGCCACATCAGAGAGATGAAGACATCAAAGATGAAGCCTTCTTATTCATATTAGCACTCTTAGGTACGGTTCCTATTGATAATGATATTTGGTTAATTGACAATGGTGCCTCCAGGCACGTGACCGGATATAGAGATCATTTGACAGATCTTGTTGAGAAAGAGACCAGTCTACATGTTGTACTTGGAGACAATGCCAGATATAATGTGAAAGGGGTTGGAACTTCTACATTCCAACTAGATTCTGACATACCCCTTCAATTGAGTGAGGTACTATATGTACCTAGGATGAAAAGGAACCTTGTCTATGTTTCTTCCTTATAGGATAAAGGCTACAAGGTTACCTTCTTTGAAGGAAAATTTCTTGCATGGCACAAGAACTCACATATGGATTTTGCCCAAGTGATTGGTGTTCAAGAAACCAACTTGTACAGATTGATCGTCTGACCAGTCCAGGCCCTGTTACATGATACTATCAGCTTGAGTGAGCTATGGCATAGGAGACTTGCTCATATTCATTATAGAGCCCTTGCTGCTCTAGGGAAGATGGTAACAGGCCTTCCAGAGATACAGGTTTAGCATAATGGTGTTTGCAGAGGTTGTGCTCTTGGCAAGAATGTCAAGGGGTCCTTCTTGAGCAGTGACAGCATATCCAAGGGGATCTTGGACTTGATACATTCAGATGTGTGTGGATCCATGATTGTTGCCTCCTTGAATGGATATTTGTACTATGTGCTCTTCATTGATGATCACTCTCAGAAGACATGGATTTATTTCTTGAAGACCAAGGATGGAGTCCTTGCGAGATTTCAAGAGTTTAAAGCTTAGGTTGAGAACCTGACCGGAAGGAGGATCAAGGTGCTAATATCAGATAATGGAGGAGAGAACACCTCGAGGGATTTCAGTGATTTTTGTATTGAGGCAGAAATCAAGAGGGAGTACACTGTTCCTTATAACCCTCAGCAAAATGGCGTTGCAGAGAGGAAGAACAGAACCATCATTGAGGCAACCAAAGCAATGATACATGATCAGAATCTACCTATGATTTTGTGGGCAGAAGCATCCATGACAGCAGTGTATATTCAGAACAGGAGTCCTCACCAAATTTTGAATAACGTGACTCCCGAAGAATCTTTCACCGGAGTGAAGCCCGAGGTTGGACACTTCAGGATATTTGGATGTCCAATATACTTTCATGTACCCAAGGAGAAGAGAACCAAGCTAGACCCTTCAAGCAGAAAGGGCACATTTGTGGGGTACAATGAATCTTCGAAGGCATACCAGATCTACATCCCTGGTCAGAGACAGATTGACGTGAGCAGAGATGTCATCTTTGAGGAAGAGATAGCCTTTTAAAGATCCAGAGAATCTCAGATGGAGATTGACAGCGAGACAAGTACCTTCTCTCCCTTCAGCAGTTCAGAGGGAGACAACCATTGATCCAGTTGATGTTCCCAGAGACATTGCAGTAGGCCATAAAAGACCTACCTAGGCTCAACAAACTCTGCAGGAGGCAAAGGGACATACATCTCCTCAAGGCACATTCCGAGAGAGCAAGAGACCACAGAGGTTCTCGAGCTATGTTTCATCCATGACCCACATCATTGATATTGAGCCTTCTTGTCATGGAGAAGCAGCAGGTCATCAGGTATGGCAAGATGCCATCACAGAAGAGTATCAGTCCATCATGAAGAATGATGTATGGGATATTGTTCCAAGACCAAAAGGGAAGTTTGTAGTGACTTCCAAGTGGATCTATAAGATCAAGCATGCAGTTGATGGAAGTGTCGAGAAGTACAAAGAAAGATTTGTGGCCAGAGGATTCTCATAGGTGGAGGGAATTGATTATGAGGAGACATTTGTTCCTGTAGCCCAATATACTTTCATTCGTACTATCATTGCACTAGCTGCATCCATGGGTTGGAAACTACATCAGATGGATGTAAAGACAACGTTTCTCAATGGTGAGAATGAGGAAGAGGTTTACATCGAGCAACCAGATGGATTCGTGATACATGAGCAGAAATCTCATGTGTGCAAGTTGAAGAAAGCCATGTATGGACTAAAGCAAGCACCTCGAGCTTGGTCCGAGAAGATGGATGGATTCCTGATGAGTTTGGGCTTCAGCAAGAGTGTTTCTAATCCAAACCTATATTATCACATTGTTGGTGACGAGTGCCTAATATTGGTCCTGTACGTTGATGACTTATTCCTCACCGGTTCAGAGAGACTTATTGTTGACTGCAAGTTAGCATTGACTTATGAATTCGAGATGAAGGCTCTGGGTATGATGCACTACTTCTTGGGATTAGAAGTCTGGCAAAGAAATGATGAGATTTTCCTGAGTCAAGGAAAATATACAGTGGAGATATTGAAGAAATTCGGTATGACAGACTGCAAATCCATGCCTACACCGATGATGATGGATCTGAAGAAAATGAAGGAGGCTTCTATTGATTCAGGCGAGATTTATCCTCATCTATACCGATAGCGGATTGGATCATTGATGTATCTAGTTAACACCTGACTTGATATATGCTATGCAATGAACGTACTCAGTCAATTTAGGAGTCAGTCGAGACAGACTCATTGGATAGCAGCGAATCATGTATTGACATATCTACGAGGCACAGTTGGAAATGGCCTGAGATATGCCTCCGATGTAGACATGAGATTGCAGAGATATGCCGATGCAGATTGGGCAGGGAGCGCAGTGGACCGGAAGAGCACATTTGGTTGTTGTTTTACCTTGGGGTCTGCTATGGTTTCCTGGTGCAGTAGGAAACAAAGCTCTACACTTTGAGTACCGCAGAAGCAGAGTATATAGCGTTGAGTGTGGCATTCTGCGAAGCAGTGTGGCTTCGCAAGCTCCTTACAGATTTATTTGATCATGAGATGGATTCTAGCATTATTCATTGTGATAACCAAAGCTGTGTGAAGCTCCCTAAGAATCCTATGTTTCACGATAAATCGAAACACATTGAGATTACATCAGAGACATGGTGCAGAGGAAAGCAGCACATGTGCAGTACCTTCCTACACATGAGCAGATTGCAGATATCTTCACCAAATCGCTTGCCACGACGAAGTTCGAGTACTTCCGTGAGAGACTTGGCCTGGTGGAGAATGCCTACCTAGCTGAGAGGGAGTGTTGATGATT
>JZKD02S2047701.1:0-10129 GCA_000966675.3 Picea glauca
AACATTCAAAAGAAGATTCATAAACTTGGCACATAATTTTGTTCTTGCATATTTTAACACATGAAGCAAGGTCCTGTAAAGTTTATTTTTAATGAAGTAGAGGGTGCTTGCATAGAATAACAAGTCAGCCTTCTATTTTCAGATCATATATGTCTGAAGGACCATGTGCGAAGCTATGAGGAGGCCTAGAGTAGCATTCCTAAAGAAAATTGGCTGCATAAGTTCATTAAAAATTTGGATACTACGCCTATCAACTGGTATCTTCAAGCATAACTGCACCTCACCAATTGAAATTGGTACGATATGACTCATAACTTTATAGCTACATTTTTATTTGAAAGTCAATACCCCACAATAGATCAGGATTTACAAGTTGTAATACATACAGTCTTTGAGGAGGCACCTAACCTCCCGATGGAGTAAGAAGAAGATGAATGGACTACACCTCTTCAAAAATTACAGGGGTTTTACAATATCAATGTTGATGAAGATGATGATCCTAGGAATGTGAACATCGTAGAAACTGAAGGAAAGAGAGACATAGAAAGTCCAGGGATTGAAATACCTTTCATTAGAAAACCAATTAAAATCAAGAAAGTTAATATTGGAACAGGGCAAGCACCTAAGTTGGCCAACATTGGGGATTATTGGGATGATGACACTATTGATAACATTATAAAATTATTGCATGAATATCAGGACTTGTTTCCAACCAAGTTCATAGACATGAAGGGAATTAAAGGGCCCATGGGAGAAATGAAGATACCTTTGAAACCAGATGCAAGGCCAGTCAAGCAGAGACCCTACAAATTGAATCCCAAGTATAAGAAGAAAGTTAGGATTGAATTAGATATAATGTTGGAAGAAGGAATCATAGACATGTTGAAGAATCAGAATGGATTAGCCCTATGGTGGTCCAGGATAAGAAGTCAGGAGAGATCAAAATCTGTGTAGATTTAAGGAAACTAAATGATGCATGTTTACATGATCCATTCCCTACATCCTCTACTGATGAAGTGTTAGATAATGTAGGAGGACAGGAAGTTTACTCCTTCCCAGATGGATTTTCAGGTTATCACTGGATCAGGATTGCTAAGGAAGACAGACATAAGGCCACATTTGCAACAGAATGGGGTTCTTTCCAGTACACTGTGATGCCTTTCGGATTGAAGAATGCACCATCCATCTTTTCCAGGGTGGTGGTAGAAGCATTCAAGGAATTTCTACATAAAGTTTTGGATTCATATTTTGATGATTGGACTACTTTTAGCTTACTGAAAAATCATATTGAATGTTTGAGACTAATGTTGGATAAGTGGAGGAAATCTCAGATTACCCTGAACTTGAAGAATTGCATCTTCCTTTCACCTTTTGGAGTATTTCTAGGACACATTGTCTGTAAGCAGGGGTTGTTGGTAGATCCTTCCAAGATTGTCATCATTGTTGATCTACCTCCCACTATTGTGGTTAGATAGTTGCACACTGTGTTGGGACATACTAGATACCACAGAAAGTTTCTCAAGGGCTATGCACATATAACAACACCCATGGAAAATATTTTAAAGAAATATCATCAGTTTCAATGGTTAGAGGAATGCCATAAGAGCTTCGACACACTAAAGCATAAAATGGTTACTGCACCTATTCTGGTTTTCCCAGATTGGAGTAAGGAATTCCATTTTCATGTCGATGCTTCATATATTGCATTAGGAGTAGTGTTAGCACAACCAAGAGTAGGATATACTGACCACTCGCTAGCCTTTGCTAGCAGCAAGATCTCTACAACTGAAATAAACTATACCACTACCGAAAGAGAAGGATTAGTTATGGTATATGCGCTGCAAAATTTTAGACACTACTTATTAGGAGGACATTTTAAGATGTCCATTGATCACTCTGCATTGAAATACTTAGTCAACAATCCAGTGTTGGGGGGAAGAATATGCATATGGATACTGTTATTCCAGGAATATGATTTTGAGATTGTGGTCAAGACAGGGATAATGAACAAGGGAACTGAACACTTTTCCAGGTTAGAACATGGAGAGGAACCTACCAGTTTGGAGGATACACTACCAAATGCATAGCTGTTGGCCATCAGAAAATTTGATGATCATTTCATTGATATAGTCTAGTACCTGTCTATCGGAATGGCACCCCGTGAGTACACAATCATTCAGAAGAAACAACAGGTAGTTCACGCTACATATTTTTCACTTATAGTTGGACATCTATATAAGATGGGACCCAATGAGATTTAGAGGAGATGCATTATGGAGGAAGAAAGACCACTAATTCTTGCATAAGCGCATGAAGGCATCGCATGAGGACACTGTGCAGGGAAAGCAACAATGCATAATGTTCTCATAGCTTGCCTCTAGTAGCTTACTTTACATAAATATGATAAAGAATACTACAGAGCCTGTGATGCATGCCAAAGAGTGGGGAAACCTTCTAGAAGAGATGAGATGCCTTTAGCACCTCAGCTAACTTTGTAGGGATTTGAGAAATGGGACATTGATTTTGTGTGACCTATTAACCCACCAGGAAAGTGCACAGGAGCTCGATACATCATCATTGTGACAGAGTATTTGACTAGATGGGTAGAAGCAAGAGCAGTTAAGGACTGCAGTGCAACTAAAGCCTCACGATTCATATTTGATCATATCATAACCAGATTTGGATGTCTAAAGATCCTTATGAGTGATCGAGTTACACATTTTATTAATAATACCATTGAAGCCTTTACTCAAGAATTTGAAGTTCACTATCATAAGAGCACACCATACCACCCACAAGCGAATGGTATAGTCGAAGCTTTCAATAAGATATTGGAGACAACACTGATGAACATTTGTAGTGTGAACAAAGATGATTGGGATTTGAGAGTGGCAACAGTGTTATGGGATTATCGAACCACTTGCAAGAAGCTGACAATGCAGACTCCCTTTAAGTTAGTTTATGGCCTGGAAGCAGTGGTACCTATGGAGTATTTAGTTCCTATCTTAAGAATTGCATCATTTATAGATATGGATGACACTGTCATTGTTCAAGACAGGCTTGTGCAGTTCGTGGAACTAGAGGAAGACAGGTTTATTGCAAGATTTCATTAGTAGGTACAGAAATAATGAGAAAAGGCCTACCATGACTGACATATAAAGAAGAAATCATTTAAGCAAGGAGATCCAGTATTTTAAGCAAGGAGATCTAGTATTGGTATATGACAGCAAGTTCATGAAGCATCGAGGGAAGTTTAGGACACATTGTATTGGGCCATATCAGGTTGCCTATGTTACAGAAGGAGGATCTGTGCATTTGAATACTTTGAATGGAGAATGGAAGGAAGGTTCAGTAAATCAGAGCCGTTTGAAATTGTATTATGACAACCAATTTCCTTGCAGCTCTCATTAAAAACAAAGGAAGAAGGTTCTAGATACTAGGTGTAGTTGAAACTGGGTACCAGACACAAAAAAATAGTTTGCACACAACAGGGAGGGACAGAGTAGAAATCACAAGCTGCTATGCACATTCTATAGTCGAAGTGTTACTGAAGTTTCAACCCTGCAGTGACTTAGGACGAGTCACAGGTGAGTGTTGGGGGCATGTTGGCCCTTGGTTATGGAAGAAAGCAAAGATTAAGGAAGAAGAGTAAAGTACAAACTGCGCGAAAGGAATATTAACCGATAACTGGTCGAAGTGGTCAAAGAAGAAGAAAAGGAGGAGAGAAGTAAAGGAAAATCTATTCGTTGTGAGAGAAGATCAAGGAACACATATCGATAAAGAAGATTGACCAGGGACAACTCAGCAAGTGGAAAAAGCCACCACCGGATGCTTTGGAGCACCTCACAGAAAAGAAGGAAGAACAGGCTAGTGAAGCCCTTAAAGCACGAGTTGCATGGGACCTAGGGTTTTGACACTTAGGATTTTGGATCTAGGGTGTTGACACCTAGAATTTCACCATGTAATATATANAGTCTTTGAGGAGGCACCTAACCTCCCGATGGAGTAAGAAGAAGATGAATGGACTACACCTCTTCAAAAATTACAGGGGTTTTACAATATCAATGTTGATGAAGATGATGATCCTAGGAATGTGAACATCGTAGAAACTGAAGGAAAGAGAGACATAGAAAGTCCAGGGATTGAAATACCTTTCATTAGAAAACCAATTAAAATCAAGAAAGTTAATATTGGAACAGGGCAAGCACCTAAGTTGGCCAACATTGGGGATTATTGGGATGATGACACTATTGATAACATTATAAAATTATTGCATGAATATCAGGACTTGTTTCCAACCAAGTTCATAGACATGAAGGGAATTAAAGGGCCCATGGGAGAAATGAAGATACCTTTGAAACCAGATGCAAGGCCAGTCAAGCAGAGACCCTACAAATTGAATCCCAAGTATAAGAAGAAAGTTAGGATTGAATTAGATATAATGTTGGAAGAAGGAATCATAGACATGTTGAAGAATCAGAATGGATTAGCCCTATGGTGGTCCAGGATAAGAAGTCAGGAGAGATCAAAATCTGTGTAGATTTAAGGAAACTAAATGATGCATGTTTACATGATCCATTCCCTACATCCTCTACTGATGAAGTGTTAGATAATGTAGGAGGACAGGAAGTTTACTCCTTCCCAGATGGATTTTCAGGTTATCACTGGATCAGGATTGCTAAGGAAGACAGACATAAGGCCACATTTGCAACAGAATGGGGTTCTTTCCAGTACACTGTGATGCCTTTCGGATTGAAGAATGCACCATCCATCTTTTCCAGGGTGGTGGTAGAAGCATTCAAGGAATTTCTACATAAAGTTTTGGATTCATATTTTGATGATTGGACTACTTTTAGCTTACTGAAAAATCATATTGAATGTTTGAGACTAATGTTGGATAAGTGGAGGAAATCTCAGATTACCCTGAACTTGAAGAATTGCATCTTCCTTTCACCTTTTGGAGTATTTCTAGGACACATTGTCTGTAAGCAGGGGTTGTTGGTAGATCCTTCCAAGATTGTCATCATTGTTGATCTACCTCCCACTATTGTGGTTAGATAGTTGCACACTGTGTTGGGACATACTAGATACCACAGAAAGTTTCTCAAGGGCTATGCACATATAACAACACCCATGGAAAATATTTTAAAGAAATATCATCAGTTTCAATGGTTAGAGGAATGCCATAAGAGCTTCGACACACTAAAGCATAAAATGGTTACTGCACCTATTCTGGTTTTCCCAGATTGGAGTAAGGAATTCCATTTTCATGTCGATGCTTCATATATTGCATTAGGAGTAGTGTTAGCACAACCAAGAGTAGGATATACTGACCACTCGCTAGCCTTTGCTAGCAGCAAGATCTCTACAACTGAAATAAACTATACCACTACCGAAAGAGAAGGATTAGTTATGGTATATGCGCTGCAAAATTTTAGACACTACTTATTAGGAGGACATTTTAAGATGTCCATTGATCACTCTGCATTGAAATACTTAGTCAACAATCCAGTGTTGGGGGGAAGAATATGCATATGGATACTGTTATTCCAGGAATATGATTTTGAGATTGTGGTCAAGACAGGGATAATGAACAAGGGAACTGAACACTTTTCCAGGTTAGAACATGGAGAGGAACCTACCAGTTTGGAGGATACACTACCAAATGCATAGCTGTTGGCCATCAGAAAATTTGATGATCATTTCATTGATATAGTCTAGTACCTGTCTATCGGAATGGCACCCCGTGAGTACACAATCATTCAGAAGAAACAACAGGTAGTTCACGCTACATATTTTTCACTTATAGTTGGACATCTATATAAGATGGGACCCAATGAGATTTAGAGGAGATGCATTATGGAGGAAGAAAGACCACTAATTCTTGCATAAGCGCATGAAGGCATCGCATGAGGACACTGTGCAGGGAAAGCAACAATGCATAATGTTCTCATAGCTTGCCTCTAGTAGCTTACTTTACATAAATATGATAAAGAATACTACAGAGCCTGTGATGCATGCCAAAGAGTGGGGAAACCTTCTAGAAGAGATGAGATGCCTTTAGCACCTCAGCTAACTTTGTAGGGATTTGAGAAATGGGACATTGATTTTGTGTGACCTATTAACCCACCAGGAAAGTGCACAGGAGCTCGATACATCATCATTGTGACAGAGTATTTGACTAGATGGGTAGAAGCAAGAGCAGTTAAGGACTGCAGTGCAACTAAAGCCTCACGATTCATATTTGATCATATCATAACCAGATTTGGATGTCTAAAGATCCTTATGAGTGATCGAGTTACACATTTTATTAATAATACCATTGAAGCCTTTACTCAAGAATTTGAAGTTCACTATCATAAGAGCACACCATACCACCCACAAGCGAATGGTATAGTCGAAGCTTTCAATAAGATATTGGAGACAACACTGATGAACATTTGTAGTGTGAACAAAGATGATTGGGATTTGAGAGTGGCAACAGTGTTATGGGATTATCGAACCACTTGCAAGAAGCTGACAATGCAGACTCCCTTTAAGTTAGTTTATGGCCTGGAAGCAGTGGTACCTATGGAGTATTTAGTTCCTATCTTAAGAATTGCATCATTTATAGATATGGATGACACTGTCATTGTTCAAGACAGGCTTGTGCAGTTCGTGGAACTAGAGGAAGACAGGTTTATTGCAAGATTTCATTAGTAGGTACAGAAATAATGAGAAAAGGCCTACCATGACTGACATATAAAGAAGAAATCATTTAAGCAAGGAGATCCAGTATTTTAAGCAAGGAGATCTAGTATTGGTATATGACAGCAAGTTCATGAAGCATCGAGGGAAGTTTAGGACACATTGTATTGGGCCATATCAGGTTGCCTATGTTACAGAAGGAGGATCTGTGAATTTGAATACTCTGAATGGAGAATGGAAGGAAGGTTCAGTAAATTGGAGCCGTTTGAAATTGTATTATGACAACCAACTGCCTTGCATCTCTCATTAAAAACAAAGGAAGAAGGTTCTAGATACCAGGTGTAGTTGAAACTGGGTACCAGACACAAAAAAGATAGTCTGCACACAACAGGGAGGGACAGAGTAGAAATCACAAGCTGCTATGCACATTCTACATTCGAAGTGTTACTGAAGTTTCAACCCTGCAGTGACTTAGGACAAGTCACAGGTGAGTGTTGGGGGCATGTTGGCCCTTGGTTATGGAAGAAAGCAAAGATTAAGGAAGAAGAGTAAAGTACAAACTGCGCGAAAGGCATATTAATCGATAACTGTTCGAAGTGGTCAAAGAAGCAGAAAAGGAGGAGAGAAGTAAAGGAAAATCTATTCGTTGTGAGATAAGATCAAGGAACACATATCGACAAAGAAGATTGACCAGGGACAACTCAGCAAGTGGAAAAATACACCATCGGATGCTTTGGAGCACCTCACAGAAAAGAAGGAAGAACAGGCTAGCGAAGCCCTTAAATCACGAGTTGCATGGGACCTAGGGTTTTGACACTTAGGATTTTGGATCTAGGGTGTTGACACCTAGAATTTCACCATGTAATGTATAAATAAAGGTCTAGACGACTTGGGAGTGTTGGTTCAAAGTGGGATTGTGTTGTTGATGTTGATTGATTAGTGTTTTTGTGTGAGAGTTGTATTGTGTTTTGAGATTATTATTGTGTTGTAAGATCTTTAGCTGGGTGAAAAGATCAACACGACATTTGGGTGTGTAGGGAGGGGAGAGAAGAAGAGAAAGAGAGAGATATATGCAAGCTAAGTGTGTAGATAGAAACGTATTTTTTCATCTAATATATCAAGAAACATAGTTCTTTGTACGTAGCCCTAGGGAGAGGGTGAACCACATATATCTAGTTGTTCTGCGTGATTGATGATATGTTATTTGTTATCTATTACACTGTTATTGCATTATTGTGTTAGATTAGAGATATCTCTTGCATAGTAGTCTTAAGAGAGATAAAAAATACTATATTGTTGTGTATTGTTTCCCTAGATCAACTTTGCATTTCCTCTGGTTGTAGACACCTATGTCCTGAAACTCCCTATTGTTACTTCGGGTGAGACTGCATCTACTTCGCCCCTTCGTAGGTGTTTCTGAAAGGTCCGGTAGTTAGGGATTGTTGGTGTGTTGTTAGAGTTGAACCTTGGGTCTACCCATGTGCCAAGACATTCAGAGAAGTCCATTTCGGGCTTGAAATACAAGAAAACAGGCAAGTTCAGTTTTCAACAGCAGAGATCCCATGTGAAGTTCATATTAACGGCTCTCGTGCATTCAGAGTTTCAAAATTGTGCAAGTATTAACAACCAGACAGAAGCCCCGTAGTGTTGAAGTCTCAAATCCTGAAGTGACGAGAGGCTGCCATGTGAATCGGAAGAAAGTCACTTTGGGAGATATGCATGCCCACGTTCAAAAGCTCACGAAGCATGAAGTCCCAAAGTAACGAGAGACTGCCACATCAACCAGAAGAAATTCACTCTAGGATATATTCATGCCCATGTTCAAAATCTCCCAAAGCCCAAATTCCCAAAGTAATGAGAGACTTCCATGTCAACCAGGATAAAGTCACTTTGGGAGATATTCATGCTCGCGTTCAAAATCTCCTGAAGCCATAATTATAGAAGTAACAAGGGACTTCCACATCAACTAGGAGAAAGCAAGTTCAGGAGATATTCATTCATGCATTCAAAATATCCCAAATCTCGAAATCCCGAAGTGAGGAGAGTTTTCCACGTCAACCGAGAGAAAGTTACTTTGGGATATTTCCATCCAAACATGTCGAAGTCCTGAAGTGACATCAATATTCCATGTCGCTTCAATACCTACCACTCCATGGGTTTTTTTCAACTCAAAAAATGACAATTATCCACCGAGGACGCATAACATTCATTTCAGGCTACCACGTCACTCTAGGCCCGTACCACTCTGGGAGTTTTTCATGATTCACAATCCATAACTCCCAAAGCCCGAAGTGTCGAAGTGTTGAAGACACATGGTGCTCATCCATCTGTAGCTATGAAAACAAAATGACGTCAGGCCACCACGTCAGATTCAAGAGATTGTCCTCTAGGAGATATTCTTTCTTAGCATTCAAAGCTCCCAAGCGCCAAAATTGGCTCCATCTCTAAACATAGTTAAAAGGATTCTGCAGTTGGCAGACAGATAAATTTTAGCAGGGGTGCTAAAATAGCAAAGTTACCCAGATCGCAAATTGCAGCAAATTGACAACCACACTTCATTGTGGGGACATAACATGCTCGAATGTTAAAATTCTAGAGCGGTCCCGCAATCGAAACCATTATATAGAAAAAGAGTTACATGGAAGTTGGTGGTGGATTATGGGGGTTGAAGTGGTGTTGACCCAAACTGCCCTTGAAAACTTCCACAATCACATGTTGATGTAGGGTCCATCCGAGAGCAGTGCATGGCAACAAAAGAAGGGCGTTCCCAGATTGCAGATTGTGACAAGATCAATAGACACACTTCATTGTAGGGACAAAAAGCGATCGAACGCTAAAATCTTAGAGAGGTCCCGCAATTGAAACCATGATATAGCTAAAGAGGTACGTGGTAGTTGGTGGTGGATTGTGGGGGTTGGAGCGATGTGGATCCAAACCACCCTTGTCAACTTTTGCAATCACATGCTTATATAGGGCCCAATCTGAGAGCAGCACATGGAAACAATCTAGGCGTTAGAGCTCGTCCTGATCCTAAGGAGAAATCGGTTAATGAAGGAAGGACCAGTGGTTGAACAATCGACTACCCCCTTAAATGAAAGCATGGAGGGTCTAGCGGAGGAGACATAAAACTGTTAGCCCGAAATACCACAGAGGGAAGTTTTTTCTGCAAGCCCATACTGATCAGAGTTTCCTTTTGACAGAAGGAATAGGACAGACGAGAGAAGACACACGTAACTAGAAAATCCTAGGATAAGAATGCCAACTCGCACTCCTAGTGGTGGTCTACGGTTTTGATTATAAATACATCAGATGAATGATATAAGAAAAAAGGGGGGGGTTTGGCCCAAGACTGGAGGAGTTTTTGAGAAATGGTTATGACTGTATATTTAAGTTTGTAAGTCGAAGTGGTGTGTGGCTATAAATTGTATGTTATTGAAGATTC
>JZKD02S2047701.1:36582-53982 GCA_000966675.3 Picea glauca
CAAAAGTAAAAGACCTCTGAATTAGGAAGATAATCAAGCTCCACAACCAACACCATGGGTGCAGTAAGAAACCAATATCTTCATAGTATTATTATGCTACCTCAATTCTCCCTTGAGAATCCCCTTTTCTCTTTGGATCCTTCAAGCATCATTGCAATATGCCATTCCACTCACCTCTTGAGGGAATAGGCATTGATTTTATTCACCATTTTCCATTTTTCTTCCATTGTAAGAAGAGCTCTCCATTAGGGAACTCAAGAGCCCTCCCAAGGGGGAAGAGGGGACTCATAGTCCTCTTTTTTCTCTATGGTGTTTTTCCTACTAATATAGTTATCCATTGTTAGCATTATCTTGGTCATTGGTTGATTTTTTATGGTTCTAAGTTTATCATGCATTCTAACTTTTATTTCTTAGTTGTTCTAGTTTGTTTCTTTGTTTATTACAGTTGTTTGGATTTTTTAAACCACTCACAAAATTTTGTCTTGTCTAGTAGGCTCATCTAGACATGCAAGTGTTGTTGTTTTTCTCACGCAAGTGACAAAACCAACACAACAGGGTTGACCCTAGGTTTAGATGACAATGGTAACTGAGAATGTTACAGTTTGAGTGAAATACACCCTAACCTAAATGTCAGTTATGAAAACATTACCCATCGAAAGTCTAGTATAAGACTCATCCAATCGATTATAAATGTACCGGAGAAAATTTCTTAAGACCTGTAACAATGACAATAATGCTACAAAATTTGATCATTAGTTTAAAATTTGGAGAAAATAGGGAAACTTTAGAAAGACATTTTTCAAAATTTTAATAAAATTTGGTATAAACACCCATTTACCATTCTATTTTTACCATTTCACCCAAATAATTACCAAAGTTACCAAAACCCTTGGAGAGAAAATTGTAAAAACATGAAGCTTGAAGAAACTCCACTATTTGCCACCTTCAACAAGTAAGTATTCCATCCTTATCTTGCATTTCAATCATTCATCTTGTCAATTTTTTTCAAAATTCACGCTTGAGGTTACTTTAAAAAACTCAATCCTATGCATCCACGGGATGCCTTAAGGAAACCCACAATTGTTTGTAGATGGTGGAAACACCAATCACGGATATCCATGACTGTTCTAAAGAAAATGAGAGGCTGCATAAAAAGGAAAATGAAAAATAAAAAAACTAACTCTAAAGTTTTGGAAAATGACAGGATGTCCATTATTTGGAGAGAACATGAACATGAAAAGTTGGATCAAGCAATGTTCAATAATGATGAGCCCAAGAAAGCTCTGCATGCTTGCAGTGTGTACAATTTTTTCCAAGTTAGTGCACGAGAGCACAAAGGAGATTACTAAATATCCTAATTGAGTACTGGAACCCGGATGTCAAGGCATTCATGCTCTCCATATAGTCTTTGACCATTATGGTTTTATACATTTACTTTAGTAATTGCTTGTCGAGGAGAGAGGAAGTACCAAAATTCCAATCTCAGGGAGGAAGCTAGAGTATCAATGATTTCTACATTTCCAGCACTGAGAAGAAAGTCTCGCAAGTTCCAATCAAACAAATAACCAACTTGAGCCTACATGTCATTCTATACACCTTGGTTCAGATCGTGAGATCCAACTCTTTACACTTGGAATTGTGGGCACAAATTCATTTTGGGGTTGAATTCCTACATCGTACTATGTTGAATAATATGAAATCACAACTGACAGACTAAAATCTTAGGAAGGTAAAGAAATTTTTCTTTGGAAGTGTCCTATGCACATTTTTCTTTGAGCAGGTGCCCATGATGAGCCCGTAAACAAAGATACGAGGACACTTATAACCATGTCTATTCATGGTTTGTTGGACCATTATCATAGTTCGCTTAGGAAGCGGAAAAATTTACAACCCCTTCGATGACAACTTCTTTGGTTAGTGGGGGCAAAAAATTCCCTTGATCAAGGACTACCCATATGCGGGCATTGAATTCACCAATTATCCAGATGTCATCATCCTTTCCGAAGATGAGCTACATGACATAGGTAACCTTTCATTTTTGTTTTATTTAATTTTTTATTTTTTAAAATAAAACAATTTATATCTTTTTGTGAGATCCAAAATACTAACAAGTACATTTCTTTTATGAAAACAGAGAACTAGTGAGATCCAAAAATGTCCCATGACATAGCCAACGAGGCAGAGAGGAGGCAAGACCGAGCGACGATTCTACGAGGACTTTGTGTAGTTTCGGCCATAAATTTTAGGCCCTTATGCGAATGTGCCTATGGTGACCATTGACAAACTCCCCATAGGCATGTAACAACATGTCGTAGGAGTACCTAGGCCATGGATTCAACTATTTCAGTGTTTGGAAAACATCGTAGTTTGTTACAATAGGGTGCAGCAGCCTCAAGCCTACACATATTATGTTCTCATAGAACAATGTTTTACTTGTATAAATTTTATATGGCTTCCAGGGGCTAGGAGGCCGCATACTTTATACATGATGGATCTCATTTTGATATATATATTATTTTTTGTGTGTTATATATATTTTGTGTTATACTTTGAAAAAGTATATATACATGTGTCTGTGTGTGCTTTACTTTATTGATGATATACATGTCAATCTAACACATAATTAGCATAAGAATCATCTAACTTGTTATCTCTCCTAGGAACATGCTCAAACATAATGAAACCAAAAGAATGTTCCAGAAGGTGTACCCTAAGGAAAAATCATAATAACATTGAATCTCGAACTCGATGTACACCATTCAACTGTGAAACAACCAATTGTGAATCCATTAACACTTGGAGGTGATTAATTCCATTTGAAAATTTGTCTCACAAAATCTCAATAACTGCACTATATTCGACAATGTTGTTAGTAGTTTCTCTGAGACACACACCTCCAACGGACACTAGATAACTAGAGGGAAATTAAATCACCCAAGAAGTGGATTATTGGTTTTGAGTATGGCGACTGGCACCATCATTGAATCCAAAGTAAATCAATGATCCCTCGGGCATCTGCAACACAATATAAGCACATCAATTACTAATGCAACAAAAGGAACAAAAACGCAAACAGATCTATGTACAATATAAAAAATAAAATACAAGAGCGCTAATGCTCAAGCCCTCTGACTTAAGCAGAGTAATTATTCAAGTATTTCCCATTTTTTAGCTCTGAAAACACATTGCCTTCAAAATATGCGATATTGTAGGATTGTTTCTATAAAACCTTTCGCACGATGTAAGGACTGAGCCACATGGGGTTGAAATTTCCTACCCCCAAGGCATCCTTGTCTTGGTTGTACACCAACACAAGATACCCCTTAGAGAGCACCCTAGGATGAACATAGGTATTTTACTGGGACTTTACTCGTTTATTATGCACTTCATTCACTAAAGTTCCATCACAACTTTTACCATCAATATGTTCAAGGTAAACTAGGCATTCTTCAAGCTGAGTCGTGTCTGAAAGAAGCTCAACTACTATCTTGAGTGAAGGAACTTTACATTCAATAGGGAAAATTGCTTCAACTCCATGAACAAGTTGGAATGGTGAGAATCCAGTGGTCATTTTGACCGAGGTTCGGTAATCCCATAAGGTTGAATAAAGAATCAAGTGCCAATTCTTTCGATTTGAATTAACCATTCTTCTTAGTATCGTTTTTAATGACTTGTTGGTGGCTTCAACTTGACCATTATCCTAGGGATAGTAAGGAGACAAGTGTTCTTTCTTAAAACTCAGTTTCTATACTAACTTCGACATCATGTAGTTCTGGAAGTGATTACTATGGTCAGTGAAAGAATCTCTCGGAACCCTGAACCTAGCTATGACCTGATTGAATATGAATAATGTTGCTATCTCCCCATCATTATAAAAAGTTGGTATATCATCGACGTACTTAGTAAAGTAGTCAACAAATACAATGATGTAATGATTCCCCCTATTTGAAGTCGATTGACATTTCATAAACGAAACCCCCCACTTGGTGAGTGGGCCAATAATGATGACGGGAAACATAGGAGAAGGATGTGCATTCATTTTCTTAGTGAAAAATTAGCATGGATGACACTTCTTGATCGCTTCAAAATAGTCTTTAAATATTGTAGGCCAAAAGTATCATACGTGCAAAATTGTTTGGGTTGTTTCCAACCTAGACAAGTGACCACCACTTGATCCATTATGGAAATTGTTTAAAATAGCCTTTTCTTCTTCAAGAGTTAAGCAACACCGAAGGATCAAATCCACCCCACATTGATACAAAGTGTCAATGATAATGAGGTATTTTTTCTCCATATGATGGATCCATCACCAGTCACCTCTCGAGCAGTATGTAATATGATATAACATATTACACGTAATATGTTATAACATATTACACGTAATATTTTATAACATATTACTAGAGTTTGGATATATATAAGGATATCCCCATACCACAGATCAAACAAAGAGATGAGGAAAATGAGCTCATCCAGAAATGAGTCTGTCATATCTCCTTCATCGTTCTCTACCGGAAAATATGACATTATCTCAGCAAAGACTAAAGAATTCTTATATTTCACAGATGCAAATTCCAAATCAAACTCTTGAAGCACAACAATCCATTTGTTACACTTCCCGCCAATAATTATCCTAGTCAAAACATATTGAAATGGATTGACCGCAACCATGACGGTTGTCTTTTGTAATAGAATGTAATGTCGGAGATGCTGGAAAACATGAAAATAAGCCAATGCTAATTTCTCTACATGTGAATATCTAATTTCATGACCCATGAGAGCATGACTCAAGTAATAGATGGCATGTTCTTGGAGCTCATCATCCTCCTGAACTAGAACCATGCTAATCGAAGAATCGATTGCTTCCAAATAAAACAAGTAGCCTCGATTATAATTAGGGGGACTCAATAAAGGAGTCAAAACCAATGCTTTCTTCAAAGAAGCAAAAGAACATTGTGTAGCTTTGTCCCAACAAAATGGGACCCCTTGTTGGACACACCGACCACATTGAGAGGGGGTGGGGGTGAATTAGTGTGTGGCTCTTTTTACAATATTTTATTCATTTAGTTAGAAACCACCTCAAACATTATTATTCAATCATTATTAGCTACATGCATATATCAACAACATTCATAAATAGTAGAGAACTATAAACCATCACCATCATGAACACAAAGAACAACAGATATATGTGTAAGATTTTGTATTATGTTGTTACATGAAGACTACAATCTATGGGGTTTATCAACACCAACTGAAAAGAGAAGCAACTCCAAGAAAGTACCAACTCTCAAATACAAGTCCTAGCTTGCAGATCTTAGACCAACTGAGATGTGAGGATTCCAACCCTCAAGTGCAAGACAAAAAAAAATATGTCCAACCATACCAACAATATTCAAATATTTCCTATAGGTCTGCGACCTGTATATGTTCTAGCACACATATGTGTGCGAGCTGTATTCTTGAAGCATGTGTTTCTATGTGACCTTTCATCATTCAACCTATGTACAACCTCAAAGAAAATAGGGTTTCCATTTTTCCGGAACTTCAAAACTTTTGTCCCTTCAGACCTTCATTTCCTCTGTCACATCAATATGTAACCTCTCATTGTATCCAACCTATCATTGACCAACCTGTATATATACCATATCATCAACCATATGAATATTTGTACCATGTCATCAATGAATCATATAAAACAACCTATGCATGTCCCTGATCCATATATCATCATACAATCATGGATACATCATCATACAACATAGATATCTCTCAACCAAGTACAAGTATCTCAAAGGTGTGAACTATAAGAACCATATCAGTATTGTACCATACATAAGAGTGTTTCTCACTCAACCAACCAACTACATATACCATATCCAAGTACAAGACCAGCCATATCAATAATTCCTCAAGAATTCACCATATCATAAGAAAATATAAGCATCAAACTAAACATGTAACCATACCAAAACTTTTGTAGTTGACACGAACCTATAGAATGTTCACCTAGGAACTTGCTTTTAGACTTTAGGGTCCTGGAACCAACATCTACTCGATATTTTGTGGCATGTTCATATGTATGAAACATGTCCTCTTTCAACCCACATCGATACGCTCCTTCCTCCACTGCAGCCTACATACGTATGCACCTTCCTCCACTGCAGCCCGTGCACACCTCAGAAACTAGGGTCTTTCTCAAATTATGCAACTTTGACACTTTCATCGTCAAACCTCCTTTTATACATTTGACTTGCATAACTTCATATGTATCAATGAATAACTGCAATAAAAATTTCAGAAAATAATAGATTTTCAATTTGCTCAATAATTGGTACTAATAAGATACCCTTTCTCTCTTATTTATACTCTCCAAGTATCTTCCTCTAGGGGTTATCTTCTAACTTTTTTACCTAACTTCATTCTTTTAGGGAAAATCCACTTCTAACTATTTTTTCCACTTACAACCACTTTATCCACAAATAGTAAACTCACTACTTCTAGTTGCAACTAATTGTTTTTAAATATTTTTTTTCAACAAGTTAACTCATGATTAACTCCTAGTTACAACCACTTTGACTAGTAAGCTTCTTCTAGGAGCTTCTAGAATAATTTGAATTCTTTGACCTTCTAGGGGATTCTAGATAACTCATGAGGGTTCTCCAACTTTACTAATACATATCTCCTCAAATGTGAGGAAGTATGTGATGCACCACATATCATCGGAAACATCACGACATGTACTATCCATATAGAATATTTTCACCTACAAATTCACCAATCTTCATTACATTATTCCTCCAAAAAAAATGGTTTCCTTACACATACCTCTAGAGTTACCAGAATGTGCTACCATACATACTCAAGGGTTGACATCAATCTACAATATCACTCTCCAAGGGTTGACATCAATGAAAACTAAGTATCCAAACCAATTGTCCATCAATATAAACCAACTGTTTGACAATATCCCCCTTTGGAATTGATGGAAACACTTAGTCATGACAACAATCATGCTCATACTCCTAATAACTGTCTCTATCTCTCCCCCTTTGACATAAATGGAAAAGGGTATCTCTCCTTGGGGTTGCTTCCCCTATTTGTGATGTCCTTGGGGTTGATCCCCATGTCTTCATACCTCTTGTTATCTCTCCAAGAGTCACTCTAGGTTGTAGGTTGAGTGAGTTTGGTAACTTAATAAAATTCTCAATGAAATGTATGCAAATGGATCAAAAAATGAAAAAATCATTCAATAACTCCCTCACTCAAAACTCACTTGAATACATCCAGACAAAATAAGGAACTCGAGAGTACATATCAGATGGTTTAAAGGAATAATATGGATGAAGAATGCTTATTATACCATCATGCCCATACACATTTAAAATACATATGAAAGGTTGATTACAACAACGAAAATACTTGTTATCGTGTCTATCAATGCAATGACAAATGACTTTATCAATCACTGTATAAAAAAAGAGAAATGAACATGATTCATTCAAAAATATAGAAAGAGATATGTGAAAAGAAATATGAACAAATAGAGAGAGAAGTTCTTCTATTCCAAAATGTATTTCCAAGAGGTCTTGTACAAAAAGAGTCTGTGAAAGTCTTCAGTTTTAAACCCTCTCAGTCTCGAAGGATGAGCCCCTTCATAATATCATTTCCATAGGCTAAATAACCTTTACATATTTTCTTAACATCCTCAAAATATGGATCTAATAGCTACTTTTCTAATTAGATCTGATCTAGTTACAAAAACATAGGATAAAATCCTATTTCTAAAGGATTAGAATCCCTATCTAAATCTAGGTCTTCCACTGCTTTCTAGGCCTTGATGGAGGATAGAAGAGGTATTCTTAAGTCATCATCAACAATTGGACCTTGAGTCATACTTTACTTGACTGAGAAAGAGTTCAAATCTGAATTTTCTTTTTACTCATTGAAGATAGACAATTTTGTAGCGCGTTGTACATAAAACAAATTTTTGGCGCTACAAACTCCTGTAGGTGACTGTCTTTACCAAACTACATCAAAACTTCTTTGAAAATGTCTTGAGAACTGGAAGGCTACTTCAACTGAGCACATACTAATTTATTTCATCGATCTTTACTAAGATTAATCAAACTTCATCTCAGTAATAATGCACTTATAGCTTCCTTTCACAATATAGATCAAATTACCATTCATAAGACTTTAGATGTTTGAGCAAGTAGGGACAGCTAAAACCACAATTTTAACTAGCACTATACAAACAAACCTCTCTCCTTGGTATGTTGCACACAATTAATCTTTCATGTATGCTTCATAAGAAATGAAATGATTAGTACCCTTACAAAATAAAGTTACGCAATTCTTCATAACTTACAGGCTTGATATGATCATGCAAGCAAAACATAGCATAAAATGAAGATAAAGAAAATGATGCCACTCTTCATGTGTCATAAACATAAACTCCATAACTTATAATATGTCATAACCACCAAACTTCCATGGGATGGACTGAACTCTACACAACAGACCGGTTTTCTAGATGGTGTTGATATGGTGAACATCTTATCTTTAAATATAGTGTTGATTAGTCCATCTCTAACGAGAAGAGATTCTTTTACATGTTCAGAACATTGTATAACATGCAAAGATCTTTAACCATTAGAATATGATGCAAACACCTACATTGAAGCTCTGTACAATGATAATGAGTGATCATGTACATACAATAAGAGTGGACACCAACCTTTAGCTTATTTCATTGAAAATGATAATCATGCCTCTAATGAAATTTGATTACCCTCAGTGTTGTGTCAGTATTCAAGGACAATATAGAAAGAGTCAACTTCATGGGCTTCACTTGTATGCTATCAAATCAAACATTTTTTACTCCACGAGAACCAAAATCATCACTTGCAGGGAGTAAGGAAGCAACCCTAAAGCTCCATAAACTTCAAAGGCCTATGTTTTAGGTTTCCTACCACAAAATTTTGAGGGGGTTTTTGAAATAGAAGAAGGATTGCATAAATAACAAAGATGATACTCTGAAGTAGCTGCACAACCTCACGACTATGAAATTTAAGTTTTCAGATATGGATGAGAAGTGATCCACTTTTATAGGTCACTTATCTAGGCTTACATCACCATGGAGGTGCATAAATAGTTTTTGTGCACGTTGGGAAACAATTTTGCGCACAAAAATGAGAAACAAATGTTGCACACGACACAAGGAGGGTTGCATGTGCAACTTGTTTTTATGAGATATTTACACTGTTAGAATTGGTTTTAGAGAAGAAAATTTATGTAGCATGACTCAACTTAGGCTAGGTACGTTACCTTGTGGTTTCTGAGAAGATTTTTGGTTCTACTGGTAACGAGGGACATTACATGCTAGTTTGGGAACATGTACCTCAAGTTTAGTGGATGTTGCCATATTTGTAAAAAAATAGTTCTCATCATTTGGTCAAGGTCCATAGACTAGATTCTAATGTCAATTAATTAAAAAATGAAATTAAAATAATAATGAGCTCAAATAATTAATAAAAACCCACTTCTTGGTCTCATGGTGAAAAAAGAAATTTTAATTGCCTAAAAAGGTTATAAAAGAAAACTTACCTTGGTAAAAACACATTCTTCATTTTTCCAAGAGAGGAGTGTGAAGAGATTGTGGAGCAAACCCTCTTCCAAGTGCAAGTGTTGATCTCATTGTGGGAATTTTTCTCAACCATCTAGCTAGCTAGCAGATCTAGGTAAGCACTAGACATCCCATATGCATTTTCTTGTTGTTTTTCCTATGGTTTAGTATGGAAATGCGCGGTCGGTAGGCCTGTTAAGAAAGCCTCTGAGACCAATTTTTAGGGCATCATTGCATGCCCATATATATGGTTAACATGATGCATCCTGTGACCCCTATATCTAGTTAAGTGATGACCAAGGAATATTCCTTGGATCAATCAGTTGTGCGCATAGGTTTTGGGTGTGTTTTTTGAGCAAGTTGTGTTTTGGGTATTATTGTGCTAACATGTTTTTTATTTCCCAGATGTAGGTAACCAACCACTATGATTGCATGGAAATAAAGAACCCATGAGGTTGACGATTATGAAGCCTAAGGGGATGAAAAAACCTTCGTAACTCTCTAGGAGTGTGGGATACTTAAATTATTTCATTGTCCACTTTTTGGGCCCCATGAGTATATTTTGTATCAACTCATTCAGTATTGGGACCCTAACTAGGACTACTTTTTCATCTAGGGTAAATTTTTGTAGCTAGACATGGATGACATGTACTTTTGTACTAGATTGTCTCAAAGGGGGATATTGTGGATATTGTATTATTCACTTGGTGGGGATGAGAATTCAGTCATGGAATTAATTGAGGAGTTTTCTTAGTATGCTTCGCATAAGACGATCGACAAGATCCAAATTCAAGATATTGTGGATCTACCACTCAAGACCATCCTATTTTGTATCACCCTGTATAGGTCACTTCTCATCCATATATGAAAACTTAAAGTTGACATTCGTGAGGCTACACAGCTACTTCAAAGTATGATCCTTTTTATTGATGAAATCCTTCTTCTATTTCGAAAACCCCCTCAAACTTTTATGGCAGGAAACCAAAAACAGAGGCCTTTGAAGTTTATGTAGCTTTAGGGTTGCTTCCTTACTTCTTGAAAGTGATGATTTTGGTTCTAGTGGAGTAAAAAATGTTTGATTTTATAGCATACAGGTGAAGCCCATGAATTTGACTCTTGCTATATTTTCCTTGAATACTGGCACAACATTGAGGGTAATCAGAGTTCATTAGAGGCTTGATTATTATTTGCAATGAAATCAGCTAAAGGTCAGTGTCCACTCTTATAGTATGTACATGATCACTCATTATAATTGTAAAGAGATTAAATGGAGGTGTTTCCATCATCTTATAATGGTTAAATATATTTGCATGTTATACAATGTTCTAAACATGTAAAGGATTCTCTTCTCGCTAGAGATGGACTAATCAACACTATATTTAAAGCGAGGATGTTCACCATATCAACACCATCTAGAAAACTGGTATGTTGTGCAGAGTTCAGTCCATCCCATGGAATTTTGGTGTTTATGACATCTTATATGTTATGGATTTTAAGTTTATGACACACAAAGAGTGGAACCATTTTCTTTATCTTCATTTTCTGGTTTGTTTGCCTTGCATGATCACAACAACTTACAAGTCTGCAAGATATGAAGAATTGGATAACTTAATTTTGTAAGGGTACTAATCATTTCATTCCTTATGAATCCTACAGGAAAGATTAATTGTGTGAAGCATACCAAGGAGAGAGTTTTTTTTGTATAGTGCTAGTTAAAACTGTGGTTGCAGTTGTCCCTTCTTGATCAAACATCTGAAGTCTTATGAATGGTCATTTGATCTATATTGTGAAAGGAAGATATAAGTACATTGTTACTTAGATGAAGTTTTATTAATCTCAATAAAAATCAATGAACTAGAGTAGTATGTGCTCAGTTGAAGTAGCCTTCCAGTTCTGAAGACATTTTCAAATATTTGTTGATGTATTTTGGTAAATACATTCACCTACATGAGTTTGTAGCACCAACAATCTATTTTTTGTACAACGCACTACAAACTTGTACATCTTCAACGAATAACAAGAAAAGTCAGTTTTGGACTCTTTCTCAGTCAAGGAAAGGATGACTCAAGGTCCATATTTTGATTATGACTTAAGAAGACCTCTTCTGCCCTCCAGCAAGGCCTAGAAGGCAGTTGAAGAACTAGATTTAGATAGGGATTCTAATCCCTTAGAAATAGGATATCATCCTACTTTTTTGTAACTAGATCAGATCTAATTAGAAAACTAGATATTAGATCCATCTTTTGAGGATCTCAAGAAAATATGTAAAGGTTATTTACCCTATGAAATGATATTTTGAAGGGGCTCAGTCTTCGATACTGAGAGGGTTCGAAACTGAATACTTTCATAGACTCTTTTTGTACAAGACCTCTTGGAAATACATTTTTGAATATAGGCACTTATCTTTGTATTTGTTCATATTTCGTTTCACATATCTCTTTTTGTACTTGTGAATGAATCATGTTCATTTCTCTTTGTTTATACAGTGATTGATAAATTCATTTGTCATTGCATTGATAGATAAGATCACAAGTATTTTCCTTGTTATAATCATCCTTTCATATGTATTTTAAATGTATATGAGCCTGCTAGTATAATAATCATTCTTCATCCATATCATTCATTTAAACCATTTGATCTATACTCTTGAGGGCCTTATTTTGTATGGATGTATTCAACTGTGTTTTGAGTTATTCATTTTTTGATCCTTTTTTATACATTTCATTGAGCATTTGATTAAGTTACCAAGCTCACTCGACCTACAACCTAGAGTGAATCTTAGAGTGATAAAAAATTGGCATCATTGATAGGGAGAGAAGAAAGAAGAAGGCTTCCCTGGGAGATAACATAGTCCCAATGTTTGATGATAGACAAAGGTTGGGTATCATACTAGTTGTAATATTCTATCTAGTGACTCCATGAAGACCAAATTCAGTGGCGATTGCACAATATTCAAATTTCAAAGGAATTTTCTTCTCTTTTTGCTCAGAGGTTTGCACATCTCAATTTTTCTGCAGTTCCTGGTTTCTCACATCCAATACCTCATTTGACAGAGTGGGGATATTTTATGCCTATCTTCAGAGGGAGGAATGAAGACAATCTTCCAGATCACCTCATCAAGTTTCATGAGTGCATGGATCTGTTAGAGAGGATGTTCGTATGAATATGTTCATGCATTCATTGGATGGTGATGAATGTAAGTGGTATGTCTCTTTACCTCCTTCCATTATTTCATCCTTGAAGGATTTCCAAAGAATATTTAATTAGAATTGCAAAAGGAACTTTTTCAGATGAGTTTTTATTTGACAATTGTTGTGAGGAATATGAATTGCATGATGAGATTGAAATTATATATAGAGAATAATTTCTCCCTCACAATATGAAACAACTCTCTAATGATATTCAAGGTGATGTGTTTTCCCATAAACGTGAACTAGAAATGGATAGTGAAGAAGATGAAGGTTCTCCTACTATCATTATTTCTAATTTTTACAAATATGAAGATTTGGTTTCTTTAGATACAAAACACAATGATCAGTTGTCTTTTGGTCAAATGCCAATGGAAATCAGTAAGGGAAGCGCTCATTTTTCAAACTTACAGACAAACAGAAATGAAAACAACCATGAGAAACTGGATTTGCAGAGATCATCCCTTTTCAAGGTGGAATAGCAGGAAGATTGTAAGTCTGAGTCATATTTAACACATCATTTGACAATTTGTTCAGATCTTGCTATGAGTCAGGATATAAATCATGGTGGTATTCATACTCTAAATCATTTTGAACAAGAATTGGAGGATGGCTTCCTAAGTAAATCTATAATTAAATCTGATCACAATCAGAATTATTTAAATTATGTTATGCAATCATCATATAATCATTTTGGTGAAGAGGAAATTGTCATTTGTGATGATCAAAAGTTTCTCTTGAAAGATCAAGGAGGATATCTATTTTCAAGCAAGGGAGAAAGCATATATGAGCAGTCAATTTTTTTGAATCATTATGAGTGTGATCTCGGTTTTGAATATCCATTGGCAGCCTTACTAGAGTTTTATCTTTCAGACTCTTTTGAGTTTTCATATTTTATCATGTCAGTTTCATTTGACAATGAGCATGATCTCCTGAAAGAGTTTTTATGGTCATTGTTATGATTTTATTATTATCTTCTAATCAGTGGCATAAAAAGAATCCTTTCAATCATAAGTTTACTTGTATGGTTACATTGGGAACATGAATTCACTTGAGCTAGTAGTAATATAGTTGATTAGTATAGGAATGTACATGAATAATCTCAATAATTGAGCATTTGTTTTCAGTTTTTAGTCAGTTTGTAGTAGGAAGGTTTCCAGTTTTCAATGAATAAGCAGAGTTATTTTCAGTATATTAGGGTATGACATAAGTGAATACCAAATATTCAAGGTTTGCATGGAATTGGTTGCACAGGTCATATGACTCCATAACCCATTGGACTAGGCATTTATTCAGTTAAAGATTTATATTTTTGAAGAATGATTTGATCTCAATAAGCATAGGAGGTTGTAGGTTTCAAATTGAACGAAAAGGCACATGGTTTGCTAGGTTCTTGGACCCTTGCATGGAGGTCTCCATGCCAGTTGGATCCAGATGTTAGCGCTCAAAATGTACTGGTAAAATTTTAGCTCCTTCATAAAATTTAGGCTATATTTGCCCATTTTCTCGGTCTTTAGCCAATGTCACTATTTTCAAAGTTTCCATTAAGTATTGACAAGCTCCCATTGATTTCGTTTGCCCAAAAATGCCTATGATCTCTAACCTATAACTTGCATGGAAAAAAATAACATTGTTTTCACTAGTTTCCCTAGATCTTTACTTTTATAATTTCTAATATTTTTAAATAAAAATAAAAAGATTATTTGTTTTATTTAGCCCTGTTTTTTACGAAAAATGGGTGGTGTGTGTGCTTAAGTGTCAACCACTAATATTAATACATACCACATATTTATGAACCGATTACACAAGCCAACAAATAAACCATACAGATACTCGAGCGCCAAACCCACCAGACCTTGCCTTAAATCATCGAATAACTATGGGAGTATCAGTTCATATAAACACCAAAATCGCTATTATCATCTTGCATGTGGGATTTTTCTCAAGTGTGCTTTATCCTAGCGACAAAATCATTGATTTCCTACCCACATTTACTATGTATGAGTTTTATTATATCCTGAGTGTTCAGAGGGCCCAAGTGGAAGTTAAGTTCCAAACGTTGCAAATCAAGGCTATTACAGGAATGAAAGGCCAATTGTGGTTGTGATACCCTGTTTTATTCATCTTGCAGGACTTTTAAGGATACATTAGACTTCTTTTCTTCAAAAAAAAATTGTCTATGGTATTTCAGAATAGCAGGTGGTTGTATGTAGAAGCCTATTGATGTTCAATCATTCAAGCTCAATGAAGCAGTTATAGTCCATTAGCGCATTCATTTTGGGAAATGTAGTTATGACTCAAGGGAAATGGTCAATCATTTACCTATTGATTATCCTTTTAATGTTTCCCTCACTACCTTGAACAAAACAAATACCACAATGATAGTCATAAACTATTCTTTAGAGGCATGAGATCACATGTAATTTGAAGATGATGAAGTCAAGATGGAAGATTATTACACATCGAATATTTCAAAATGTTCCATATTTTGAGGATGATTTTTATCCAACAGGTTTATCTTCTTGTTCCAGATTTGGTGGTCGAGTATCCTTTTGCACAAATCAACATTTGCAATTAGATGCACCAATCAACAAAAAAATTATTTCTAAGTGCATAATTAGCAGAGATTGGATCACTTGAAGGGAACACAAATAATAGCCATAATGGTTTGATTGTTTCCTTGATAAACCTGTCATCAAGAAATGGAGTTCAAAATCCAATTGCAAACATGGTTGCTAGATGGCGAGAATCACTACAAAGGTTGTTGTTGATTCAGGATTTTAGGGATTTTCCAATAGAGAATATCGAGTTCCAAATTAGAAATAAAACCAATCCAACATTCAAGGAATAAGTGACAGAGTCTATATTGAGCATAAATCATTTCCAAATTTTGTGCATCCAGCTAAGGGTTCGATCCACCTTTCCAGTCAAATTTTCCAGCAAGAAGATCAAATGCATAGATGGTAGGGGATTCATCATTTGAAGGAAAAACTCCATATTTTATGCATTCAATTAAGCAGCTACAGAATTGAGCAAGATTAATTTTATCCATATTCGAAGGAATTATATCAATAGTTCCAAATTCTTTGCAATTAGTTCAAGATTGTTGTTTATGGTTTTAGTTTAATAAAAAAAATTAATTTCTAAAAACTAGTAACATTTCAAAGATTGTTGAGACTATTTAGTCTATTATTTTCAATGTAACAAAGAGGGGGGGTTCATTCTTCGAGACTGAGAGGTTTGATTATTGATGATCTAGGGGATCAAATTTTGCTCAAAATTCAAAGTGCTCAGAATCGCATCAAATCGAACGAGTGCGTAGGCCTCATCGTCACAAACCCAACGCAACTCGTTTGGGTTCAAACGGACATCATATGAGTGAGATGTCGCGTTCTCTTCAAATCGTCAAACATGAAAAAAACAATTTGCTGACTGTACAGTCCGTACGGATGCTGACGTGGAAGGGTTGTACGATGATGTGGAAGAGTTGTATGATGATGTGGTAGAGCCATACACTGACATGGAAGGGCTGAGTTTGTGGACAGTTGGTAGTTGGACAGTCGAATCATTTCTTGACACATGGTATTTGTGGTGAATGGATTGGTGACACGTGGCCCAAGTAAGGGTCGCCACGTGTCACCTAGGCTATGGTTAAAACTTGTGTAGTCAGCAGGACTCGACCCCGCAACCTCCAGGCAGGGGAAGAGCTTTGGGAAGGGCCACCCAACCGGCATGCCCACCATTGGTTCTTGTTATATAAACGATTTCATATATATTTAAGTTTGAATTATTTGTTGGTTGCATACAGTCCGAGCCGGGTCTAAGCCCTGGCCCCTGGTCACATATTGTTTACCATATAACCACTACTCGTGCTCATTTCTCAAATGAATTCGGAGCCCGCGTGCTTGACACTTGGCATGTTACCATAAGTTTAAACCTTGGCCCTTTTTGTGTGCAGGTGCGGTCGTATGGTAAGCCACATGCCCAACAGTTTGGCGGTTAGGGGCTAGGTGCCCTAACCGTCCTATAGTTCGCACAGTTTTGTGGTTATGCACCCAGTGATAGGTTTTAGCATGGAAATGAGCGCGTGAGCTAGGTTGGACATATAGAGGTGCAATTTGTCGATCCAGAGACAACAAGTTTGAAGGGGAACTTCCAGGAAGCCTATCTTCTTCAATTTTTGGCCAAACCAGGTGCCGAAAAAGCCCAGCTAGAGGTTTTTGGACGTTCTAAATCCATTAGAGCCATCTATTTGGAATTTTGAGCATTTTAAAGCACATATTTTATCACTTTGAGCAAATAATATAAAAGATCCATTGGAAGCTGGACCAGGAGATGTAGCCCAAGAGAGGGATGAACTCCTTTATCATTTGTTGTGTTATGTGTTTTCTGTTCACTATTATTTGCTACTTATTATATACATCTGGAATGTGTAATTTCTATAAAAAATTGTGTTTGCAAAATTGATCCATTTGCATAAGAACACTTGAATTAAAACTTGCAAATATTTACAAGAATACAAGCCTTTATCATTTTCAGATCAAGTTGGTATCAGAGCTTAGGTTTTTGAAGGCTTGATTATTT
>JZKD02S2047712.1:0-11657 GCA_000966675.3 Picea glauca
GTCTATATTTTCTGAGTTTTTCATATTGCTGATATTTTATTTCTGCGTTGAAAACGATGTTCATAATCCTCATGTTTTAGTTCTGAAATTTATTTTCTATTAAGTTTTTTAGATGCTGAAACACAGTGCTGAGTCATATGCTGAAACACCGCTGTGAGTATATGCTGAAACACAGTGCTGAGTTATATGCTGAAACACAGTGCTGAGTCATATGATGAAACACCGCTATGAGCAGATGCTGAAACACAATGCTGTAACAGATGCTGAAACACAGTGCTGTAACAGATGTTGAAACACAGTGCTGTAACAGATGTTGAAACACAGTGCTGTAACAGATGTTGAAACACAGTGCTGTAACAGATGTTGAAACACAGTGCTGAGTCATATGCTGAAACACCGCTGTGAGTATATGTTGAAACACAAGGCTATAGTATATGCTGAAACAGTGCTGAAACTGAGTTTGGCATTGAAATTTGGCTGAAAATTCAGTGAGACTAAAACTGGGTTGGGATTTTGAAAAATTAACAGGACTTCAAATACAGTCTTCTCCTCATCCATCAGCTAGCTGAGCAAATCGGGTTGATGATGTTGGTCTGTCGGATAAATAAAAAATAGAAGTTTCATATCAAGACAATCCAGGAAATATAGGCATCATAAGTACCTCAACATTTCAAATGAATGTTGGACTGTAGTCATAAATAAGAAGACATCACATTCCACAACAAAACCAATGGTAACACGAAGTCATGCCCGTAAGTTAGCCAAATAGGAAATCCCATCCCTAATAGGTTAATTTAGATGCAATTTGTCTTCACTTTTATCCACAGAGTCTTTTTTCGAGTGTATTCAGTAAGGTTGTTATATGTGAAGTTTTCGTTTGAGTATTTGAAATATTCATTGATATCTTGTAGTAGTGGTTTAACAGAGGCCATGGATTGGCCTGAATTTTGAAGGACTTTGTAACTCCTCGACGGTTTCAACCGTGACTTTTTTATAATACAAATTTCCCATATTTAAAAAAAAAAATAATAGTGCTCAGTAATGAAGTGGGTTTGATTCATGAAATCTAGCCCAATCATTTGCACAAAAAGATAAAAAATATTGAATATTTTGTTTAATACAATATGTATTAACATAAACAATATTATTAGTTATTCCGTACCTATAATGTACCCTCAAAAATCTATGTTCTTGAACTTATTTGAATTCCTAATATTGTTCTTTAAAAAAAAACAAGATGCATGCAATGCAACAAACAATTCATGCAATTATCAAGAACATGTTCAATAGTCATAGGCACATGTCAAGCATAGTTTATAGCAACAATCAACACATTATACACATTTCACACCTGCAAGCTTTCATAATTTACACATCCACATCTATTCAATACATCATTGCATTGATCCAAGAATACCATATTTCCATGCCATGTATTTCACCATGGTGAGTTGGAAGGTCTAACCAACACCTCGACACAACATCCAACCACCTACCCAATACATGATCAACCATATAGACACTTTCCTCTTCATCCCAACACAACACAATGGATACACCCTCTCAGTGTTATTCATTGTTGGCAAGAAGGTTACATCCCAAGACATCAATACAAGTAAGGATACCATTGGACACTTGTGTAGTGTTATATGCTTTCCATATCCAATCACATTATGGCCTCACACATGACTATATCTACTGGCATTCACTTCAATAATAGGATTATATCTCCTTTCTTACTTTGGTTATTAGCTCATAACTACCACAACATGACATGTTATTATTTCATATGAACACATTCAAAGTTAAATAACTTTAATAAATATCCAAGGCCTCCTATGTTTACCACACCAAGTGATATATCATTCCTATAAATTCATTCAAATTAAAATGAACATATCATTCCAAGTATCAAAATATGACTTAGGGAATTCTTACTTAAATCCCCTTCATCATTTATGCAGCATAAGCATATAAATTTGATATCTTCATGGACGATATCAATTCATTTGATGCTACCTAATCAGTTGTTGTCTTATGAAGGTCCATTTTCTCCCTTCACCAACCTATTAATCACATTTTTTGTATTCCCACATTTTCTTCATATAGTTGATTGTCGTATGCAACAACATCATAACCATCTTCAACCATGCTATAAAAATTTTCCTTGATAAATAATGCATCATTAGCCACATTAATCAACATAAATATTTAGTTCATATATAATAAACATACCACTCTAGTATGTATGCATGTTATATGTATTCTGAAGCATTTCTATATGCACTAATGCATATCTATGTGCACCAAACATTCATTCTCAACATGCCTACTAATGCATATGCATTCTAGCTTTCTAGTCTCTTGCATTTCTAGCATTCCTATCTTTAAAACTATTGCATATATCAGCTCCATCGACATTAGGAAGATATATTAAAATATCAAGAGTTGAGTTAAGGAAATTCCCCGTATTAACATGGTTTCCTTGCTAGCCATGTTCCTCGTTATTGTTGCAGCAATTTCATCATCATCTTATATAGCATTTTGCAACGTCCTTAGTTATCTTTGGTTTTCCTCAAACCTCTCTAGATTCTTTCACATCCTATGTTCTTACTTTATTAAATGTTTCTCCCATTTCTAATCACCTTCTAGCCAATTCACAATTGGCCACTTTATATTTCTAGCCAATGTATCTTATTGACCTTCAATTCTACAACATTTACTTACTTTTCTGGATCAATCTTACCCAACCTTTCTTATCTAAACTTCCAACACGTGTAGTGCATATACCATTCTCTTTTTAATATTGCAAATGAAATCTTATTTACCAATCTCTTCTTCTTTATATCTAATTTTTCCTTAGCCTTAAATTCATTAATCCACATTTCGTCATATTTTAGTACTGCATTTTATGCCATTTTCAGCTTCGTATAGAGTACTCTATTTTGCACCCAATTGTTACTTCAACTAGGCCTTCCGACATTTTGTAGCATTGCAATTAATACCTTTTTAGCTTCTTAAAATTTAAATGTATTGCAAACTTTCATCTCTTTGCAACCAATGCCAATGTCAACATAGATATACTCTCCTTTTCATACGCCTTCTAAATATTTTCCTTCTGAAATCACTACCCTACTTGTGTTCTTCTTGATTTGTCATCACATTCTACATTGGAAATGAACTCAACACCCTTGGAATGCATTCATCATTCTCTTTATTCATCCACAATTCTCATTCATATTTCTCATCCCTCCTTGAGTGCTTTAATGTCTTACAACTAACTTAAACATTTACATGATGACATCTTCTGCCAATATCTTAAGTTGTTCCAGGCTTAGTACAATTCTGAATTTCACTTCATTTAATGGAATAAATCCCTTTGAAGTCTGATTGTATCCTTATTGAACCAATATACACATAATACACTACCTTATTTCTCCAATGGTAGCCTTCGAAGTGAATTAACCTTCATTGTTTCATCCACTAAATTCTTTACTTTTGCACCATGTTTCCATTGTTCACTTTGATAACACAAGTGGATTTCTTACTCTGAATTATTTTAAACAAAATTTTCTATTTCCTATCATGCAACTATTTCATATCTTCATATACTTTCCCATAGATATGATGCACCCATCCCATGAGAAACATATCACTTGTTTTATTGCAATCATGCATTGCAACCATAATTATTTAACTTATCCTTCTTATACTTAGGATTTAATGAAATTTACCTTACATTACATTCATACATTTTGATCCCATACTCTCATACCTCCTATTTATCCCATATCACATACTCTCATACAATGGTGATAGACATTTTCCCCACACATGATTTTTTGATGTTCCCTCATTGGTTTCATGTAACACCCTCATGGAGGATGATTTAGATACTATGAGGATTCTTCAACAGTTGTCAAATAGGTCAAGCATTGATGTCATCAAAATCTAAAGCATTTTTAGTAGATCCTATAACCAAAGTCCAGATCATGTAACCACAGTGCAGATCCAATAACATCATTTGTTGGTTAGCATACGTGCACTTCCTCAAATAAAAATCTGCCACTTTGAGGTTTTGCTATATTATAAAGACATGCTTTGTTTCCTATAAAATCACCACAAAATAAAACGGGTCTCTCGTGGACAGAAAGTCAAACCAAAAGTCAACGCATAAATTTAAACAGTCAAATATGCTTTAAGGACACTTTTTCTACATCGTTTGCATGCAGTCGAGACCAAATCAAGAAAAATAGAGACCTGGGTTTTGTGCCCAATATAACCATTCAATTAACCACATGTGAAAAATTCTCATAAAATTGACAAGGAAGATTGTATGGGCATGTTATTAAGGAAATTTTGTAGTTTTTATCACTGTGTACAAGAAATGTAGAATTCGAGTATTTTTACACAACATTGTCTTTTTTCATCAAAATGGAAATATGAAATTATGGAAAGATGTGAAATGATGAAACACACCATGTCCAACTTAAATCACTCAAATTTTCCTTAAAACGAGCCAGGGGCATACATTTTTGTGCATTAGAGTAATTTGGGAAGTGCCCGGAATTTGTGTAAGATCATCGATTGTATGCACCGCCAATGATAAACTGTATTTGTTGCTAAAGGATCAGGATAAAGAATTCATATATTGTATTAAACTTATTTTGGTTATGGATTCTTATCAGGGAAAAAATACAAGGAAAGTTGCACTCCTTTGCATTGGGCCACAATAAGAGGGAATTTGGAAGGTTGCATTATTCTTGTAGGAATCATTCCATCAACAAACTTGTAGTCGCTTGCCTCTATTTGGATATTATTATAGACTTGAGTAATCAACAATAAGGTGTTTACATCTATTAGGGGTATGTCATTTGAGGGCAGTGTATCAATGTTGATTGCAAGCATGTTTGCAGTCTATATTCGAAGCACTTTAAAAGGAGGAAATCACACTATTCTATTTGTGCTAGATGAATTAAACCTTCCTGGGATGTTATACATTTAGTCCCATGCAGTTTGATAAGGGTGGGTCTATTAAAAATAATAACAAGGAGGAGAGCACACTTAAGGAAGGGATCAACTCTCATCTATAACAACATTTGTATTTATCTTTAGCATTATGTTTGTTGTGGAATAATTCTTTCTTTGTTTATAATGGGAATTCTACAATGTTATGTGTATCGATGTTTATAAGTGAACACATTATCTTGTAGTGGAGTATTCTAAGTGTCAAGAACTGCACTACATTAGAGCATCTTATATGATCAACTATTAAAGTTTGTGTTGACAATGGTATATCTTTAGCATATGCTATAGGATCAAGTAAGAATTGGAGAATTTGGACATGAAGGGTCATTGCTTCTTTTTCATTATAATTATCTGGGTATGTCACTACATCCCAAAATTGAACATTACTATATTTTATGGCTATAATTGATCAGTAATTTTCTACCGCACAAAAAGGAGGACAACACAAAATATGAAACATGGAAGAAATTGATTTGATCATATCTTGCAAATCATGTATCGAATGGCCACACAAGTTGGAGGAGGAATGCACTAAGGTAAGATGAATAAACTCGAAACATTTCAAGAAAATCTAATTCATATTCCTTGAGAAATAAACCACCATCACTTATAGCCATTTTTTCTTATTTCTTAAGAGTTGTGCATATGATGGAGACACTTTTTTGTGGGAAGCATAAAATTATTACCAACACCCCTACAAAGTTTCTAAAGAACCCAATTGGTAAATTTTGAAAATCAATGAAAAGTATACCATATGAAGTTTACTATAGGAAATATTTTAACCAATTTACAAATATGGTAACCCTCTTCATTGATTGACATACTAGCATGTCTTCAGGAGGAAATCTTCCATATGGGTTTTGTTTCTAGAGTCCCTGAGATGGTTCAATGTTGACAAGACTGGCATAAGGCTACGTGATGACAATGTCATTCCATGATGAAACTCAAAGTCAATTGTGTGTTACTTTATAAATTTGGTTCAAGGATTGATTTATCTTGAGATTATTAATATTATAAGTAGGGAACAACACCTTTAAAGCACATGGAGCCATAGCATTGAAATTTAGTTGATATTCACATTGTTGGGTTATCAGTATGGATTCATGCACATAGTTGAGTTTTCAAGTTTCTAATATTTTTTCTATTTGATGAAAAGGGAAGATTATTTGTTGCAACAGAAAAGAGGTCAAGTCTAAGAGGTAAGTGTTTCCACACAAGAACCAACACTTGCAAAAAATTTAGTTGCTACACAATAAGCCAGTTGCAACTCAAACCTTCCAGCCTACTACCCAATTTTTAGAGAGAGAATACCTAATCACAGAATTTAGAGAATCATATGAGAGTTGTGAAAAGACTCCCATATGATATAATTTAAGCCCAATTCATCGCTTCTATTACCTCATGCTTGTTCTATTTGCACATCTACTTGTTAATTATTAAGCTATCTTTATGATGAATTGGATCTTAGGATTTGTGGATACTGTTTTAGTTGTTTTTCTATGTATTTGATTAAAAATGTTTGGTTAGTTTATTTTCATTATCAATATGAGTGTAAAACTTCTGGTATGAAGAGTAGGACATTTCTCCTAAGTTATTAATAAAGTTGCATGCGTTGATCAGTTGGTTATGAAGCATCTTTTGAGCAGGGAAATTAGAGCACATGTGATTACTATGACTCAAAAGGATCTTTTGGATGCCATTACTCTGGTATTCAGTTATTTGAGAGTTTTGGAACTATTCCAACCATAGTTAACCACCAACATGGATTGTGGGTTTTAGTTGGAGTGTGTATGAGTGAGAATCTTTTGTCTCACTTGTTGGTACAGAATCTTGGACACATAAGAGTTATGAAGGGAATTATTTTTTCTATATAGGATTTGATCTCATGCCCAAAATTCCAAATGAGTGGTGGCTCAAGCCCCTTTTATAGTGTAAAACAAGAGACTTATATCTTTTAGCACCTCCCCAAAAATGATGCCAAAAATGGCAGTGTTTTTATATGAATGGGTTTTAAGGAAAAAAAAGCTTGATCATTTAATTTTATCAAACAAGGTCTGTATGGTTCTGTTGACAGGTCCAAATGGCCTATCAAGAAGGTAAGGGAGAATGGTTGATGGTAGGTCCCAATTAGACCCACTCTCTGTTTAGTAAAATAAATTAAATTCTTCCTCACAACATTTTTCGAATCGCGTTTGGATAAAACAAGATAGGTAGGATTATCACCATAATTTATAGCCTTATTGCAAGTTCAATTAACCTTCAATTTATTTGACTTAAAGACCAATTGTTGTTTTAAATTTATTTATCAAATGCAAACTAAAATAAAGAAGTCTAGTTTTTTTATATAATAATTTAAACAAGAATAAAAATCACATAATCTGATAAAAATAAGAGAGACCAAGAGAGTTGCAAAACCATCAATGATTTTATTCATTCATTCTGTAACAGTCAAGGCACTTCTCACAATGTAAAAGTATGGACCATATGTAAGTATAGCAACCTAAGGTAGCATACACATATGCCATTGGTTCCTTCAAATCAAACAAAGAATGATAAGTCAACAACCACAACTTGTGCTCTGTTATGACTCTGCACAAGAATCCTATTTAGTACTGAGAAACTAATCCAGAAACCAAAACAAGTTTGCAGACTATCAAATAGAAAATCAACCTGGAAGCATATTAGAAATCAATGCCTATTTATCCTAGCTTTTTGTCACCTTCAACAGACCTTGCTATCACAAGAAGTGTCTTAGCTTAGAAATCATAGATGAATGAAGTAGTAATGAAATCTAACTTGGAAGTAAGAGTAGACTTTATCAGAGAAATGTGTTCTCCTCCCTCTTTACTTTGTTCAACTTTCTCTTTTAAATATCTCCAAGGTAGTGGAATCATTCAACCACTTTTAGTTAATTTATTAACTAACAACTAGTTAGTTAGTAGGAGAGTTGTTAAGTAAATTAATAATTATTATTATATGATAAGGGTATTAAATAAAGCTAATAAGTGGGGACCCCCTATTTCATTTAAACCAATTAATGAACCATTTCCTCCTTGTAACTTCCACCTTATATGCAAGACATATCATCTTGCCACATCATACACTCTATGTCCCTAAAATCCATAAGATGGAAATTTCATAAGAATTCCCTTGTCGCTCCATGTAAAAATTATATAAATTCATCCAAATTTAATCATCATGTAGATCTATAAAAAATATATAGCATAAAAATATAAGGTTTTGCAAAATATAAAGTGTCAAAATTATGAGTTGTCAAAAATAATATGTTGCACAAAATGAAGTGAAAATTAGTTCATATACAGGTGCCAAAAGAATCATGAAAAGACATATTTGTTGTGAGAAGTTTCTCCTCTCTTTCCATGAATACTTTTAGCCCTTTCATTTCTCCCAACTTATGAACCTTCCTTACTATATTTTTTATCATTTCCATGCACATGTGAAGTGATTGAATGTGATGACTTTGACTCAGCTACTACTACTTTCTCCTTATCTGGATTATCCTCAAGTTCATTGATCTTGGACTTGGAATGATGGGAATGTGAGGCTTGGGATATAGGTTGTTGATACAAGGGAGAATTAGTATGCAGGGAATGAAAAGGAGGTTGTTAAGGGTGATCAATATTTGGCAAGCCATGTGAATGTCCAGAAGGAGGATGTAAAACATTTTTCCAGCCATCATGTTCTAGTCTAACTAGAGCAGAAACATGGTTTGAGATTGGATTACCAATAATTGGGCGAGGGTTCCTAGGCATAAGTGGAGGTCTATAAGCTTATTGGACTCCCAAATTACCTATATGCAACAACTTATTGAATTCTTCTGAATCTATGTCAAAATGTATGGAAAATCAGAGCCTCTTATTACCCATTTTCCAAGGACCTAGTCCTCTACTTCTATTATTTCCTCTCCTTCCATGATTTCCCTTGTTGAAAAAGCTCATACTGATATATATTTACACAAGTCAGAGCCAAAGTTCAACTGATCATTCATCTAAAACTTTGCAAAAGAAATAATTTAAACATGGCTCTATTTATAATAATACACATGCAAGAAATCATCATGCAATTCATGTTCTCAAAGCCAACAATCACTTAGAATAGGGATTTTGAAAGGGTTTTGTAATTAAATGATGGGATTTGTAATGTGCAAAAAATGGTAAGTATGACAGGCATGTAAAATGGAGTGTTCTCTTCCATGGAAAGATTTTAAAACACCTCATTAACTCTCAACCATATTACTCCAGCTAGAAAATAGAGTTAACCTTGAACAAGTTAACATTTCTCTTTTGATCAATTTGGTTCTGCAATTACATAACTATAATTAAGCATGGGAGTAAAAGGGAAATTTGGGAAAATGAATTAGGATTATAATGAGCAAAAATTGTTACTTATGATAGGGGAATGTAAAATGAACATGCATTAATTACAAAGTCTATAATGGTTTGTATTCTTTGAGTAGAATTATAATTACATGAAATCACATAATTTTAAACATGTATCAATCTTCATCTCTTCATATTCTATCATGTTATAACCAAATTCTTCATCAACCTGTGCAATTTCCCAATTAAAAATTATGTTGATACCCAATTGTTTATTTAAAATGATTGTTTTCTTTTGTTCATCACGCTAATGTCCAGTAGCCACAATTTATTAATTTATGTTCAAGACCATTGATATTCCATGATTTTAAAATACACAGTGAAAATCATCGGCATCAATCCTAGCATAGACCAATCATTATGCTAACTTCATCATAAAACCAAAAGTTTCAAAATGCCACTTCATCATAACCCAAGATTAATCCACCAAGAAATATCCAAATCGAAATTGGGAACATTAAGTTTGCAACATCTAGTCTATCCAAATCATTAATCCAAATATGTATCATATGCATCAAAAGATCATGACAGAAATGAGCCTTAAACACGTCAAGGACTTAAATCCCAATTTTTTTTTTTTTTAAAACTCAATTGGGTTTGGATTAACACATGAAGGGATCACAAACCCAATTCGTAATCAAACTCATTTTCTCAACCTCATTCGTTGAGTGTTGTGCATTTTTCTATGGGTCTCAATTTTTTGATGATTCGATAACCCATAGTCTACATGCAACCCCTTGCGTGTGACCATAGTGAAACAACTTGATTCATAGGTTGTAATACCAAGCTTGAACAAGTGAAGGTAAATGTATATAACACAGGACTAGTAGTACTGAACCTTGCATATGAAAAATAAAATCGAGTAGAGCACGAAAACATATGGTTTAACCCTCTTTATCATTCAATCAATAAACCCAAATTTGTGTGTGCCTTCATTAACCAGGAGCATTATTGTTTTGGGATTGCAAAATGCATGCAAGGAATAAAAACCCCAACTCAAAATGAATAAAAAACCATTGTTGACTGACTCTATGCATGAGGTCGTGGGGTGTAAAACCAAAATAAACAAACCCTTGACAATGATACAACTCTAATGGTTGAAAACAACTAAACGGTGAGCTACAGAACAAAGAAGATGAAATACTCATATCCCAAATAGAGAGATAATAGGTGGAAATAAAATGCATAAATCTCAACAACCATAAAATGCTTTTCTTCATCAAACTACTTTTCAACTTCAACTATTCAAACTATAAAAATCATATATTTTCATTCAACGAGGAGTGTCATTCTTCACATTTCTAGAGTTATAACATGAAACAATCAAATTTTCAAGTACAACACATCATTCATAGAGCCACGAGTAAATTATTTAGCAAATAATAACATTAGATGAAAGGGAGTCGAAACCATGGTACCTGGAGATGTGTGGTATTTATTTGTGTTTCGAGACAGTTGTAGTGGTTACAACCCGACGTCCAAACCCTTCCTCAAACTTAAAATGAATCAAATGCCAAACCCCCAAGGTGGTAACCCAAAACAAGAAGAATGCATAAACTTTTGGTCATGTCGCACTAGGGTGGCGGCCACCATTAATTTTTTACAAATCTCAAATATCACCACATCAAAACCTCAAGCGTTGGATGATTTCCAAGTGTGTTCCATGTCACACAATATTCACATGCCATAAACATTTCTCCTTTTCTCATTAAATATCCATAAAACTTTTGAATAGTTTGCAGTTAAGGTGCATTATATATCCCATATACACTAAAACCTCCAAACCTTTACTATATAAAACTTTCAAATTCATTGCAATTACAATAGCAAGGTCGATACCATTTCTATCGTATAACTCATATGATATGTTTCAGAAGCCATACATGTAATTAATGGTGTGCATATGATAGGTATACCATATATTTTAAAAAAATTGAACACCCCTTTTTTTAAAATAAATTGCATCACATTTGTCAAGGAGTGATGAAATAAGCTCATCAAATATATGTATGGAATGCTATAACAAATAAATAGGATGACCACTTTTTTTATTTGAAACCACAAACCTGTGAATGCAACAACTAGGAACCGTTTACTAAGAAGAAATATTCCAAGCTCATGTTGTATCAACAAAATACACGCCTTCCAATCACATTAGCCTTCAAGTACTTTTTAAAAATGAGATCCTCTTCGATTTTTATTTTTTTTAAACACTATAGGCGTCCCACT
>JZKD02S2047712.1:11705-23596 GCA_000966675.3 Picea glauca
TATATATTAGAAAAATATTTGTGCCTTGCAATTCTTTGCAAGATAGTGACTTCATGACGATTTTAAGAGTCAACAATGGTGACTCCACAGGAAAGGAAATATAGTATTGGCTTAAACTCAACTTCTACTTTCGCAGATCAATAATTATTTTTATTATGCACTCAAAAACTTTATTTTGCTCTGGTATGCTCTTTCAAAATAGGGATGGTAAAAGGTAGAAAAGGAAAAGATGAGAGAGGGGATAGATTCAACACTCAATGTTTAAGAAAATTGGTCATAGAGTCAACAATGATAGTTTTAAGAGTCAACAATGGTGACTCCATAGGGAAGGCAATATAGTATTGGCTTAAACTCAGCTTCGGGTTTCACAGATCAAGAAAACATTTTGTTATGCACTCAAAAAATTTCTTTTGGTCTAGCATGCTCTTTCAAAATAGGGATGGTGGAAGGTAGAAAAGGAAAATATGAGAGAGAGGATAGCTTCAGAACTCAAATTTTAAGAAAAGTGGTCATAGAGTCAACAATGATGATTTTAAGAGTAAACAATGGTGACTCCACAGGGAAGGCAATGTAGTTTGGCTTAAACTCAGCTTTTAGTTTCGTAGATCAAGAAAATTTTCTGTTATATACTCAAAAATTTTCTTTTTCTCTGGTTTTCTCTTTCAAAATAGGGATGTAAAAAGGTAGAAAATGAAATGGTGAGAGAGGGGATAGCTTCAACACTCAATGCTTAAGAAAAGTGTTAATAGAGGTAGCACGATAGAAGGTTGTGGACCACAAGTGATTGTCTTTCTTTCTATTTCGACTACTTATCAGTACTCGAGCATACTTTTGCAAGCAAGGAAAAATTGTGGTTGTACATACTTATCTAAATCAGTTTGAAATAAAGTCCACAAAATTAAGAATCAAGCAAAAAAGAAATAAAACTGTAGTGATATGAAAAAAATAAAGCTACAATCAAAACTCAAGAAAAATTGAAATTAAATAAACATAAATGACGAAATAAAGTAAAGAAACAAAGAAACTATACAACCTAAATTGATATTTACATGAAACATTGATTCAGAAAATGAAATTTCTAGCTAGGATCAACATAACGTTTCAAATGGGAGCCATTATTTGTAAAAGAGAATAATCTCTCTTCAAAATCCTTTAACATGTAAGTATTATTTCTGACTATTATAGAGATTTTGTAATGACCTAGTGAGGGTTTCTAGAATTTGGAGTGTTTTCCTTTACCATCATGTGCGGAGTCCCAAAGAAAGAAATTTCCATTTACTTTAAACTTGGCATATTTAGCACACTTACCAAAGTATGTCCCAACTGTCTACTTCCTTTTTTAAGATTTTTCAATGCATGATTCTCTGCTTCTTCTAAGGCTAGCAGAGCATTCATCCTCTGGGAAACATCTGTAGAATTCAATTCTTCAACCTGCATAGCTAAATGGGGAGATGAGAGTTCAAGTTCAATAGGAATAACAACTTCTTGGCCATATAAAAGTTGAAAAGGAGTGTGACTAGTGCTAATTTTGGTGGTTATGCAATCATCCCATAATGCATATGTGAGGAGGGTATTCCATTGGCTGGGCTTATCGTCAATAATCATTTTCATAATTCTGATCAGGTTCTTGTTAGTGGACTCATCTTTCCCATTACCCTGAGGGTAATAGGTGGATGAGGTAAAGTTCTTGACCCTGATTTTTTTCAGAAAATGAGTAAACTTTGCTTAAATAAATGTTGATCCATTTTTCAAAATTATTTTGAGTGGAAGAGCAAAGCGAGAAAAGATATTAGATTCTAAGAAGTTAATAACCAGTTCATCCTACGCATTATTAAGAGGGACGACTTCGGTCCACTTGGTAAAGTAGTCAATTTTTGTCAATATAAATATATGCCCTACAAAATATGGGGGTTTAATAGGGTCGATAAAGTCTAATCACCATTTAGAAAATGGGAAGTCTGATAAAATTAGTTGTAAAGGCATAGCAGAAAATTGTTCTCGACCAGAAAATTTTTGATATTTATCACAAGCCTGAACAAACTTGAAAGAATCTTGAAACATAAAGGGCCAAAAATAACCAGCTCTTATAATCTTGAAAGTTGTATCTTTTGCTACAGAATGGACACCAATATGGAGGTTAGAATCTGTTGATCCATGAAATTCATTCAAAACTTTTTGGGCTGCTTTATCATCAATACATCTTAACAACAACCCATCGTCAGATCTACGAAAAAAAATGTTTCCCAAGATGAGGAATTATGGGGATATCAAGTGCAGTCTTCTACACTAATGTGAATCTAAATGATCTAGACAATTTTGATGTAAGAGATAATAAATGATATCCTTGTACCAATGATGGTCAACAAGATCTATATCAAGAGTTTCCAAGTAAAACAATGTTGACAAAGTGTTATCATCTTCCTCAAGAGAATCACTTGGTTCAATATGTTGAGCGAAGTGAACTTTGAAGAGCTAGATCATGTCCCTTAATTGTATTGGTTGTAGTAATCATTAAATAATGTTCTTGAATTTTGCAAATCCATTGTGCAAGTTTTCATGATAGATGAATTTGTGTAAGCAGAAACTTGACTGCAAGAAAAGGGACTCTTACCTGTGTTTTATTTCCTAAAATAAAATGCATGAACTTTCCTATATATTTTACCAGGGAGAAAGTGTGTTTTTAAATCAAGGTATATTTCACCTCATCATCTGAAAAAAATTGACTCATATAGGCTATATAATTTTCTTGATTTTGGTCATCAACTTGTAGAACGATGGAAATATTTCCTCTTTTGTGGCATTGGTATATATGATGAAGTATTTACTGAAATCAAGATTGGATAAGACTAGTGCAAATATGATTTCCTTTTTTATTCCTATAAAATCCTTTTCTACCTCATCATTCCAAGAGAAGGTTCTATCTTGTTTCAACAAATTATGAATAGGTTTAACCATCACGGTGAAGTCAAGAACAAACCTCCTAACAAAGTTAATAGTACCCATAAAATCTTGAACTCCTTGTTTGGAGGTAGGGGGAGGGAGGATGATAATCGAAACAACTCTCTCAAGCTTAATACTAATACCGTAGTCAGAAACAATATGACCAAGGAGTTTTCCTTGAGTGACTCTGAAAATAGACTTAGAAGGATTCAATGACATACTAAATTTTCTGCATCAAAAAAATACTTTCCTAAGATGACCAAAATGATATGATCAGTTCTTAGAGTAAACAATTAAGTCATCAAGATAAACCTGAATTATCTTACCAATCAAATCGTCGAAATATATTTGCAAAGCTCTCTAGAATGTGGCACATGTGTTAGATAGGAAAAAAGACACGTGTTCATAGGAAAATGTGCCCCATCTAGTGGTGAATGTGTATTTTTATTTGACATCCCTCTTGACTCTAATTTGATTGTATCTAGAAAAATCATCAAGTAGGGACATTATTTGAGACCCAACCACCTGCTGTAGGATCATTTCCATATTAGGAAGTGGAAAAGTATCCTTAATTCTATCTCTATTCAAAGCCCGAAAGTCAACACATAGCCTGATCTGACCATTTTTTCTTTTGTATAGGGACCATATTTGAGACCCATTCGAATATTTTACTGGAAATATGATTTGAGATTTTAGTAACTTTTCTACTTCCTTCCTGATAGTAGCTTCAATGGCCGGGTTTATAGGCCTTTATCTTTGCCTTACTAGTTTCATCCCTTCTTAACAAGAATGGAGTATTGCATGATGTTTGGATCAAAACCACGAAGATCCTCATATGACCAAGCAAAGACATAATTGAATTCATGGAATAAATCCATGAATATTTATTTTTCCTCTTGTGAACACTCGACTCCTATTTTAAGAATTTTGGGATCATTTGAGGTTCTAATATTCACAGAGACAATGTCTCCAACTTTCCTCTTTGGCTCCTCTTCTTCAATATTTTCCCTTTTACCAACATCACTCATTGAAAATGAACTCTCAAGAGGAGTCAAGACTTTTGTAAACTTATCATCTTCAATAGAAATTACTTCCTTAGGCTTAAGAAGTTTAGTTTGTAAGAAAGAATATATATCCTCATAATTTTTGAAAACCTACCATGATTCAACATTGTCAGGTATATGTGGGTGATAAAGAGACATAAAATTGCAATCAGGTCACTGCGGTAAAATATTTCGAGTAGGAGAGGAAGAAAAAATTATCAACCTATTAGCCATGGTATTAAGCTCCCTTTTTATGTGAGTGATGTTGAAAGACAACATATTTTAAATCAAGGCCCAAACGTCCTGAGTGTATCTTTTCATCGACTTCTTATTGGGATTATAGATTTTTCTAACAAGATTGAATATAAGCTTGGAATCACCAAAAATGTTAATATGACCACAACCCAAATTATGAGAATTTTTTATGCCTAACAATAGGGCTTCAAAATCAGCAATATTGTCTATGCAAGTGAATTCTAACTTGAAGGAGAAATTGTAGATTTTTCCTATGGGTGAGTAAAGGATAATACTAGCTCCATTTCCTTCACTAGAGCATGAACCATCAAAGTGCATGTGCCACAATCCATCATCATAGTAAAACTGTTCGCATGACACATCATCTTCTTCTGTGAAAATAGAATAAATACCCAAGCTTTCCTCAACATAATTGACATTTAGCTCAGGAAATTTCTCAATGTAAGGTGCAATACGATATTCTCTAAGAACAATAATGTTATTCTCATCCTTAGGGATATACAAATGTGATCCATCCAAATACAAGTAACCACTTGTTCAGGCTTGCCAGTCTCTCCCCAAGATAATTGAGTAATTGTTGACATACATATCAATAACCTAAATGTTTAGGGTGGTGCATATTTATGGATGTGCACAAAGTACTAGGGTTACATATTTGATCTCACCAATTGTGGATTGTTGTTGATTATTATAGGAGATCATGATTCTTTCATTTTTGTTTGTACATGAGATGCCTAGATCTTCCATAATGATCTTTGACATGAAACTTGAGCCTGAGCCACCATAAATGAGGCAACAATGGGCTGTTTTTTCTAAAATCTTTACAAAAATATAGAAATGGGGGTAATTTACAGATCTCCTAAATTTATTTACACCTATCTTATTTTCATGAGACTCTTCTTCATCGTAATATTCTGTGAGGTTGGATATGTTGGAAGTTTTACCTTCCATGAAATTTCTAAAATGTTGTTGTTGTTCTGGAACAGTCACCATATCCAAAAGAGTAGCATCATATTTTATGTTATCCAACTGATTTAAAATAGTATACTTTGAAGAAGAAGAAGTGACTTGATGACTGGTAGAAGGGTGAGCAACTTGTGAGACGGTATCTTGAGTGGATGTGCTAGGGGGGAAAGTAGTATTGGAAGAATCAACTTTTCCCTTATTGGCATACGATTTGTTTATGGTATTAACTACCATAACATCATCTTGTTGGGCCCAATATAAGACATCAATGGTAGCATCTGGTTTCTTTCTAGAGATTTGATCCCTCGCATGTTTCTTGATTTCACAAGTGCTTTCCTCGTGATGTTCTTCGCAAAAATTACACAATGGTCTAGGCAATATGGCCTTTGGCTAAAAGTTAGTATTTTTGAAATCCCTAGCTGCAACATGGGTGGAAGTTTCAACAGTTGTAGCAGGAGTAATTCCATTTCTCTCAAAAGAAATCATTCGATTATTAATGTCTTGCATAAGCTACAGAACGATAGACATATCAGTTTGTTTGGCATAGTCTTCTTTACGAAGACCAGTTTTGTCTAGATGATATTCATACTCCAAACATGTTTGAAGGGAGGATCTAATATTAACTACGGATGTCTCTTTCAATATTTGATGATAGGCAAAGGGTAAATCATTGTTTTAATGCATGAACACAACTTGATTTTATGGTCTGATTAGTTTAGGTATTTGATTATATAACTTGGTGAAGAGAAGATTGAAAGTTTTAATGGTTTCACATTTTTTATATGTAATATTATTGTACTCCTTTAATCGATCAGCTGGGCTTTTGGGTTTCCCAAAAGTGGACTTGAAATAGTAGACTAATTCATCCTAGGTAGACAAAATCTTCAAAGGCAAATCAAAGAAATAAGCCATAGCTTTTTTTTCTAAATAGTTAACAAATAAGCACATGCATGTATCATTGTCATTTGTGCCAATGTTATGACAATCATTTGAGAGAGAAATCAAATATTTGTTCATAGAAATGGTATCGTTTCTTGAGAACTTGGGAAAATGATCCTTGAACTCAGGCAAAGGCTTAGCTGCAGTTGTAATATTTAGGGGGGAAGAAACATGCCATAGAGTAACGTTGACATATTCCTCAAATTGAAACAAGCCATATTTCTTAATGACTTTGGTTGTATTATTGGTGGATTGAACATGGATAACATGACTATATATACACCCGATCAAAGTGGAAACAGAAGGTTGTGATGAATATGAACCACTAGTGCCACCTCCAAAACCATTTATTTTTGTTGCACTACCAGTGCCCGACATTTTGAAGATGTATGGAAGCATAGAGGATGAGGACCTAGTAGAATCAGACAAATACTGATGGAGTTCAGGTTTTTTCCCTTGGAGAACAACTTTTCTTCTCTCTACTTTGGGAATGAGAGTAAAGTTAGGTGATTGACCTCGTATTCATTGAGATATATGGGAGGAAGAGGACATAAGATAAGCTAATGTTGGGGTGCACTGAGGGATCATCTCCTTTGATCATCAAAATCTTGTTGGAGATGAACCTCATCAACAATAACTTCCCAATATCAGTGTAATTCATTCCTAGTACATTAATCCTTGAGGAATTCTTGAAATAAAGTAAATGAGACATTGTTTTGATTGATGGGGCCTTAAATAATGTTGGGTTGATAAAGGGTAGGCACAGTCATGGTAAGCAATTGATGATGAGGATGTTTTCTAATCATCCTCTGAAGGGCATCCCATTGTTCCCTTATTTGAGCTTCTTCAGAAACAATTTCCCAAGAATGATTCAATTTAGCTTGACTATTGGTAGTCTCAAGAATGAGATTGTACAAGGTAAGGGTAATGTTAGCTTGATCCTCTAGACCGTCACCTAGGTTGGGTTGTATTTGAGTAGGTACGGTCATGATTCAAGAGAAAAATATGAACATAAGTATACAATATATAAACAAACAACAAACATAAAGTAAAGAAATAAATATAAACAGTAAATTTACAAGTGTACAAAAAATACAAACTAGGGGAATGAAAATGGAGTCCTGCATCCCCAATATTGTCGCCAAAGAAAATGTTGAGTAAAATAAATGAAAGTCCTCCTCACAACATTTTTTCAAATCTTTTTTGGCTAAAACAAGATAGGTGGGATTATCACCTTAATTTATAGTCGTTTTCAAGTTCAATTAACCTTCAAGTTATTTGACTTAAAGACCAATTGTCATTTTAAATTTATTTATCAAATGCAAACTAAAATAAAGAAGTCTGAATTTTTTATATAATAATTTAAACAAAAAGAAAAATCACATAATATGATAAAAATAAGAGAGGCCAAGAGAGTTGAAAAACCATCAATGATTTTATTCATTCATTATGTAACAACCAATACACTTCTCATACTATAAAAGTATGGACCAGATGTAAGTCTAGCAACCTAAGGTAACATACACATAGGCCACTGGTGCCTTCAAATTAGACCAAGAATGATAAGTCAACAACCACAACTTTCACTTTGTTATGATTCTGCAAAAGAATCCTATTTAGTACTGAGAAACTAATCCAAAAACCAAAATAAGTCTGCAGACTGTCAAATAGACAATCAACCTATAAGCATATCAGAAACCAATGCCTCTTGGTCCTAGCTTTTCGTCACCTTCAACAGACCATGCTATCACAATAAGTGTCTTAGCTTAGAAATCAAAGATGAATGAAGTAGTAATGAAATCTCACTTGGAAGTAAGAGCAGACATTATCATAGCAATGTGTTCTTCTCCCTCTTTACTTTGTTCAACTTTCTCCTTTAAATATCTCCAAGGCAGTTGAATCATTCAACCACTTTTAGTTAATTTATTAACTATTAGCTAGTTAGTTAGTAGGAGAGTTGTTAAGTAAATTAATAATAAATAATAATAATATGATAAGGGTACTAAATAAATATAAAAAGTGGGGACCCCCTATTTTATTTAAACCAATTAATGAACCATTTCCTCCTTTTAACTTCCACCTTATATGCAAGACATATCAACTTGCCACATCATACACACTATGTCCTTAAAATTCATAAGATGGAAAGTTCATAAGAATCCCCTTGTCGCTCCATGTAACAATTATTTAAATTCATCCAAAATTAATCATCATGTAGATATATGAAAAATATATACTATAAAAATATAAGGTTGTCCAAAATATAAACTGTCAACAGTATGAGCTGAAAAAAATAATATGATGTCCAAAATGAAGTGCAAATAAGTTCATATTCAGATGCCAACAAAATCATGAAAATCCATATTTGTTTTGAGAGGTTTCTCCTCACTTTCCATGACTACTTTCATCCCTTTCATTTCTCCCAACTGATGAACCTACCTTAGAATATCTATGTTCATTTCCTTGCAGATGTGAAGTGACTGAATGTGATGATTCATGTGATGACTTTGACTCAGTTGCAACTACTTTCTCCTTATCTGGACTATCCTCAAGTTCAGTGATCTTTGCCTTGGCATGATGGGCATGTTAGTCTTGGGATATAGGTTACTGATGCAAGGGAGAATGAATATGCAAGGAATGAAAAGGAGGTTGTTGAAGGTGATCAATATTTGGCCAACCATGTGACTGTCCAGAAGGAGGGTGTACAACATTTTTCCAACCATCATGTTCTGGTCTAACTAGATGAGCAGAAACATGGTTTGGGATTGGAATATTGATACTTGGACGAGGGTTCACAGGCATATGTGGAGGTCTATAGTATTATTGGCTAGCCAAATTGAGGAAACCTGCCTGTGAAAAGTGATTGAATTCTTCTGAATCTGCATCAAAATTTATGGAAAATCATAGCCTCTTATTACCCCTTTGCCAAGGACCTGGTCCTCTACCCCTATTATTTCCTCTCATGTCATGACTTTCCCTGCTGAAAAATCTCATACTGATATATATTTACACAAATCAGAGCCAAAGTTTGACTAATCATTCATCTAAAACTTTTCAAAGTAAATAATTGAAACATGGCTCTGTTTATAATAATACACATGAAAGAAATCATCATGAAATTCATGTTCTCAAAGTCAACAATCACTTAGAACAGAAATTTCAAAAGGGTTTTGGGATTAAATGATGGAATTTGTAATGAGAAAAAAATAGTAAGTATGATAGGCATGTAAAATGGTTTGTTCTCTTCCATGGCCAACTTTTAAAACACCTCATTAACTCTCAACCATATTACTCCAGCTAGAAAACATAGTTAACCTTGAGCAAGTTAACATTTCTCTTTTGATCAATTTAGTTCTGCAATTACATAACTATAATTAAGCATCGAGTAAAAGGGAAATTTGGGAAAATGAACTGGGATTGTAATGAGAGAAAAGTGTTACTTATGATAGGGGAATTTAAAATGAACATGCATTAATTCCAGAGTCTATAATGGTATGTATTCTTTGAACATAATTATAATTACATTCAATCATAGAATTTTAAACATGTATCAATCTACAACTCTTCATATTCTATCATGTTATAACCAAATTCTTCATTTAACCTATGCAATGTCCTAATTAAAAATTATGTCGATACTCAATTGTTTATTTAAAATGCTTATTTTCTTTTTTTCATCACACTAATGTCTAGTAGTCACAACTTATTAATTTTTTTTCAAGACCATTGATCTTCCAATATTTTTAAATACACCATGAAAATCATTAGCATCAATCCTAGAAGTGACCAATCATTGTGTTAACTTCATCATAAAACCAAAATTTTTGAAATTCCACTTCATCATAACCCAAGATTAATCCACCAAGAAAGATCCAAATCGAAAATGGGCACATTAAGTTTGCAATAACATCTAGTCTGTCCAAATGTTTAATCCAAATATGTATCGTATGAATCAAAATATCATGACAGAAATGAACCTTAAACACATCAAGGACTTAAATCCAAAAATCTTTTTCTTTTAAACTCAATTGGGTTTGGAGTAACACATGTAAGGGTTACAAACCCAGTTCGTAATTGAACTCGTTTTCTCTACCTCATTCATCGAGTGTTATGCATTTTTCTATGGGTATTTTGATTTTTCGATGAGTCGATAACCCATAGATTGCATTCAACCCCTTGCATGCGACCATAGTGAAACAACTTGATTCATAGTTTGTAATACCAAGCTTGAACAAGCGAAGAGCAATGTATATAACATAGTACTAGTAGTATTGGACCTTGTAGATGAAAAACAAAATTGCATAGAGCACGACTACAGATGGTTGAAACCTCTTTATCATTCAATCAACAAAAATCAAATTTGTGCATTCCTTCATTAACCAAGAGCATTATTGTTTTTGTCTTTCATAATGCATGGAAGGAATACAAACCCAAACTCAAAATGAATCAAAATCCATTGTTGACTGAATCTATGCATGAGGTCGTTGGGTGTAAAACCAAAATAACAAACCCATGATGATGATACAACTCTAATGGTTGAAAATAGCTAAACGGTGAGCTACAAAAAAAAGAATATGAGATACCCATATCCCAAATAGAGAAATAATAGGTGGAAATAAAATGCATAAAGCTCAAGAACCATAAACTAGTTTTCTTCATCAAACTACATTTCGACTTCAAATATTTAGATTATAAAACTCATATATTTTCATTCAACTAGGTTTTACTTTCTTCATATTTCCATAGTTATAACATGAAACAATCAAATTTACAAGAAAAACACATCATTCAAAGATCCACGATTAAATTATTTAGAAAAGAACAACATTAGATGAAAGGGAGTCGAAACCCTGGTACCTAGAGTTGTTTGGTATTTATTTGTGTTTAGAGACAATTGCAGTAGTTGAAACCTGATGTCCAAACCCTTCCTCAAACTCAAAATGAATCAAATTTGAAACCCCGAAGGTGGTAACCCAAAACAAGAAGAATGCATTAACTGTTGGTCACGTCGCACTAGTGTGGAAGCCACCATTATTTTTTTACAAATCCCAAATATCACCATGTCGAAATCTCAAGCATCAGATGATTTACAAGTGTGTTCCATGTCACACAATCTTCACATGACATATATGTTTCCCCTTTTCTCATTAAATATCCATAACACTTTTGAATAGTCTACATTCAAGGCGCATTATATATCCCATGCACACTAAAACCTCCAAACCTTTACTATATAAAACATTCAAATTTATTGCAATTACAACAGCAAGGATGATACCATTTTTATTCTATAACCCATATGATATGTGTTGGAAGTCATACATGTAATCAATGGTGTGCATATGATAGGTATACCATATATTTCTAAAAATAAATTACATCACATTTGTCAAGGAGTGATGAAATAAACTCATCAAATACATGTATGGAATGGTATAACAAATAAATAGGATGACCATTTTTTGTATTTGAACCCACAGACCTCTGAACGTACAACTAGGAACCATGTACTGAGAAGAAACATGCCACGGTCATGTTGTATCAACAAAATGTTGCCTTCCAATCACATTAGCCTTCAAGTATTGTTTATAAATGAGATCCTCTTTGAAATTTGTTTTGTTTTTAAACACTATAGGTGTAACGACCCTAATTAAATAAATGTTTAAAGATCATAAAGTAAAATTAATTAAGGAAAGCAATTATGGTTAACCAAGTAATAATTTAATTATAGATCACATTTAAAGACCT
>JZKD02S2047712.1:28905-49826 GCA_000966675.3 Picea glauca
TATATATATATAATCAAATTGTATCTAGTTTTATGGGGGTATGGAAAAAGAATGAGTATGTACATATAAAACTATACATTAGGGTTCAAATCTTGATGCGACAAATGGAAAGTGGTCAGGGGATACAAATACGACACGTCATGTGACACATTAATGTCACAAATATCGACTCAAATGATAAAAGGAGATCGACATTGTTTGGGCACACAATACATGTCAATCTAGTTAAACTAAATATCTTAGAGGGAAGATATGACAAGATTCCAAGGAGAGGGAATACTATCAAATCAGGGAATAGGTTCCCATGTTAAGGCATAATGCATGAAATAGGTTACAAAAAGTGGCGAGAAGGCATTGGATGATGATATGACAAGGTATCACATCCAAGAAACTCAATAAGTATCTAGCCTAGGTTTTCAAAGAGAGGGGAGGATGAAAGAAGAACCAGATAGAGATTAATCCAAAGAAGCTCATGCCTTTCATATCTCGAGAATATCACAAGGGAATTGACTTGGCCACCTTGATGAGATAAAATCAATGAGGGGAGTCTGATAGGATTTCGACCTTCAAGCTTCATACCAGTGTTAATACAATGCACACTCAACACTATGAAAGGGGATTCTCGATAGAGTAAATCCAATGATCTTGCTGGAAAAGTGGATCTAGTAGCCTTGCAATCTTTATACCTCTAGGAAATTGTAAGCCAAGGTGAATCTACTTCCTGACAAAGGGGAGCATGGTAAGGATCAAGGTTCTAATTAAGGATAAAGTTTTCAAACTCATCAATGCAATGGTGATTAAAAAAAAATTAAAATGAGGTTTGGGTAAGACAAGACTTAATTCATAATGTTGATTGTTGGTTTCAAATGATAAGAAAGAGGGAGAAGATCAAGGGATTCCCCATATGCATTTCAAGGATGGAGAAGTCATGTAAAGGAAGTGACCCTATGAATTTTCTCTTACAACCAAAGAAAATATGAGATCAATTATGCGATTAAGAAGACACTTTCCAATACACCATAAACATTGCATTCTTTTTCTTCAAAAAACTTATGAATGAGTGTTGGGTTTGTTCAAAGATAATAGTCCATGATCTCAGATGTTGTAGATAAGTGTCCTGAAAGCTAGATGTACCAAGTCTTGAATTCATAGAAAATATTAATGATGTTGTTATTTAAGCTTTAAGAGTTCAAAACTAAAGAGTATGATCAACTTGAAAGAGCATAAATATGAATACATTAAGCACAACATGCAAGCAAGAGGATGCAAAATTTAAGTTATCCATTAAAAAAATCCTCAAAAACAAACTTATTCAAGATAATCATCAATCAATATCAAACCTCCTACTCCCTCAAGATAGATAAAGAGTTAACATGAGGATCTAGTAGATGATTAGGCATTAGAGTACAAATTTTAGTACGGGGTCCCTTTGCTTTTTCCTGTAAAGGAAAAATTAAATTGGGGTTGTTGTGGCCTCAACAAATGGTGACACACTTGAAGAACTAGTTATGTTTTTCTATAGAATTCAAGGGCCTTTACTTCAAATATTAATTTTAAATATAGGCTCAACAAACTACATAAAACTTTCCAATAATCATGGGTACCACAATGACACCAAATTTCTAAACGATATAATACAATATTTCTAGTACTTATAATCTAACACACTCTTTTCAAAGAGCCAATTAGTGAGGTAAAAAATTTTATTGGTTACACACTTCTGATTGGCTTTGGTTTAACCATGGGTTTGCACCTTTTATAGAAAAAAAAAACATATACATAAGCGTGTTTCTCATGATCTCTCTTTTCCCGGCTATGTTTCGCTACTAGCAAGCATCCATAGCCCCGACATAGTTTCCTTGGTTCCATACAAGCATATCTCCAGTGCCATCAAGCATCCATAGCCTTGACAAGCTTACTTTTACTTTCCACACTATTAATAATGCTTTCAATCTCCTTTTTATTTCAAAATATGCTCACCCTTTTATATTTATATATAATTATGCATATGCAAAGAGGGTGTGAAGGAAGTGAGGTGATACGAGAGTTTATTTTATTTTCTTAGTATATTTTATGAATTTTATTTTAACCCATAGGTCTCCCCAAAAACCATCATAGTATGGGCATTTTATTAATATGAAGTGGATGGAGCTCAAAGAAAATGGTAGATAGACATTTTTCTATACTTATGGATTATCATGGTATGTTTAGTAGACACATGTGTTCCACCACAACTATCAATCCATACACACATCTAAGAAATTCATGAATGTTCATTTAGATAAAGAATCCCATGCATCTCATGACCTGTAAAACATTTCTTCAGTATGTGACCAGAATTGGACCAACCCCTCTCTCAAATTTAAAGAGTAATCCTCAAGGAAGACTAAGAAGTCAAATCAACTCATGGAACATACCAGCATTCAAATTAAAGGATGGAAGTAATATACAAAAGAAGAAAGCAAGCACTAAAACCGAATCCAGTTCACGAAAAGAGAATTAAACTAAAAGAAGCCTAAATCTAGAATGTCACTCATCAAAAAAGAATGAAAAATATGAGGAGAACTCAACATCAAGTAATAAATTTGGGGCAACAACAACAAAAGAGTTTTTAGTGAAAGCTTGGAAATTATGCCAAGGGTAATGACTAGTCAAGAAATGTTAACCATTCAACATCAATCCCAATCAAAAATTTCCCGGGGTAAATATCTGAAATGAAAAACAAGAAAGATTACGAGAATTGATAATCTAGTGAAAAAACCGCAACACAATCCTCTAATCCAATTTCTATTTAGTGAAACAAGAAAAATCTTCTAGGAACCTAGCAAAATTGTTCAATGGATAAGTTTAGTCAAAACATATTTTCAAAAATTCAATTACATGAAACATTCTACAAACCCATAAGCTCTCAATATATCTTGACATGAGCAAATCATTTTCACACTTGAAAAATAATGAATTTTTCAACAATAGAAATTTCATTTGATATTACTCACCAAAACTTCATTTTATCTTTTCCATAAAAGATATTATTAATACAAAATATTTAAATAAGTCAATATAATGAGGCAAAGATGGGATATTGATGCAGCCCCCATCCCCTATGGGGTTCTACAACCTCCCAGTCACTGGATCACTATCTTCCCTGAACCGAAATGGCTCTTCGGTCCCTGTTGGAACCCTCTAAATGAATCCACAGGTCCTCCTTTCTCCATTGGTGTAGGCCTCGAAAAAACTTTTGTGCGCCATTTTTCCTTTCGGCGCTCCACTTCTTCCTGAACCAATGCACCCAACTCATCGTCGACTTCTTTCAAAATCAACCCCTTCCTCTCTCATGACCCTGGGCTGTGACCCAAGGCACAAATCAACATGTGTTTCATGTTTCGTTGTTTTGGACGTCCTTTATGTGAGCTCTCCCTGGCTCCTTGTCCTTCGAAATGCCAAAACCCAAAATAGAGCATAGCTCTTGCTATCTCCTACCTTGTCTTTGCTCATATGAACACTACCCCATGATCATCGACTAATACCCAAAAGGCACTCCATCTTTTGCGACCTCGTAATTCCAGTTGCAACAATTCCTGGGCCCTTTGACCCCCGAAACCCCGAAAAGGGTTAACAAGCTATGACCCCTTCCTTATCCTTTCTCCACATGACCACCACCTGTGATCACCAACTGAGACCAAAAGGTGCTCATTGCATTTCGTGTATCAGCAATGGGAAAGGGCTGACCCCTTGTCCTTCCAACTCTCATTTTCCGAAATTGCGATGGGGATTAACTCATGTTGGCTCCTCCCTTGAGTCCCCTCCATGTGAACCTATCCTATGACCTGGGGCTTATCCTTGAGCGCTTCATGATTTCTCTCTTTGTGAAGTTGTGATGCTACTCCAACCTTTCCCCCCTTGGAATCCCGAAGTCCGAAACTCTGAAATCCTCTATTGTGGATCGACGGTCTAGATCCTCCTATGATCTGACAGTCTATATCCTTTTGCTATTTCCGGCCTTGTGAGTTCTTAACTCTTTTCCCTTTGACTCCTTCCAATGGCGAATCAACAAAACGTAGACCACTTGCCATGTGTCCTCTTCGATGGACGGTCCCGATGATGTTGGGACTTTGACGAGCCCGCTCTGCTGCTCATATGAGGGTTAAACCTTGTGCGCCTTCTTTTAGATCCAACGACTGTCGATCCTTTACATTAGATTTGATGGCCCAGACCTAATATCCTGCATGCTCTCCTTCATTGTTTGGATGTGAAGTTCAAAAGGCCATATCTTCCTCTTGTAGCTTGTCTGATGACTGTTTTGATCCTCCTCCTGAGCTTCAAATTTCTTCCCAGACTTGGAATATTTTCAAAGTATTAAAGGCCTCAACCTTTGCTTCCTTTGTGAGCCTTGATGGCTTTGGATCTTGCCTGCGTTTTGGAAATGCTATATCTTCTGAGTTTTGCGAACTGAAATTTTGACGTCAACCCTAGCACCTTCCTTATGCTCTGCACGCAGCTTCATGTTATCTCTCCTGATCTTTTCTTGAGGCTTGTATTCCGAAGAGTCTCATCCTATTGTTCCCTTCTATTTGAACTCTATGTGTAAAGGCACTATTCCTTTTGAAATTTTCTGACTCGAATTCTCTAAGGGACTCAACCCTTGTCTTTCCCTTCAAAGGAGAATTTGGTGCCCTCCTGGAAACTTCCTTCTCACGCACACCATGTTGAGCTATCCCACAGTGTGTTCAGTAACTCTGTATGTGTCACTCCTTGACACTTCTCTTGTCTCTGAACTGAAGATAGAGTTCTTTTGTGCACTGGATGCACTCACTCGATTCCCTCCTGGGAGAGCTCTACAGAACCTTTAGTAGTTATATTCTTCTACCTGTGCCTTCCTCTGCACAGTCCTACCTCCAAGGTGTTCAACAACCTTGAGGCTTCTCCCCGAGTCTAAAACTTCCTTTGGTGTGCCCTCAAGGCACGTCTTTTCCTGAATTCTACAGAACTTAGAAGTGTACTCTTGCACTGGCCTTTAGAATCCTTAGTACTCTGTCATGCAAACTCTTGCATGAAACCACAAAGAAACCAGACCGAAATCAAATGAACCCATATATAGGAAAATCTATCTATCCCTGCAAATGGAACCTAACATTCATATACAACATAAAATGAACACATACATAAGACATTCAATTGCATAAACACACAAAGATTCAAGTGCAGGAAAACCTTCTCTTTGTATTAATATTCATAATTCCTAATTACAATGTGTTCGATCTCTAACTGCAATAGAGTCTTGACTCTCCCTTCTCTTCTTACTCACAACTAACTCCCTCAATCTAGATACCAAAGATGTTTTTCAAAGAGGGGCCTCTCAAGCCTTCCCTCCATCTCACCAACTCTCATAAATTACATTGAATGGAATTCAATGGTTGTCTAGTCCGAATTGGATCTAGAGCCCTCCTGTTGTCATCCATTAAAGGAAACATCAAATCCTACAACCTACCCAAAGGCATGACTCGACTCTTCCAGTCTTACACATTTAATTCTCATTTAATTACAATTTTAAACTTTAAAATGAGAGTGCTAGTGCCTCTCTCCTTCATTGAATGTGTGTCAGTGTTGGTTGGTTTGCTGGCGCGATGATCCTACATCATACTCCACTACTGAGAAAATTTTCATGAACTCCTTCTCATGAGATTGCCAGCTCTACTGTTGAAATCCACCTAGATCCCAAAATCTCTTCTGGAGCTGTCCATTTGCTCCACTGCTTCGTTGTTGTTGTTGTTGCTTCTTCTTCTGGTTCTCCCTTGTTGCTATGGAAGGATTATTTATTCTCAAATTCCATTTGCTGATTGCTTCTTGCACTGACCTCAACATCAACCTTCTTATCTTCTCAATCACCTCGTCCAACCGCTCCAGTTGTTGGTTCTCTTTATGTAGTCTCCTCGACTGCACTTCTTCCCTGTAAATGGGTAGATCAACTCGATCCCCCTTGTGATTTTATACCCTCATGGAATTGAGTTGCCACTCTAATACCGACTTCAATTATGTGTTTTCCTCATCAAGATGTTGCTCGACTTCTTCCGTGACAACTTTTCTCCTACTATTTCTCCTGCTGGCATATCTCCAACTTCTTCTAGTTGTTCCCCTGGCTGGTACGCTTCCTCACCTACTTCCAACTTGGCTCGTTGGATGTGAAAAATTTGCACCATCACCCTTCTCTCTAGGGATTCCAATTCTTCACATAGATCAATGAAATATATGCCATCTATTTCCTCTCTTTCTACAAGCTCCAATGTTGCAATCATTTCTATTTCAACTTCCTGGCTGAAAATTTTGAGCCATTCTGTTGAATGCTCTTCTTCTTCTCCTTGGGCCACTTTTGATATATTTTCCTTCATCATGACAGTCACCGCTGGCTGTCCTTCTATTGTTGTTTCATTTTCATCATGTGCACTGGCCTTCACTTGGTTGTCTAGTAGGAATACCCGAATTCCCCCAATCATCAGAATGCATTTTTGATTCTCCTCTTGGATGGTGAAAGTTTTTAACTTGTCATCATATTCATTCATATGGTCTACAAAACTACATGAATATTCACCTATCAACACTCCTCATTGATATGAGCCCACTTTTGATCTCTTGAGACTTTTAGACTGTCTCATTTCATTCCCCCTTCCCACCTGGAAATTTGGTATTTTTTTTCTACCCACCTAGCAATCTATGAGATCGATTGATCCCATCTCGTTGCCCACTTGGAAATATTAACTTTAGACACTTCTCTCCGAGAAGTATATGAGACCTTCCACAGATCTCTTTCCATTTCCCACCTAGAAAATTGAAAGTTTTTCTCTGCCCACTTGGCAGTCTCTGAGATCTCTGCTTGATCTCTGTTTCTCCTCGTCACTAAGATTTGTCCCAATATCTGGTTCACAAACGTCGAATAGTTCCTTATTTGGTTCATTAAGGTATTTATCATGCCTCAAACATCTCCTTAACAACTGTGGCTCTCTTTTGGCCAAAAATTTCTTTGCCAGCCATTTCACTCTCTTCCTCATGGGCCATTCGTATACCCAACGTGCTCTTGCATCCTCCTATATTTGAAATGTATGCTGCTCCATTCTTTCTCTTATATTAGTGAGATCCAAATCCATATCTAGATCATTCTTCATCTTGCAGCCTTTTCCTTGACCACGTCCATGGCCTTCAGTAGCCATCTTCTCTCAAGAATGCGATTGGTTCTTCTGGCTTAGCCCACTTGGTTATCTACCATTTGTTGCTTGCCTTGCAACAATATTTCACATAGAGTACCAACACTCTGCTATAGCTCTTGATACCACCTAATGGTATCAAACTATCTCCTTCATCTCCTTCTTCTCTACTTGAGATAAATCAAGCTCTAATACCAATTGATGGTGTGTATCAAAGTATTCTCTTTATCTAATCTACCTCCCTCTGCCCGCAGTCTATAGATAGAAAGTGGCTCTGATACCACTTGATGGTGTGTATCAGAGTATTCTTTTTATCTACTCTGCCTCCCTCTGCCTGTAGTCTACAGAAAAAAATTGGCTCTGATACCACTTGATGCAGCCCCCCTCCCCTACGGGGTTCTATGACCTTCCAGTCACTGGATCGGTATCTTCCCTAAGCCAAAATGGCTCTTCGATCCATTCTGAAACCCTCTGAACGAATCCACAGGTCCTCCTTTCTCCATTGGTGCAGGCCTCGAAACAAATCCTGTGCGCTCTTTTTCCTTTTGGGACTCTTCTTCTTCCTAAACCAACACACCCAACTCAGCGCCAACTCCTTTCACAATTAGCCCCTTCCTCTCTCATAACCTTGGGTTGTGACCCAAGGTACAAATGAACACATATTTCATGTTTCATTGTTTCGAGCCTTCTGTATGTGAGCTCTCCCCGGATCCTTGTCCTTCGAAATGACAAAACCCAAAATAGAGCCTAACTCTCGCTAGCTCCTACCTTGTCTTCACTCATATGACCACTACCTCGTGACCATCGGCTACTACCTAAAAGGTGCTCTAGATTTCATGACCTCGCAATTCCAGTTGCAAGCATACTTGGGCCCTTCAACCCCCAAAACCCCGAAAAGGGTTAACAAGATCTAACCCCTTCATTATACTTTCTCCACGTGACCACCGCCTATGATCACTGACTGAGCCCAAAAGGTTCTCATCACATTTCGTGTATCAACGATGGGAAAGGGTTGACCCCTTTTCCTTCCAACTCCCAGTTGCCAAAATTGCGATGGGGCTTAACTCGTGTTAGCTCCTCCCTTGAGTCCCCTCCATGTGACCCTGTCCTATGACCTAGGGCTTATCCTTGAGTGCTTCGGGATTTCTCTCTTTGTGAAGTTACGCTGCAACTTTGACCTTTCCCCCCTTGGAATATCGAAGTTCAAAACTCAGAAATCCTTTGTTGTGGATCGATGGTCCAGATCATCCTATGATCTGACAATCCAAATCCTTTTTCTATTTCAGACCTCATGAGTTCTTGAATATCTTCCCTTTGACTCCTTCCAATGGCGATTCAACTAAACATCAACCACTCTCCATGTTTCCTCTTTGATGGGCAGTCCCAATGATGCCAGGACTTTGATGAGCCCACTCTCTTTATCATATGAGGGTTAAACCTTGTGCGCCTTCTTCTGGATCCAACGATTTTCGGTCCTCTATGCTAGATCTGATGGCCCAGACATAGTCTCCTGCACACTCTCCTTCATTGTCTAGACATGAAGTTCAATGGGCCATATATTCCCTTTGCAGCTTGTCCAATGGCTGCTGTGCTCCTCCTCCTGAGCTTCGACTTTCTTCCCAGACTTAGAAGATTTTCAAAGTCTCAAAGGCCTTGGCCTTTGCTTCCTTTGTGAACCCTAATGGCTTTGGATCTCTCCTGCATTTTGGAAATGCTATCTCTTCTGATCTTTGCGAAATAAAATTTTGACGTCGAACCTAGAACCTTCCTTGTGCTTTACGCACAACTTCATGCTATCACTCCTGAGCTTTGCTTGAGGCTTGGATTCTGAAGACTGTCAGCCTTCTGTTACTTTCTATTGGAACTCTGTCTACAAAGGCACTATTCCTTCTGAGCTTTGTTGACTTGAATTCTCTAAGGGACTCAGCCCTTTCCTTTCCCTTCAAAGGGGAATTTGGTGCCCTCCTAGAAACCTCCTTCTCATGCACACCTTGCTGAGCTATCTGACAGAGTGTTCATTAAATCTGTATGTGTCACTCCTCGACACTTATCTCATCTCTGAACTCGAGATAGAGTTATTTTGTGCACTTGATGCACTTGCTCGATGCCCTCCTGGGAGAGCTCTACAGAGCCTTCACTAATTCTGTTCTTCTACCTGTGCCTTCCTCTACACAGTCCTACCTCCAAGGTGTTCAAAAACCTTGACGCTTCTCCCTAAGTCTAATACTTCCTCTGGTGCACCCTCATGGCATGCCTTTGCTTGAATTCCACAGAACTCAGAAGTGCACTCTTGCACTGGCCTTCAGAGTCCTCAGTACTCTATCTTGAAACCTCTTGAATGAAACCATAAAGAACCTAGACATAAATCAAATGAACCCACAGATAGGAAAATATATCTATGCCTGCAGATGGAACCTAACATTCATCTACAACATAAAATGAACACATACGAAAGACATTCAATTGCATAAACAGACAAAGATTCAAGTGCAGGAAAAACTTATCTTTGTATTAATATTCAAAATGCCTAATTACAATGTGTTCAAGCTCTAATTGCAATAGAGTCTTGACTCTCCCTTCTCTTCTTACTCACAACTAACTCCCTCAATCTAGATACCAAAGATCTTTTACAAAGAGGGGCCTCTCAAGCCTTTCCTCCATCTCACCAACTCTCATAAATTACATTGAAGGGAATTCAATGGTTGTCTAGTCCAAATTGGATCTAGATCCCTCCTACTGTCATCCATTAAAGGAAACATCAACTCCTACAACCTACCCAAAGACATGACTCGGCTCTTCCAGCCTTACACATTTAATTCTCATTTAATTACGATTTTAAACTTTAAAACGAGAGTGCTAGTGCCTCTCTACTTTATTGAATGTGTGTGAGTGTTGGCTAGCTGGCTGGCGCACTGCTGGGTGAAGCGATGCTCTTGCATAAGATATTATAGCTATGGAAGTCATAAAAAATAATCATGAAAAGGACTCCAAACTTCAACTAGATCAAAAACCAATATGGGAATACATGAATGAGACTATATTTCTAATCAGTTGTTGAGTTGGTGACAATCTTGGTTGATTAATTATAAAAAATGTCGCAAAGTAATCTAAGTGGACAAGTATATATTAACAATTCCCTAAGTTGATTTCATTTAAAGAGATAAATCCTTGTGTTTTTGCTTGCACAAGCCACTTCCCAACCTACATAACAAAAGAGAATGTTCTGATCAGCTATTAGACAATTTGGGAAGAACTCATCCTCTAAATGACTAACTTATTGAAACAAAATTATACTAAAAAGAAAAATAAAGACCAAAATTAAACTAATCCAAAGCGAAGCACGCTAAGCTATTATAAAATTAAATTGTACAGGTTTTCATAAAACGTCTGTAAATGAATAACATTAGTGCAGTCATTCAAATTTTCATCTTTTGTCCATTCATTCAAGTATCACAACCTTCTTCCTAAGAGATAAGAACCATGTTCTTTCGCACACTATTTCCTTTGACATGAGACTTAGTGTCATTGATTGTTGTGAGATTTGGATCCCCTGGACACTTCATCTCATTCTTGTAAACATAATCAATCAAATTAAAAAAATAGAACCATAAAACTTTAATTCCATCCATGCTCTAAATACACATGTCCACCAAAAACCTTTTTCATGCTTAGAAGATGAATAAAAAACTGATTTAACAAATCCTCAACATTGCACACAAAGGTTTGTATTTCCTCTGGTCGTTAATGATAATAATTTGAAACATTTGTATGATTATCTTCAAAATTATTAGAGGCAAGAGGAAATCACGATGGAAATGGGAGCCATTGAGACACATTGGTAAGGTACAAATAATCTAAAATAGAAGCCAAGATGGATTTATTCCCTCCCCCCCCCCCGATCATAAATGAAAGATATAATCAAAAATCATAATTGAATTAAATGACCAAAAATTGACTTCTAATGAGTTGAAGTTGATGTTGGAATGATGGGAAAAACCATGAAATTGATATCATCAAGTCCCAAGAGTGTTCCAAACAAAGAAACTATAAATTTCACTTCCTTGAGCATACATATCTTATAGAAAATTGGAAAAATGGAACGTCAATGAGTATGCAACTTTTTTCTCTACTAGAGAAGTTTTCTACCTGAAAGAACTAAGCATATAATCTGGAAAACAAAATCAGTAAGCTTATGCGTAAGAGAGATCAAATAAAAGATATTCCAACATGATCTAAAAATGTTTATCTTTCCAATTTATGAATAAACCTAATCTCTTTCTAAGTTCACATTGAGGGAATGTTGAAGAGTGTGAGGCCCAATAGATTGATGAGTTACAACCACCAGATTTCAATACCATGGTCAAAGTTGACATAGATGTTGAAAACATGAAATTTAGAATCTTAGAAGAAGTTGCATTGAGATTTACTACCGGGGTATTTACAAATCCCAAACATTTGAATGATTTCAATATTGAGATAATAAAACAATACTCAACCATGATAAAAATCAGATTAGTCAAGAAAGTAGCCAAAATGATTACTCGAAATAATCAGTTTAGAAAAATGTTTTCCAAGAAAAGATCGGGTTTGTAACCCCCATGATTTACATGACTAGAATTAAATCTCCAGTCATCCATTGACTTAGGGTATAAAATGATTGATTCTCGAATAAAAAGATATTCTAGAAAGAGGATTGATATAACAATGTTTCCCATAATGTTAAAACAGGCTTACAGATAGTCTGAAAAATATCCCTTGTTGTTGTATATAAGAGAAAAAGTGAACTAATGAAGCTTCAAAATTAATAACCAAACTCATCCTTGAAAGACTGATTGAATAGAACATAAGATATGTGCATCCAATGCCCAAAAATTAAAACTAAAAGTTTTGAAATAAAATAACTCAAAAGAAAATCCAGTCATGCCCATTGTGCTAAGAAAAATATATACATGAAATCATGTTGGATGAAAGTAACCAAAGAAAATAGTCAATGGGTAAGCAATCATTAGATAGATCCAACCCAAAAATAATCATCCAAAGAAATTACAAGGAATTGGAGTGGCTTGAACTTCAGATAGGAAGAAATTGACACTCAAAAACTTCAATTCATTGTATATGGGACATCAATATCAACACCCTAAAGAAATCCAATCAAGCAAAATATTCAAATTAGAATAATGTAAATATAAATATGGAATAAATTTGAATGCTCATTTTCACCACAAGAGGGACTGAATAGCATTTTTTATTTAAAATATTCCACTTGTAAGATGACAATGCTTGAAAAGATATGACATGGTGAAAAATGAATAAGTTAGTAATATGAAAAAGTATCCCTACACATAAATTTTGAGAATGAAATAAAACAATTTTTCCCATATCAACATTAAAATTTTATTCAAAATCAATTCAAGAGAAAAAATATCATGCAAGATTTATATTTCTTTCCACCTCTACTGAGAAATCCATTTACTGATCAACCAACCATAATAAAAGAAAAGGAAACAAGAAACTTAATCAAAACTAGAAAGAAAATCTAATACTATGCAAAGAAAAGATACTAGCCGATTCTACCCTACTCATATCATATGCCACGATGGTTGAAACATAATGAACTAAGTGAACTCATAATGCCAATGTAGCCAACCATGTAATTCCAATCCTGCAAACACATGTTTATCATAGTACATTAGTAACAAAACTTAGAATACAAATAGACTAAGAGTAGGAAAAATTAAAACTTCAAAAACTCTATCCACCATATTAAATATGTGATAGTAATAATTCATGGGACCATTATTTCAATAAGATTCATCCAACCATGTGTCAATTCTATCATAAAATCTACCATGAATAACATAGAATTAATGAAGGGAGTTAACAGAAAGTAGCATACCAAATGAGAGCCATGTATAAAATATGTTTGAAGTGTACTTGGTGAGAGAATATGTATGCTAGTAAACTTGTTTATCCCTGAATACAAACCAAAAGAATGAGGGCTTGACATAACCATCAATGTAAACTAAAGTTCCTCACTGTCTTGGAAAACCTCTTTGGACTTATACTTCAAGAAACCATCAACTTGAGATAAATTAGTGAAATCAAATGATATACATGGACTAGAATCCACCATGGTATAAGACATTTCTTCAAGAAAATTGTGGAATCCATTAACATCAACAATCTCAACTGAAGGGCTACTTGAACAAGAAGACTCTCTATTTATAAAAAATGAAGTTGAAAAAGAAGAAGACATTGTTTGATATACATCTGCTACAACATTTATTTCACCCCATGAAAAAGGTTGACAAGGCATAGTTGTACTAATTTCATGGGAAGAGGCCTTATCGTCTTTATCTTTCATATGTACATTTCCACCATCAAGTACTTCAAAAGGGGCCAGCCCTATTGAGTTTATTTGAATAGGACAATTGGGTGGATTCCTACAAGATCAAATCATTAAAGAGATCATGATACAAAAACCAGTAAGTAGAATAATTAAGAGAATGAAAAGCCTCTCTTGAACAAGAAACATTTTCAAAAAGTGACTCTTTGAGTGGTAGTTCCTCCTCCTTAAGAACATTGGTGATTGATTTCGAATTGGTAGGCTCTACACTAGGAATGGTTTCACAATCAACACATTATTATTCAACATGGTTTTCCTCTTTCAAGCAAAAAGTGGATTGTTGTGATAAAAGTTTTATGTATTGTCTATTTATTTCTTCTCCTTGAGTGAAAATATCATCGTTGTTGTCTTGCTCCTGCATAATATGAGAATCTGAAATATCTTTCAAAACATGTCATGGTTAAAAGAGAGGAGAAAATCAAAAGAATTCTTACAACAAGAAGGTTCAATAACTAATCCACTAATAGTATGAGAACATTATTGATCTATCTTGGTTAAACTAGGATAATTTCCAACATGAGGATGATTCAAATCAAAAGGAACTAATTCCAAATTATCCATAGGCAAGGAAGGATTCATGTCATGAGAGTCCAGATTTTCTTGAATAACAAAATGATCAACATTCATGTCTTTATCCATATATTCCTCCTCCATTTCTTGTGATAGAAAATATGAGGTAGGATAATGAGAACCTGGCACAACCATCAGTGTGACCTGAAGTGTCCCATTATAAGAAGAAAAACCCTCCTCTTGCTCATCTACAAAAAAAATTGAACTTGAATGTTCTATACAAGAGTTCTTTTTTTTGTCACAAGAAAGGAAAGGGGGGATGGAGTGGTAGGAAGATACATATGTTTCTTTCAAAAACTAATTCTTTCTCTGATCTATATCCCCCATAGTAAACAAAGATCCATACATATGGATTCCAACTATACCATTAGCATTTTCAACATTTTCATGTGAATCCAAATCAACATGTAAAGTTACATTAGGACATAATTTAGATTCTTCATCCTCTAGCTAGTCTATTTCATTAGTAAGTGAACTAATATGGAGAATCAAATCATTAATAGAGGGCCTACCATGCAAACAAAATCTATATCAAAGATGCATAAATATAATAAGGAAAACTTCAAGAGATTCATTTGTGTTCTTCCTAAGATATGATATTTCTACACACAATTCATGATAATTATAATTCTCAAATGCATGCCAAAATTGAAGAGTAAATTTCTCCCATGTGTGAATAGAGGTGGTCAACAAAGCCTCACACCATCTCTTGACCTAGCATGTGAGAGTGAGAGTGAACAACCTACAAATGATACTTTCATTATTAATATCTTGAGAAATAAAAAAAATTCTGAAACTAAAAAATATGTCCATATGCAGTTGTCTCTTCCTCACCATCAAATTTAATTTGCGACAAGAAATGTAAAGTATTTCTATGAGTTTTAATAGGTACAGTACCGGATAAACATCACCATAAAGGGATATGGGATGGAGCCATTAATAAATTAAAAGAATTAACAAAAATTACTCCACGGGCTGAGCTTGTCATCTAGCCCTCCTTCTAGTGCCATTTATGTTGACGGGTCCAAATGGTCTCTCAAGAATATAAGGGAGAACGCCCAATGGAATGTTCCAATTACACCTACTCTAATTTGGAGTATTGTTTCTAACCAATATGTGGGCCTGGTTTCCACTAAGAATTAAAAGAAGAAAAAGTGGAAAGACAATGAATTTTTTCCAAAACAATTCTACTTAATTATAAACATACTCTAAAAAAAACAAAACTAATCTACAACTAATTCTAACATGTCCTATGCAGAAGCAAAACTAATAGATGAGCACAACTTAAAATGGTATTTTTGACAAAAAAAATATTTCATGGAATCCAAGAATATGTTAAAACAATAATATTTCAATATCATCTCAAATAGTTTCATAGGAGACCTGTATCAACATTCATGTGCTCATTAGAAATCACAACATCATAAACATTCTAAATACTAAGCATATAAATTGTTCATATGATTAGCACTCAAAAAAACTCAAATGGCAAGCATGTTTATGGATTATTCCCAAACACATTTGATACAGTTATGACTTCAAAAATATCTTATGTTCTTCATATATCAAACAATAAGAGTATCAACAGTCTACATAATGGGCAAAAGTCCTCTTTTACAATCAAGGATTTCTTCTTTATAAGATAAGAGAAACTCAATTTTTGTGATTGTTCATTTATTTTCCCTTTGTTTTTTCATTTTACACTTCAAATTTCTCTTTCATTTTCATAAATGAATATGTAACATGAATAGACTATTGAGTGATTATTTTAGTTTTATTTGTTGTTCACAAGTGATATTTTTTAAAATATCATTAACTTTTCCCTTTGGTGTCCTCTTATGTTCTTCTAGTTATTCTAATAATTTCTGGTGTCATCCTAGTGATTAATATCATCACATCTTCTTCTTCTATGTCTCATAGTTCCAGCATGCTCTTGCAGGTTTGATTTCAACTATTGTCGCTTCAAATATGATTTTCTGAACATTGCACAACCCATTTTCTAATTAAATTTGGGCCTCTTATGTTTTCAATATTTTATTAGAAGTTTAACCCTCAATATTTCAACACTAGATATACCATCATGTTATATTCATTTTTTATATTTCTAGTGAGCTATCCTCGGCCTGATTTTGTTTCCTGTGGCTCTAGATATGGTCGTTTGAAGCTTGCACAATGATTTATTCATTAAATTTTTTACCTTTTGTTCTTTGCTTATTCTCATATTTTTCATCATTAGTTTGACTTGAATTCCTCTTACATTGTATTCTTCCCCTCGATACCTTTTTGATGAGTTATCATGGACCTGATTCTAACTCTTGTATCTCAATATATGGTCGTTTGAATTTCAGCGCTCAACAACCCTTGATCTACCCATGGGGGAATCTGAACTATTGATCTTCAACCTGAAAATCATTATGACACACACATGAGGTAATTCAAAAAAGAATGGTTAATATAGTTTTTATCCTCCTTACTTGATTTGTGTAAGGACCTAGAGGAGGCATAGGACCTAGGGATCGTGTTGTAATTTTGGCCAATTATTGTAGTAAAAATAGGAAAATGATAAAATTAACTAAAATAATCTATGTAAAATAAAAATTAATAAATCAAAATAATGAAATCACTCCCCAACCTACGTAAAATAGAAATTAATAAATAAAAATAATGAAATTTCTCCCCAACCCACCTAAAAATAAATAATTAATAAAAATCCTCAAAATTAAAATGTAACCCAAAGTCTAAGTCAAAAATTAGAAACGTGAATATAATCCAATGTTGGGTTTCTGATGGTTGTCGGTATGTGAAGGTCTCGAGATGTGAATGCACACATACAAACTTATGAAATACAACCTATCTAATGGTAACAATATGATGGTAAGAACTATCCAACGATAATAACTCTCCACAACTCATTCTCATGGATACTCGTTTCGATGGTAGCTCTTCAATGGTAAGAACTCTGATGGTAACATTCCAATGGTAAGAACTCTCCATAACTCATTCTGATGGATACTCATTCTAATGGACTCATTGAGTTATGATGTTCGAAGGTCAAACCTAAGGAGTGATAAGTGGATTTTGATGAGTGAGCTTGGATGGGCTCATTCTGATAGTGAGGGCTTTGATGAGTTAATTCCCAAAAAAGAATATTAATATAATACTAATCCCGATGGGCCTAAGTTCCTATGGGAAATATTAATATAATAAAGCTAAGGTGGTGGTTAGGAAGGAGGTTATCAGAGAGAAAAGGGGAGTTATGTCCTTGCAATAAATCTCGATGGGTAATTTTTAATAACCTAGGTCTTGGAAAATATTATATAATAATGCTAATTTTGTTCGAAGGCATTTGGGAGGATGGGAGGAGGGGATTCCAAGAATTAAGATATGGTGTATTAATGGTAATTCCCAATGGGAATTTAACATGTAGTGAAGATGAGGCCCAATGGGAACAAGCCTGGGTAGAAGTCTTAATGAAATATTAAGTTGAATTATAATGGGTGCAGGGAAAAAATTAAAAATTAAATGAAATTAAATAATAAAAATATAGATCCGAGGAATTGGGGAAAGAATGGAAAAAATGAAAATGAAAAATAAATAAAATATGGGAAATAAATTAATATATATAAATATATATAACAAAGGGTATGGAAAAAGAATGAGTATGTACATATAAAACTATACATTAGGGTTTAAGGAAAAACACACCAGGCAAAAAAATAGTTTACCCATACAAAACTAATTTTACTCATTCAAAACTAGTTTTACCCATGCAAAAATAAATATCAAGGGTAATTAAAGGGAAAACCATAGGCAATTTGTAAAAACCATTTGTTTTTGAGAAACTAAGGACAAAATACAAATGAAAAAAAATAAATACATAAAAATAAATAAATAAAAATTAGCAATAAACAAATTATAAACAAAAATAAAAATAAAAATTGGAAATAAAATAAAACTATACAAATTTTATACAAAAATAAAATAAAAATAAAAATTAGGAAAATGAGACCAAGTTACACACGAGTTAGGGTTCCATGACAGTTATCATTCGACAAAAATCAAGGTTCTACACCTAGGGACAAAAAAATAGGAGCTTGGCGTATCAGGTAGATTTTGAGTAATCAGGTGTCAAATCAAGTAGGTATGTCCTATGGAGGTCACAATCATTCAAATTTGGATGCGACACATGGAAAGATATCATGATCAAAAGGTGACATGCCATGCAACACATTAACGTCACAAATAGAGACTCAAATGATAAAAGGAGATTGGCATTATCTAAGCACACTATACATGTCAATCCAGTCAAACTAAATATCTCATAGGGTAGATATGATAAGATTGCAAGGGCATGGAATACAATCAAATCAAGGAATAGGTTCCCACATTAGGCCACAATACATGAAGCAAGTTGTGGAAAGTGGAGAGAAAGCATTAGGTGATGATGTGAAAAGGTTCCAAATCCAAGAAGTTCAATAGGTCTTTGGCCTAGGTTTTTGGAGAGAGGGGAGAATGAAAGAAATACCCAATAAATATTAATCCAAAGAAGATGGTGTCTTTCATATTTTGATAATATCACAAAGGACTTGAATTGGCCAACTTGATGAGACAAACCTGATGAGGGGAGCCTGATGGGATTTCATCCTTTGGGCTTCAAACAAGTCTTAAGAAAATGCACATTCATCACTCCAAATAGGGATTCTCGATAGAGTAAATCCAATGAGCTCGTAGGATAGGAATATGAGAAAAGTGGATCTTATAGAATTGCGATCTTCGGACCTCAGGACAACTGTAAGCCAAGGTGAATTTGTTTCCCGATAAGTGGGATCCTAGTAAGGATCAATATTCTAGCCTCATCAATGCAGTGGTGATAGAAAAAAATGGATGAGGTTTGGGAAAGACAAGGTTTATTTCATAATGTTAATTGTTGGTTTCAAATGATAGGAAAGATATAGGCAAGAGGAAGAAGATTAAGAGATTCCCCACATATATTTCAAGGTTGAAGTGATCATGTAAAGGAAGCGACCCTGCAAATATACTCCCAGAACTACATAAAACACTAGATCAATTATGTGATTAAGAAGACACATCTCAATATACCATAAACATTACATTATCTACCTTCAACAAACTTATTAATAAGTGTTGGATTTGTTCAAAGATAATCATCCATGATCTCAGATGATGTAGATAAGTGTCATGAAATCTGGATGTAGCAAGCCTCAAACTCATAGAATGGATTAATAATGTTGTGATTCAATCTAAGAGTAGGAACTGAAGAGTATGATCAACATACAAGAGAATAAAGATGAAGACATTAAGAACAACATGAAAGAAAGAGGATGTAGAATTTAATTTATCCATTTAGAAAATCATCAAAAACAAACTCATTCAAAAAAATCATCAATCAATATCAAACCCCCAACTCCCTGAAGGTAGATAAAGATTTAACATTAGGATCAAGTAGTAGAGGATTAGGCATTACATTTCAAATTTTAGTAGGGGGGCCTTTCCTTTCGCCTGTAAAGGAAAAAGTAAATGGGGGGTGTTGTGGCCTCAATGGGTTCTTATGAAGTACATGCATTATTTGTGAAAGATAAAGGATACTTGAATTGACCACTAAGATAATGCAACCCTAATTAGCAGTTTGAAAATAAAAAGTAAATCTAAGAAAAGGCATGAATACTTGAACAACAAACTAGTTCTTAAAATCTAAACTGGGGGTTTTACTTTTAAGTCTAATTATGGAAACCTCATGTATTGACAACACAAAAACAACATGTCCTCCTTCCATCTCTAAAAATAGATCTTGATTTCTAACACCCATCATCTAAATATGAAATAATTATGCAGTTAAACTACAAATCTAAGACATCTGATAAATAATGTTTGAGTTACCCTAGAGTAGACACTTGCAAACTGTAAATTATAAAACAGAACAAAAGGAATATAACTCATAAAATATGTATGAAACTAAAACTGGAAATATAATCAATAATTGATAACTAAGTATTGGTTATATATTTGATTTAAATCAAGAGATACATCTAACTTAGCAATCATCTATCTAATCTAAAAAAAATGAATAAAAATAAATAAAAAATTAAGACATTTGTAGGGGCCGAAGAGATTAAAAACATCAATTTATTTATTAAACTTCATAACAGAATAATATTCTTCATGATAATAACTTTTTTAACTTAAATTTAACAAGATATAATAAATTTAATAACTGATTAAAACAATTGCAAAATTTGAAATACCTAAACCTGGTGCTAATAACCTTTGTTTGTCCGCCACTTGCCTCCTTGACCACTTTTGCAAAACACTGCCCAAAACCTAGATCCTCCCTGCCAACTAGGTAACTTCCTAGCTCCAGGATATCAACGGATATCCTAGCCCCCGTGCCCAAAACCCCCAGCAACCCCGGTGCACTGATACAATCCCACTCCCAAACTTTCACCTCTCTCTGCAAATCCTAGAGCTCCCAAAATCCATCCCCAACCTCCCATAGAATGACCTCCCGTCCACCTCCTTCCCTTCCTTATCCCTCCTTCCCCGAATTTTCCCTCCTTTTCTCCCTACCTAACCCATTTATTACCTTCTTATCCTCCCACCATTAATGCCCCTTATACCCCCTTTATTATTTTATCCTCATGTATTTAATATGTTATCCCTTGTTGGATACGTAACTTAATTTATCAATATAGTTTATTATCCTCCTTTTATTTCTTTACCTTATTTATTAA
>JZKD02S2047712.1:53013-67370 GCA_000966675.3 Picea glauca
TTTTCGGCACTGGCCACTCCATAATGGCCTTTACCTTTTCTGGGTCCACAGAGATTCCTTCGCTGGAAATGATATGACCTAAATAGTGAATCTCTTTCTGGAAGAAGGAACACTTTGACAGCTTCCCATACAATTTGTTCTCTCTAAGGCAGGACAACATATTCTCAAGTGTTCCTCATGTTCTCTTTCATTCTTGGAATAGATGAGGATGTCATCTAAAAAGACTTGTACAAAATGGTCTAAGTACTTCCAGAATACATTGTTCATGAGGCTCATGAATATTGTTGGTGCATTGGTCAATCCAAAAGGTACTACAACAAACTCGTAATGTCCAGACCGAGTTCGGAAGGCCATTTTAGGGATATCAACTTCCATAATCCTTAACTGATGATACCCTGATCACAAATCGATCTTTGAGAACACTGCTGCTCCTTTCAACTAATCGAAGAGGTCATCTATTCGCGGCATCGGGTACCTATTTTTCACTGTAGCACAGTTCGAGTCCTTGTAGTCTATACACAGTCATAAGGATCCATCCTTCTTCTTTACAAAAATTACCGGTGCGCCCCAAGGTGAGACATTGGGCCTTATTAGCCCTAAGTCCAGTAACTCTTTCAACTGCATTTGCAATTCACAAAGTTCTAGTGCTGTCATCCGATATGGAGTCTTGGAGATTGGTTATGTACCAGGTTTTAGCTCAATAGTAAAATCAAGCTCCCTCTCAGGAGGTAACCCTGGTAACTCGTTCGGAAAAACATCCTGAAATTCTGACAATACCGGGTACTGATCCAATGAGGATCCCTTCCTTTCATTCACTGCTTCCACTACATAAAGTCAACACCCTTGTCTCAAGCATCGCTTAACCTTCATAGTTGATATAAATCATAATGACACTTTTCTTTGTACACCCTGGATCTCTACTGGTCTTCCTTCATCATCGACACAAAGAAACCTCTTTGCGAAATAATCTACCAAAGCTCGATGAGCTGGTAACCAATCCATTCCAATGATTAGGTCATACGCCCCAAGAGAAGTGATGTATTCCTTTAACCTGGTAGTACACACTCCTAGGTCTACTATACAATTATCGACACTAGGTCCTACTGCTTGTTTTTCCCCTGAAGACATATCAACTTGTTTAAAGTCATCGTGCTCGTAGGCTACCAACCCACTCTTTTATAATGCATATGGTGAAATGAAACTATCTGTCACACTAGAATCAAACAAAATCTTAACATTGATATGATTTAGCATACTTGATGACTCCACCACCATGGATTGATGTTTGGCCTGGCGATTATTAACTGCTGCATAAATATGGTGGCTGCTACTTGCTCTCCCCATCGGTGCCTTTCCTTCTCTATGCACGAACCCTGATTGTAACTCTGGGTAGTCACGCTAGTAATGGGGTCCCCCGCACCCCCAACAGGTAACACGAGATTGAACCTGTGCATTGTTATGTGTCTATCTCTGAAATGAGTTCCTTCCCCTGGAACCCCTACCCGTACTCATTGTTCCCTAAGATGTTCGTGGTCCTATCTACACTGTTGGTGATGAACGAGATGCTTCACTCGCTGCCATTGAAATCCCTACAGCTAATGTCCTTGGCATGATTCTGTTACCATATGGCGGTGGCCTCGAGCCCCCTCCCCTAGGAAATGTCCTCGGGGCCTTCCCTACGAATCTCAGGCGATGTGAAAATGTTGGTCTTGTACCCCCGATCAAGTTCGTATGTTCTTCCACATAACACGCATTTTCCACCGCTTCTGCTACTGAAGATGGTTTCCACATCCGTACCATAGCTCTTATCCTAGGGTTCAATCCATAGACGAAGCGCTCTGCCTATCGTTGGTCGTTATCCATATACGACACATATTTGACCAGTTCCATAAATCTGATCTCATATTCTTCTACAGTTCTATTTCCTTGTACTAAGGCATGAAATGCCCCTACCTATTGTTTCTCGTAGTATGCTGGTAGATATTTCCTTTGGGACCTCTCCTCGAAAAGTTCCCAAGATACTGTTTCTGGGGTAAGGTGCAGTTGTCTTTCCAGGTTGCCCCACCAGTTCAAAGCGTCTCTTAACTGAAAAATCGTGATCTTTGCCTTTGAATTGGATGCATAGTCCCTTAAGGAAAAACACCTTGTCATGCCTTCCAACCATGCTTCCGCGCGTTCACTAGTGTGACCCCCAACAAAATCTGGAAGTTTGATCTTCTGCAATTCCCGCATGATGTCTTCAGGTGGAGGTCCTCCCCCTGAATCCCTTGACGCTTCTGGATTACCCATTCCAGACGGTGGGGGTTCCACTTCAGTCCTTGCCGGTTGTCGCCCCTTTAAAGTCTCGTTGATGGCTTCCATCAAGTGCAGTATGAGGGCTAGTTCGGGTGATGGTGGTGGTGGCGCTGGCAGTGTTGGCGATGCTTGCGATGATGCTACCCTGGCTCGACTTCCTCGAGTCCTGACCATCCTGTATGCTTTGACCTGCATCCACCAAAGTTGTCAGGGTGAGTTCCAGGATGTTTCAAATTGGTGCTACTCAAACTAGAAATAGGGTTAGGTGTAAGTTTTCTTTACTTGTCTATAAGCATACATTACTCCATTAGGGGATTGGCTAGGTTAGGGTTAGGTTTAAGCATCTAATCTTGATTTCTTTGCCCCTACGAAAATAACTATTGGTTCCGTTGCCCTGTAGCTACGTTAGCCTTGCGCCTCACTTGCCACTTCCTATGCTTACTCTCCTAGTACATATGTCGCCTCCTTCCCGCTTGTCCTAGTCTAAGCCCTTTTAAATTTTCTCATACAACTTGATTAAAGTGACTTTCGACCTTATGTTTATTAATTTACGCCAATATGCGTACACCTATTGACAATGGGCACAATTAATGATCTTTTAATCTTATTTAACCTTAAACCCTGATCTGATGGCTATGCATTGAATATGCTCGCATATTATTAGTTATCCTCCAAAGTCAAATGGGTCAGATTTATTGTCCATAACTTTCTTGCATTTATCAAGGCATCCGTTAACATGTTTACTTACTTTTTTTTTTGCATTTACCTGATCACAAAAAAAAATGTTGTAAGGTTATATAATTACCACATTTAAATGATTAATTAGGATTAAACCACTACATCTAAACAATTATCCCCAACTACCAGCCCCATTTTGGCGTTCACCAGCATTATGTACCTTTTGGCATTAGTGTTCTTCTTAAGATGCTTTGCTTGGTGGGTGGTCTTGGGTATGACAATTAAAGTATTTATAAGTGAAATTATTTGTAAAAGTCACATCGTGTGGTGTGTTGGTAGGGTGGACTTTGTAAAGACTTGACCGATGGGGAGGTCCAAGGTTCGATCCTCGCGCACTCCATAAATGTTTTTCTTAGCCTTATATTATTAAATTATTTAAATTAAAACTTACACTAGCTTATTAAATTATTAAATTATATATATATATTTTTTCTTTTATTACTAAAAAAAAAAATTACTATTTAAACCATGAAATTTAAATTTAATAAAAGTTATTAAATTTACGATTTATAAGTAATTAATTTAAAAAGTTAATTTAGATAAGTAATAAAATTAAAAATTAAAAAATATATATATATATATATAATTAAAATAAAATAAATAAAATATTAAAAGAAGTCAAATCGGGCACGCATGAAGTCCACGTGCCCGCTTCCTCCAAAATAACCTTACGCTTGTCTCCACCAACCCTAAACACGTCCTTCACCTCTGCATCCTTACTCTGCCGCCTCTCCTCTTTGCTATGTCCCTCTCGGTAGGCTCAATGCCCGTCTTAGAGCACTGTGTTTTACGTTTTGCGTTTGTGTAGCTCCTCGGCCATGGTTGGGCACTACATACCTCCTTTGTGTTTGTTGTGGGTGGCTCCAGCCTATTGTCAAAGGCCTCCTCTAGTAGTGCCCAGTCGCTCGCTAGTTTAAGGGAATCCCACCTAAAAATAAATAAAAAAACCCCAATATCTACAGATACAGGGAAATCGCAGATGCCACCACCCAATTCGCCTCCAGAAGGCTGGAAAAATCATTCGTCTGGAAGTGAGTTCTCAGAGGTAAAACGGTAATCCTCACCAAAACAGCATAGTGAATCTCTTGGGAGGCTGCTGCAAGGGGGAAAACGCATATCTGGTCTACGAATACCTCCAGGGATCGAGCTTCGGGGATTGCATATCTGGTCTACAAATACCTTTCACTTTTGAATTTGATTATCAATGACTAAACCCTAGATTTTTAACCTAGAAGAGCCCACTGCTTTTTTTTTTGAATAGTAGGTTTTCACTATGCAGTCAACATTTTTCTTTGGTGGATAGTATGTGCAGTTTTTAATGATTGCATATGCGTGCTTTGGTAAATAGTATGTGCAGTTGTTAATGACTGCAGATGCGTGCTTTGGTAAATAGTATGTGCAATTGTTAATGATTGCGTATGCGTTTCTCGAGGACTGAATATTGGCCTTCGGGCCCAAAATTTCACGGCGGAGTTTGTCACACGCCTTAATAAGCCTCTGATTTTTTCTAATTGTAGGTTTGCGGCAGTCATTTTGCTGAATGTTGACAAAATTTGACAAAATCGTGAAGAAGATTGAAGCTGTGGCTCAGCGGGTCAGTTGAGGAGATTGACAGACGAAAATTGTCGACTGCCGAGGAAATTAGTCCAGAACCCATTGTCCATAGTTTAATTCAATTGTTGGATGAGGGCTTCACACTACTATGCTGGTGCTACGATTTGTTGGTAAGTTTGCGGGCCATATCCCCTCTTGAATCGTCCATTTCAATGTTGGCATAATTTCCTCAATTTCTTCTCATGGTCCTACCATCATTTTTGCTGAAAAGTTACAACTGTGATTTTGGTAATTGGAGTAATTGAATTATTGCAGTCCAATGGATCTATACAAGTCTAACGTGATAAAAAAAAAAAATCTTTTGATTATGTTATAGTGGGTGAACCCACGGGCCATTCAATTGGTAAAGGAATCAGATAGGCCAGGGACCATCCGTACGACCGGTGATAGAGGAAAGCCTACTCTCTACAACCGATGCCTTACCCATAGGCCAGGCGGGGATTGACTCAATTTATACGTTAGCTTTGGAGAGAGGGCATTGATGGGAGTGTAGCTCACTGAAAGGACGAGGTAAGAGCATCAAAGCTAAGCCAATGTCCATTGAAAACAAAGGACCTTTCTTTTTATTTATAAAAATAGGGGCGCAAGCGACCACAATAGAGAATCAACGAAGACCTCTATTTACAATATTAATAAGATGGGTTACATGATTAGATCTCTGCATTCCTACCCATATGCGCATTATTTAGGCGATTCAACATTAGTGGATTTTCAAATTTATTTGCTTCAATCTGCTGTAGCTTGGTTTGCATACTTCATTTATATTTGTAACTTGTTACAATTGTTTTTAATCGTAATTTCATTCATCTCAAAACATATTATTCAGATGCCACCTATATCTCCCATATGCTTCATGACACATCATTTATATCACTACTGGTTTATTTTTGTACTTTGCTACAATTTAAGGAAAGCGAGTATAGCACTAAAGAGAAAACTGTGAAGTTGATAGAAGCTCACATCAGCTGCATCTGAACTGCTGATAGCTGGATAAAGAAAGAGAGAAAAGACCCTTCTTACAAGCTAGAATAGGGAAGAGATGATGCGGCTACTAGGATAAGAGCGGGCCGACCTTAGAACACGACTGCCTCTCGTCTTCAATTGAGGGGTTAAGAATTCCTTCTAGAACTAGAAGCACCCCAAAACACACCCCTTCTTGACTGGAACAAATTAAATCTTGTGGGGAAGAATATCTTGGTCCAACCCGAAAGGAAAGCACCAGGAGAGTACACGGGTTTGCACGTGGAATTAATAATATAATAGTCATCAAGAATTGACTGATTACTCTACTAGATATGATCCCCTTATCTCGAAAATCTTCCCTCACAAAGCACCACAATCTTCCAAATTTCTCATTCTGTTTACAAAGTTCTTGGTAATTTTGACAAATTCTGTGATCTATTCCTTCTCTTTGGATGAGGTCATTACGCTGATACACATCCTGCTAATTTATGCAATAATGGTGTGAATTATTTTGAGTTTTTTCATAAGGTCATTCCACTTATAGCCTTTATATAGTATATTCAATTGGGTTGAACCATTTCCTTTTCTTAAAACAACTATAAATAAGTTTCAATTTGCTTCCTTTCTTTACACAGTTGATTTATCTTTTCACTTGCTAATTTGCATTTGGTTCATTAACAAATTAATTCTTTCATAAATTTATCTAAGTAAATTCACTCTAAGTAATCTGAGTCGGTAAAAATCTGATCTTCATAACACTTTGATGAATGGTCTCATGTTTCAACATATGGACATTTTTAATTCCTTTTTGGACTAATTCATAAAAATCGGAAATAACTCGGAAATAGCAAACTTGTTTTTATCTCCTTTTATTTTTTCATCCATCTCGACACTTAGTTTATTTATTCATCATAGACTCATGGAATTTCACTTTATTACTTTTCTACCTCTCACAAGTCATATGAAAGATCTCAATACCTAGTTGTATCTTTCATCACAAAATCATGGACTTGCAGACTCACGGACTTGCATTTTCATTTGAAAATTTTCCACTCCAACTCCCCACCATGACGTGTCCCATTATTTCATGTTTCACAAGTCACATTAAATGTTATTTTCATGGAATCAACTGCTAAATTCATTTCTGAAAAAGTTTGTTAATTAATGATTTTTATATCGAGGAAAATTGCATTTGTTTCAAATTAAAGCTTTCAGTAAGGAAATCTAACTTAAGGGTCATTTCATTGTGCTAAGTGACATTACAAAGAATTTTTCCAACTTTTTGAAGATGGCCATGAGAAAACACCATTTATGCAGGGATACTTTGAATTTGTTCGCTAGAGAAGACCAAAATTATCATTGGTCCAGGTCTTATTGGTACTATTCAACATTGTCAGGTAGAGACAACAATAAGGTGTGGACATCGAGAATAGCTCTCGTCGGTTGTGTTCAGAGGTTTTCGATTTTAAAGATATCATCACTTGGTGCATTGAAAAATTATTCCAGAATAGAAGAACCATCCCATTGAAAAGAGGCTCCCCTTTTTCATTAGTGCCTTCAGTTTTTAAGAAAATGTCAAAATTTCCAGAGACGGACTTTGTTTACAAAGGAGAAGAGGTTATAAATTTTCTGAAGGGAAAAAAAAATGGAATTGAACTCCTGCAAGAATATCCACAATATCATGCCTCGATGCCATAAGACATATCCAAGATTCGGGTGAGTTCTTTGAAGGACCCTTATAAATAAATTACTTGGTTGTTTACTAGAGTTGTTGGTCAAGATTCTACAACAAATATTCCTCGATTGGCATTATACATCTTGCATTTCACAGTCCATGATAACGTGATCTTCAACTGGATGAAGATCATATTAAATGAGGATATTGTGTAGTTGATGGATTTCAAAACTAAAAACAAGTTCTATATGGAATCCTATTTTATTTTCACTATCATGTACTATCATGTTTTCAAAGGTTTAAGTATTGGCAAAAGGGTAAACTCAAAGGTGGACCCTGTAACTATGTTGTATCAAGCTCTGTGGAGACATAAGGTTGGCTATTATTTTTATGAAGTATATAATAAATTTGTGTCTAAATTCAAGAAATTACTCTTTGGAGATTATACTTCCAGGGTTTCTTTGGAAGCATTGAATTTTCTAAATGGAAAGGGAGTTCTCAAAAAAATGGATGATTACAATATCATCAGGATTTTTTGTTCTCATGAAAAACCTATATTTCTTCCCTATTATGTGTTTGACATATTGTTTATCATAGAAGTGGGGAGATAGTACAAATTTTGGTTTCATACTTTTTATGAAAAAAGGAAAAATAAGTTTATCCCTCTTCCTTGGAAGGTTGGTGAAATTATTTTAGGAGGAATTTCCAATATTGATGAGTATGCTTCCTATTTTGACAAGTTTAACATGAGATTTGCAGAATAGATCACATGGTTTCACCCTGATCACCTTTTTTATAACCACATAATATCAGTTGGGCTCAGCCCTGCACTTATCAATGCACTTATATTTGTAGAATAAGAGGGTGATATTCACAACTCTCATGTTCAAGAAATTGGTAGAAATGTTGGCGATATAGAGACCATTGTAAGAAACAAAAAACATCACAAAGAGAGAGTCAAACCCTCGAGTTAAAATAATGATCAATCACCCACCATTTCCTACATAATTGTTTTACCTAAGGTAAACCATCATCCTAGAGAGGCCCATGAAAGAAAAATCCTGAGTAATAATTCAAGATATTATGAAGAGAGAAACTCTCCTCAAGAAAATTTATAAAACCCCCACAAGAGAAAAGTCAAAAGGAAAAGAACCAATTTTCAGCAAGGGGGAGGAGAACCAGAAGAACCTGAAAATGATATCTTGTTGGATGATATGGACCTGGAATTTCATATCGAGAATATATACTTCCCGAACGAAGAGGAACATGCTCATGAGAATGTATAGAATGTTTCTACAATTGTTGTCTAGGATGAAATATTTTATGATGAAGAAACCTTCACAATACAAAATGACTCATTTGACAAGGATTCAAAGAAAATGGTTTTTGAAAGGGCCTCAAAGAGTAAGAGGAGAAAATCAAGGTCTACCATTAACACCCGAAACATGTTTCCATCAAAATTGTCTTCAATTTACAAGGTCACGGGAGACGCAATGAACTTTTCAATAGCTAATATGGAAGAAGAAAATGTTCGGCTAAAAGAAAGAGTCAAGGAATTGGAAGAAACCCTCATGTCTCCACCTATTTTGGCCACCATAGTTGCCATGCTTCAGCCTGATAGAAGTCTTCAAGAAATTCCAAATTTAAGTTCAAGAGTTAAAGGAATTTCAAATTTGATTGTTGCCACTCGACATTTCATCAAGGAAATTATAAGAAAAGAATGTTATTAATTCTAGAATTATGGGACTTTGAAAAAATATTTGCTTCTCTCAGCATCAAAATTCATAATACTAAAGAATATTTGAATGCATATTTAAAGAATGATGAAGGCTTTTGCACATATGGATTTGCAATGTTCATAGCAAAGGTCTCAATGATGATGGACCAAAGAAGAAAATAAGAAGATTTTCCCTCCTAGAGCCGTGTGAAGAAATCAAAGGCATGTTGGATCAAAAGAGTTACTATATTAAAGGGATTATTGAGTCAATTAAATGATTTCTCACAAAAATGATGGAAGCGTATTCAAATTTTGATGGCTTGGATATTGTCGGTACCACCTTCGAAGTTTCGAACCCTAAGCTAATAACAATTTCAATGATCATGACCCGAAAGTAGTTTGAAGAACAAATTGAAGGTTTAAAGAAAGCATCAGCTGAAAATTTTGATAGCATAGTTGAGTTCACGCATGATGACATTGACAACTAACTTGTTGAATATACTAATAAAAATGTTCAGATATTGAAAAAATGTTCCAAAATTGATCTATTGACTATAGATAAATTGAGGGATAATTGTTTAATATCAAAGTGAAACAAGAAGTGAATGTTGCTCTGTTAAGGGATTATATTGAAGAATGGTTAAACAAGTCTATTGCTAAGATTTTTGAAATACCAATGGAAGTAGTTACAACCATCCACCTAACCACAACAATTTTTTTTTATAAAAGGCACATCAACAAGCAAGTGAAGGAGAGAGAATCCATCATAGTAAGTCTACATTGAATCACCTATTTCCTTCTTTATCACATTTTCATCCAATTATACTTATTCTTTATTTTAAAAACCATAACTGAATTCTTATAACTTCTTCTTATCTTCTTTCTAGATCTTGTTGTTCATGTTCCACTCCACCCCTTCCTTCTTCAAAAATTTTCTTGTAAATATATATTTATGGTCTATAGGAGCCCCAATCCTAGTCCATTTATGGACAAACACTTTTAATTTCAAGGACTGTAACATACATTATCATTTGGATAAATTCCATATAATTAATTCGAGATTGATTTTGACTATATTTTATAATTCTAAGTTTTGAATATAAAATATTTAAAATCAATCTATCAAAATATTTTTTTGATCTTTGTAAGTAATACTATTTCAAATTTCTCTCATGCGATAAACCATTTCCTTTTTATGTTGAATGTGATAATATCTTTATTAAACTATGATGGATGTGAGGGTATCTGCTTTTTTATTTTCTTCCATGTGTGATGTTTGAAGTCCTTGGTCCATTTCTCAGGAACCCCCTTTTATATACATTTACTTTTTCATCATTTGAATTTTCTTGAGCATTGAAGATTTGGACACTATGTTATTTGACATAGTCCTATATTATTCTTGATTTGAAATTTCAAATATCATAATCCAGAGAGGATTACCACCTCTGTAAAAATGTAGGAGGATTCATATCCTCATGAGTTTGTCATTTCGGTCTTGACAGATTCAAGCATCAACATTTTTGGTGACCATACTAGGGAACAATTTTAAAGCTTGGCTTTTAGACCACAATTTTTTATGACTTTGCCTCAACCTAATCAGCCTCAACTAGAAATTGGACTAGGAAAACAAAGAAGTATTATGCATCGGCTATATAATCTTACAATAACAACATCCCAGAGTCGAGAAGAGTTGGTAAGATATTGGAAAATTCTTGTTCAAGAAGAAGAACAAGAAATCCTCAGAAGACAAAGAAGAGATGAAAGACAAATTCGAAGAGTTCAAACAAAAACTAGAAATTGAAGTTGGATGAATATAAAGGGCCATTGAACAGAATTAGAAGTTGTTGCAAGTTGAAGAACGTATTTTTGAAGAAAAGAAGAAATATCCAAGAATAGGTGATAGAGAAGAAAGACGAGAGGAAAGACATTAAGAAATACATGAAGAAATAACTGAAGAAAGACATGAACCAAGATCTAGAATACCGAGGAGAAGGGTAATAGATTCTCCTATAAACCTTTGGGGAGAACAACATGAGCTCCATATTCTTCCAAAGGGTAAATTGAAAACATTCTCATGGGATGGAGCGATTGATCCAAAAAGACATGTAGATTTATTCTTGGATGTTTGTGATTTCCATCTTATTGAAGATAATGATGTGATGGAAAGATAATTTCTCCAAATCTTCACTAATAAAGATTATGAATGGTACATGTCACTTCCTATAAGATCAATTGGGTCATTTGAAGATATTGAAATAATCTTTTTAAATATATTTTCTCCTCCAGTTTCCTATCACACTCTTCTCACAAACTTTACTCAAATTTTTCTAAGGAAAAATGAAAGAATTTGATATTTTAATATCAGATTCAATAAGACATTGAACAAAATACCAAAAGAAAAAAAGTCAAATGCTCTGGTAATACTCAGTTGTTATAAGAAAGATAATCCTACCAATGTAAATTTTTCTATTATATCCTCTCAAATTCAAAACTTAGATGAAGCAATGAGAAAGGCCACAGAGATGGAAGAAATTATGTTTGAAACAAGAGTTGACCTTGATATTATTCTAGGAAAAGTACGAAGAAAAATAGATAAGTTGGACATTTATGATAAGGGGACATCAATTTCAAAGAAGAATGAGGATCAAATAATACACCATCTCAGAAATCAAGGAGTCAGAAGGGGTTTCTTCAAAGGAACTATGACAAATGTAAAAATTGACCATGTTGCAACACAGGAGACAAAGCAAAAAATTGTGATTTCCCAAATAAACAGAACTGTTAGGGAGATGCAAAATGAAATAATTAGATTGAGAAGACATGAAAAATTCATATCTGATTCAAGAAGAAAAAAGAAGAAATCCTTCTCAAGAACAGAGGACAAGGATTGAGAATATTAATGATCAACAAATATATAGAATCCCAAGGGAACCTAATCCCAATGCAGTAATAATCAAAGAAGCTTATGATGAACAAACTATTGAACAATAGGTCGAATATATTCAAGAATAAATTATTGAATCTATAGAGACAGATGGATGCAAGGCATCCATTTGCATATTTGAAGAATATGAAGAAAATATTATCTCGCAAGACAAGGTTGTCCAAACACGAGAACAATCAAATAAATACAAACCAAAGGAAAATGTAGAAAAAGAAAAAGAAAAGGAAAAAGAGAAGAATAAAACAAGTGAACAACGAAGAATGGTAAATACCCCTCAAATGATGTATAATGTGGTTGATGATCTCAGTAAATTAAGAATCATTTTACCTTTCACAGAAGTGGTAAAAATCCTGCAGCAGAGGGAAAACATTCTCAAACTTTTAGATGAGCCTAGTGGAAGAATTGAAATTTTTATTGCAAATCCAAAGAAAAATCAAGCTATATCGGTTGTTAAGTTGAGAGGAAACATTCCACCCTTTTATATCTCAATGGAAAACCATGATGTTGTACTCCACAATTGTCTATGGAAGTGATGGAAGAACTCGGTATGAATTGTACCAAATATTATGAAACGGAAGAAACTATTTATGCAATCGATTCCAGAAAGGTACTAGCCTATGGATAAATCAAGGACTTTTATGCTTGGATTATTATTTCCCCCCATATTATCATCGTTTTCACTATCATAGTGGTATATCTTCCCCCAACATATGGAGTAGTCATAGGAAGAGATTGGTATTCGATGATAGGTGGTTACATAATGAATGATGGTAGTTGCATGATGTTGTCAAACAAAGATGGGACAATGTTGAAAGTTCCTCATGAGCCCAGAAAACCATTGTCATTCAAAAAGAAAGATAATGAAATGATGCAGGATTATATCGATGCAGGTATTGGAAATTATGCTATACTTGATTTGGAGCAATTAGAAAGTTTGAAATAAGAAGATAATTCTTTCACTATATATTGGATAATTTTATTTGATGGTGCATGTTCAACCTCGGGGAGCGGGGTTGGAATTGTACTTAAAAGTCTTAATAAAATTGTATATCCACATGCTATCAAATTAAAATTTCCATGTACTAACAATGAAGTAGTGTATGAAGAACTTATTCAAGGGATGATCCTAGAATTGGAAATGAACATTGAACACTTGATTATAACTAGAAACTCTGAATTGGTTATAAATCTATAAGATCAAGAAGGAAAAACTCAAGTTTTATGCCAAAAGAGTAAACGAATTAATGGAATATTTTCTTTCATTCAATATATATTTTTCCCCGAATCAATGGAATATTTTCTTTCATTCAATATATATTTTTCCCCCAAAGAAAAAAATCAAAAGGTGGATTCATTGGAGACTAATTCTTCATTATCTAATCCAGAGGAAATTTAGAGTAAAAGTTCATTTCAAGTCAAAATAAGTTTTAGACTTTCGATGCCTGAGAATCAAGAATACCTTCAGGTATTTGAAAATGATGAAGAATTGAATGATTTCTTGGACAATGAAAATGATTATGAGGAGAATGATAATAGTATTTCCTTTGTTCCAAAGGACTGTGTAAAATAAGAGTATTTTTTTACAATAGATGATCAAGCAAAGAATCTTAAAGAAGAAGTATCAACTTGAAAGGTTCAAGAAACAAATAAAATAAATATTGGAACTGAGGATTCCCCAAAATATGTAAATATTGGGATTGATTATATGACATAATAAATTTATCAGTGTATTTCCTTATTCAAATAATACTTTTATGTATTTGCATGGAGTTATGATGATCTCAAAGCATATGACAAATCTATATTCCAACATATTATACCATTGAGAGAAGGAACAAATCCTTTCAAGCAGAAAATTAGAATGATGAATCCCAAGTTGAAGCCAATGGTAAATGTAAAGAACTGCATCATTACGACATCCGTTCTAGTGAAAGGTGCAAATTTCTTTTTTTTGTGTTTAAGGTGTGTGCGCGCATGTAGAAGTAACAACATATTTGACTCTACGTTGCCACTCGACGACCAACAAGACGCAACCAAGACCAAGTAAAATTGACCACCCGCCCATCCTACCCTGCAAGGTTAGGACCTCCAGGACACATAATCAACGCTCAAGCCCAGGTTCCCATCGTCTTTAACCATTTAAGGTCTCAGGGTTGGCGACTGTTCTGAGGAACATGGAGGTGTCTACATCCCACCCGACACAATGGACCAAGTAACCAACTAATCACAATCAAGTTCAACTCAAGTAAGAAGAACCAATACGCCCCTTATGGAAGGCGCGTGACCCAAGGACTCTGACAAAGAATACCCAAGTTCAAATTACTTAAAGGAACAATTTTCCTTATTTAATAAACTTTAAAGGTTCAAGGCACTTAGTTCAGGGCACCCTCCTTTTATAAGTCGTCAATGCT
>JZKD02S2047712.1:72917-101395 GCA_000966675.3 Picea glauca
ATATTTAATTTATTTTTCACAATTTAAAAACCCCCAATATGAATGAACGTGATAAGATATTGGTCAACAAGGTGATGCCCCCATGGGGTCATGGCTTTAGATCTTATACACATGAATTCTAAAGGGAAAGAGTTACCAATATAATTCATGAGTAAAACCCTTCATGATTATGAGCTAAAATATTCAAAATTGGAGAAGCATGAACTCTCTCTTGTTAAGGCAGTAGCACATTTTTGGACTTATATTTTGAACTCCCATGCTATAGCATATGTTCCATATTCTCTAGTAAAAATGCTCCTAAACCAACAATTGAGAGAGGGAAAGTGAGAAAATTGGTTGGCGAAAATTCAAGAGTATGATATCGATATCAAACCTCTAAAGGAAGTTAAGGGACATCGATTGTGTAATATCACAATGATGCATTGAATGGTGTGGTTTTAATTTTAGTAGGAAAACCTATGATGAATTTCGAGTGGTACAAATACATAATTTTTTATTCAATATCTGGAGAGTTGCAAATAAATATGACTCCCAAACAAAGAAGAGCATTAAAAATGAAATCCAACCAATATGTATTAATTGTAGAAATATTGTTCAGAAGAAATTATGATGGCATGTTATTGAGGTGTGCAGATGAAACGAAAGCCCAAGAACTAATAAAGGAATTTCATATTGAAGAAATATGTGGAGGAAATTTTGCACCAATTGCTACTGCTCATAGAATAATAAGAACTAGGTATTATTGGCCATCGATATTTAAAGATTCATATGAAATGGTGAGGAAATGTCTTTCATATCAAAAATTGTCAAGAACGATGAACATGTATGCAATGCCTTTGCAACCTATACTTGTAGAGAAATCATTTGCAAAATGGGGGCTAGATGTCATTGGGCCAATAAATCCAAAATCAAGAAAATGACATGTATACATTCTCACCGCCACATACTATTTTACAAAATGGCAGGAAGCAGTAGCATTAAAAAGGGCTGATTCTGAAGAATTGATAAAGTTTCTCAAAGATAATATTTTGTTAAGGTTTTGGGTATTGAAAAAGTTCACCACTAACAATTTCTCAATCTTCATTGGATCAAATTTCACTGACTTTTTTGGGGAGTATGGTATTGTGATGGGGAAATCATCAAATTATTATCATCAAGGAAATGGACTTGCTGAATCGAAAAACAAAACATTGATTCAGATCCTAAAGAAGATAGTTGATCAAAATCAGAAAAATTGGCATTTGAAATTGATACATGCTTTGTGGGAAAGCAGGATGACACCAAAAGACAACATTGGAATCTCCCCTTATGTATTGATTTATGGAAAAGAATCCATGTTGGACCTTGACCAAGTTTTGAGGAACACTTGATCATATTTAACTGTTTTTGGGACTTCGACAACCTATCGAAGACGAAGTGCAAAGCGAAGTGGAGATTGTGGAAAATAGACCCCCTTTTTGGGTCCTTTTTGGGTTTTTGGGAATATGTAATGGGAAAGGGATGTCAGCCCATGGGTTTACCCATGCTTAGGCCCACTTTTGTAATGTATAAATAGATATCTAGGGGATGTAAGTAAAGGAGAAGATTAGCCAAGGGATTAGTGCTAGAATCAATCTATGTGATTGACTTGTAGAGATGAGTGCAAGTGTTGTAAGTGTTGAGTGCACAGATTGTATGGAGGCTCTATGCTAGATCTACTCGAGGAAGGAGGATCTAGCGAGGTGCGCACAGATCTCCTGTCTTATGCGGAGTAAGATTTTGACAGCTCTGTGCTATAACCGGATTGACTGAAGCTAATAAAGAAAAAGAGTTGGTGGATGTAGCCCCAGGGTGGGGGTGAACCACGTAAATTATGTGTGTTGTGCTTTGTGCTTATTCTTAGATGTTTTGTATTTCTAAGTGATTAGATGTGATTAGATAGAATTTCTTGTGCTTAGTGCTATATATTTATATGAATGCTAAATCCAATGTGTATGAATATGCTAAGTGCTTGGTCTACCAGATCCGGTCTGTCTTATTGTTGCTAAGTGATAAAATAACCTAGACCTAAGTGAATGTTGTGATGCTTTGTTATGTCAGTGGAGTAGATCTAAGTGTAATATTGATGAATGATCTATGCTAAGTGCTTGCTAAGTGTTGTAATCACAGACATGTGTCCTAGCAAAGGTTGCAGACACCTGAGTCTTGCAGCCACCCCTACCTCTACCTCGGGTGAGACTTCATCTGCTTCGCAGGTGTTGCCGAAAGGGCTAGTAGTTAGGATTTTTTTGCTGCGATGTTGTAGCATTGAACCCTAGGTCTTCCCCTGTGCCAACAAATGGTTTCATTGCCAGGACTAAAACTATGATTGTTGGGAACTAAGGGAGAGGAATCTTTGTGCAAAGATTCGTCCTGGAACTGTGGAATCTTTGTGCGTGGATCTGTGCCCTAGTACGCAGTATTTTACTTGATCTGAAAAGATTTGTGCTGAAAAGAGAAGGCCATATCTGAAGAAAATAAGCAAGATTTGAATGCTTTGTGCTCTAAGAAAAGTAAAAGTGGAAGTTTCTGAAGAAAAGAGGTAATATTTCTAAGCTCAGTGCTCTGATAAAGGTAAGAATAGTTAAAAAAAATTAGATCTGAAAGCTTTGTGCTCTGTAAAAGTAAGATAAGTTAAAATTTTTGTTTCTAGAGCATGGATCTAGGTATGTTTGATAGACTCTATCCTCACTTGAAAACTAGGTCATTAATAGATGAAAGAAATTTTGACATGAATAGATCTGATAGATATGTTATGCCTATGCATAGAAAGAATGTTTGGACTAACAAATGGATGTAGGATCCTAGAATTTTTTTTTTGCAGACTAGCTACCATGATCCTAGTGTGCAGTACAGAAGAATTTGGGGATAATTTAAGAGAAAGAGAGGATTAACCCTATGTTATATTTGCAGAATATTGAGACATCTTGCTAAGGAATGCCCTAGTGGGAGATCTAGTTGTCTCTGTTGCAAAGCCTTGGACCATGAAGTATTGGATTTCCCTAGAATGATTGCTAAGATTGAAGGCATGAATCTGAATGAAGAAAACCCTAAGGAATATCCAGAAATAGTAGAACCCTAGAGATAATCAGAAAAGATATTACTATAGATGAAGGACACCTTGAATGACCACCGACATGTTAGATTATTAGAGGTATTTAAGGAAAAAGAATGCATTGAGGTAAGAATAGGAGACTTCGACATTGACTATGTTATGGATGAGGAAACATAGGTGAATGTTATGATAGAGAGAACTTGAGAATCTATAGGAAGGCCTTATATGATCCCTTCACTAAGTGGAATAGGGTTATTCAGAGGGAAACTGGTAAACCTATGTGGAAGGCTCACTCAGATATCTATGAATGTCAATGGAACTTCGACAGAGGAAGATTTTGATATTATCAAATTTATTGAGGACAACGCCCCATTTAATATGTTACTTGGAAAACCTTGGATTGAAAGAGATCAAGCCGGGAAGAAGTAAGAAGAAAAGGTTTTAGAACAGCAGAGACAAGAGTGAAAATATTTCATGACAAGAAGGATCACGCAGTTGATTGAGGAACATGAGAAAAAATCATATCTATTTGACACTAGAAGCCCATTTGTCAAATTTGAAAAAGCATTAGGAGACTCATAGAAGATTGGAGTATCTGTATCAGATATAGACGAAGTAGTACCCCTAAGTCTTGGGATAGAACCTTAGTAGTGTGAAGTGACTATGCCCAAGGAAAATAAGAATCAGAATGGGAAAAGAACTATTGAGATGAAGATCACGGGGAAGAAGGATAGGAAGCTAAGTAAAAAGAGAGCTAATATCGACAGTCTACAAAGGGTTCTAGAGGGAACCTCTCAGAAACAAACTTTGCAAAATTGGAGCATCATTGGGATATCAGAATAGTGACATGGTTCACTTCACCATGGCGAAGCAATATAGCCGTTGGAGGATGATATATCCGTTCGACTGTCGCTCCGAATGGATTGAAAAGCATTGATGGCTCATCACCAGACCATTAGACCGTACCATAACATACAGAACAAAAGTTAATGAAGCCCCATATCTGTTACAAACGATCCATTACAAAGTTACTTACTTAGTCCATCGTGCCATGCACAAAAGACACTTTTTCTAATTGATAATTTGAGTCTTCAGACTACATGAATTGTGAACAATGACTACCCCACTCTTACTCTCTACCGTATTACACTACCTACATTACTTTGATAACCTGAGATATTGATCTTGAGCATATATGTCCGATGAATTTAGCGCATCTGAAGAATCTGTAAGAGAGCTACTTGCTAGCCTCAAAGACGAAAGAGTCATGTCAGAGAGAGGATTGTCTATAGGTTTACAAGCATCATTGATGAGAGGATTTCAAGCCTCCCCGTTGACTACTCAAGAAGGAACATCCCAAGTCGGCGTAGAAAGAAGAACCAAACATAAAGACGATATGGCCAATGCAAAGTTGGTTCCATCCATCCTACCTACTTACATACCACCTCTGCGCAGTGCGATCAACAAAGACAGTGCACCTAGAGACTTTTAGTACACTCTAGCCACTGCATACCTACCAAAAGGGGTACACACAGTCCACGTAGATCACGAAAAGATCGCAGCATTGAAGTTTAGTGACTTCAACCTAGGGGATCGTAAAGTTTACAACATGCTTTCCCCATACAAGTACCTAACCAGAACCAAGGGAAAGAATTTGAAGATTGTCCCTCAGCAATGGAAAATGAACCTCGCACAGTCCACTCTCCTCCACATTATGAATATACCACACTTCGACAGACACCAGGAGGTGAATTCTTGTGTGAAGCTTCTGCTGGTGAGTTACCATGGAGGATATTTATGGTTAAACCATCACATAATAGTTGATCCAACATTGATCAATCGGATCATCAGGCTTAGCATGCAGGGCCCTAATCCCCATGATTACTATCCTAGAAAGACCGTGGATCATGCTCTTTCTCAGAAGATCAAAGAAGCTTATGGCGATGTTGAGAAAGGCACATGAGGCTACAAGGTAGATTCTATTGAAAGTGGCGCAGTGCACCTCGCTTGTCAACTGATCACAGGGAAGTTGGTACACAAGAATCGACCCATGCAAGTATCTGACTTTGTAGTCGACCTCGCAGGGAAGTGCACAGAGGGACTACAAATGAGCTAGGTGAAGTACCTAGTGAATCAACTAGACATTGACTGCAAATAATCCCAGGATCAAGGGCATGAATTCCATTCTAGATGGCTCTTGATACTTATAGCTTTTGTTACATGGGAGCTACCAGAAGGTTCAACCTTCCCGGACATCAACCCCTTTTAACCATTGGCTGCGAAGTTCAGTACACTATGGTACTCGAATGATATGAACAAGCAGTGGAAATCCAATTCCGTCTTCCATACCTACTACACCCAGTTGAATCTCTCCATCCAGTCTAAGCCTTGCATGAACCTGAATACTTTACATATGTTTCGACCTTTGATGAAATTCAGTTTGGACCGCCATTTCATATATATTATAGCACGCGCTGATGAGCACAAGGAATAGCTTCAGTCTTATTATAAGATGATAGAAGAAGACATGTAGGAGATCACCAAGGAATGGTCGACGAACCTCCTTATTTCAGCAGACCCCACAGAAATGTCCAACATTGTCAGCCTAGAAGCTGTGCAGGATACACCTGGGCCTAGTAAGATAAAGAAAACAAATAAGACAAATAAGGTTGAGGAAGTCCAGGATATAGACAACCTATCTATGAGGACAACTTCCATTACACCATACCAAGGAGGTGAAGGCAAAGACTTAGAAGAAGTCGAACAAAGACCAGAATATGAAGTAGAAATCATAAAGAAGAGGAAGAGTTCACCTCCAGAACCTTACTTCCAGAAGAAATCGAAAGCACCATTAACCGCGCTCACTCCAGATGACTTCATTTTCCTCATTGCAGCTATGAATGAAGCTATAAAAGAGATAACAGAAAAGAAGGAAGATAAGTAAGAGACAATGTATAACAGAATTGAGATTGAGCTCCAAGGAATGCAGCAGACACTTCATTCTAGTCACACAGTCTCCACTACACCCCTGCCAGAAGGATCAACAGAAGAGGGAGACGAACCAGTTCAACTCCGCAAGATTCCTGACACAGTCGAAGTATGCCTTCGGAAAGCACAAGAAGAAATAGCGCAGGACACCCATGCCTTAAAGCAAGCACAAGAGGAAATCATCGAACAACGTCAAGATGCACAACAAGAGAAGGACACTCTCCAAGAAAAAAATGAAGAAGATAGAGCGAAGATCCAAAAAGAGAAAGATCAGCTACTTGCGAAGTAGATCAGGATTGAAGAAGAAGTCAATAGAGCATTTTTCTCTATGATCGGCTTAGAGCAGAAGGCAGAAGACCCCATAGAATTCCAAGTGATGAAGCTTTTTGAAGTTATTCAACATTTTCAACAAAGAGTCATGGAATTAGAGCTTCATACCATACCAAGTGCCTTGCAAGAAGTGCATGACCAATGAGAAATGACTACCCAAAGCATAGTATAAATGATTAAATCACTCACTGAGTAATGAAAACAATTAAGTAGCAGAAGTGCGCAGATATATGAGAACCTAATCGAGAATCCAGAATTGCATAAATTGGAGTCGCAGCTCCAGGAGGCGAAGCATGAGGCTAAAAAGCTATAGGTGCAGCTGAAGGCCCTATCACCCATAGAGAGAATGAAGAAATCTCATGAGTAGCGCACCACCCAGCAGTAGATCCATATGATCCAGAGAAAGGTAATAGAAGTAACTAAACAAATTCAACCTGTGAAGGATAAGGCATGTCATTTATTTACAAATATTGAGAGCCAAGGAACAGAGCTGGAGAAGGTCGTGAATTCAGCACATCAATGCCTAGAAGGGATGGTGAATGATGCACTCATCCAGGGTTTTTCCGAGAAAGAGGTCGTGGCACAACAGAAGGTCAAAGCAGCTCAAGCCAACCTCAAGGCATTCGAAGTAGAACTGATCAGACCTGAGTAACTCGAGATGAGTCACAGGTGAGTTTTGGGGTTGACCAAGTTTTGAGGAAAACTTGGTCATATTTGACCATTTTTGGGACTTCGACAGCCTATCGAAGATGAAGCGCAAAGTGAAGCGGAGATTGCGGAAGCTAGACCCCATTTTTGGGTCCTTTTTGGGTTTTGGGGAATATGTAATGGGAAAGGGATGTCATCCCATGGGTTTACCCATGCTTAGGCCCACTTTTGTAATGTATAAATAGATATCTAGGTGATGTAAGTAAAGGAGAAGATTATCCAAGGGCTTAGTGCTAGAACCGATCTATGTGATTAACTTGCAGAGCTGAGTGCAAGTGTTGTAAGTGTTGAGTGCACAGATTATAAGGAGGCTCTGTGCTAGATCTACTCAAGGAAGGAGGATCTGGAGAGGTGTATTTAGATCTCCTGTCCTATGCAGAGTAGGATTTTGACATCTTTGTGCTGTAACCAGATTGACTGAAGCTAATAAAGAAGAAGAGTTGGTGGACGTAGCCTCAGGGTGGGGGTGAACCACGTAAATAATGTTTGTTGTTCTTTGTGCTTATTCTTAGATGTTTTGTATTGCTAAGTGCTTAGATGTGATTAGATATAATTGCATATTCTTAGTGCTATAGATGTATATGAATGCTAAATCCAATGTGTATGAATATGCTAAGTGCTTAGTCTACCAGATATGGTCTGTCTTGTTTTTGCTAAGTGCTAAAATAACCTAGACCTAAGTGAATGTTGTGATGCTCTGTTATGTCAGCGGAGTAGATCTAACTGTAATATTGATGAATGATCTATGCTAAGTGAGTTCTAAGTGTTGTAATCATAGACCTATGTCCCAGCTAAGGTTGTATACACCTAAGTCTTGCAACCACTCCTGCCTCTACCTCGGGTGAGACTTCATCTGCCTTGCAGGTGTTGTCGAAAGGGTCGGTAGTTAGTGTTTTGTTGGTGCATTGTTGTAGCATTGAACCCTGGGTCTACCCCTATGCCAACAAGTCAAAATTCCACTAAACCTTAAATTGAATTCTTTGACTTATGCAGTAAACGTTGAGGATGTTGGGAAAATTAATTGTTTATAAAAACAATCAAATTCCAATCCATTAATTATCAATCTAAGGTGTGTATTTTTATTTCAAGGCTACGATGCAAAGTATATACATGCTATGATTTTCATTATAACATTAGTCATATAACATGTGTTGCAGTGATGTAAATCAAACCACTCTTACAAACATGAAAATAAATTCATACAGTAGGCAGAAAATAATAACAAGCTTTGGAACAGTAAATCACATCTCACAACAAGTGTTGATCAGTGAAACAATCTACTCTATCTTACACCCCATGGCATATTGGGAAAGTATACCCATCTATTGGAAACAAATTGGAAAAAAAAACTTAAATATTAACTTGCAGGAAAGAAAGCCAACCACTCTTATAGAAATGAAATAAGACACACTTGCTGAAATGAAAAGCATGCTTGCAGAAATTAAATAAACCACACTTGTGGAATTGAAATATAATCTAATTGACTGAAAGTAAATTCAATCTACTTGACATAAGGTAAATTGTTGAAAAGGAAAGGTTCACACACTTGCATAAATAAATCGAACTAAAAGATTTACTCCTCGATCACCATGTGGTCATAAGATAAAGTGTTGCCACTAATATACACCATAAATGAATTAATTGAAATTCATTAATTAAACACACTATGAAATATAATAGAACTATCTACGCTACACAACACTCTCTGTAGTTATATTTAATTAAATCAATTATAGAATTTAAAATAAATCCACACTCACACATGACAATAAATTAAATAAACTAATTAACCACATGAATAAAATCAACCATAATAACAATGAGAAAAAAAGAAGAATAAATTGCAAAAAGAATAAATCAAAACTAACTAAATTACATGCTACGGAAATTATGAAATGAGAAGAAATGAATTACTCCATCATCATTTGTACAATGCTCTAGGATTCCTCTCCCAAAATGAAGGAGACACTCTCTTGTATACATGAGTTTGTCTATAATTAAAATAACAATCAATAAATGCACATCCACAGTTTTCTCTTGTGGTTACAACAATTTTCTAATAAATAAAAACTAAAAACCAACTTATAAATGATTACAATATCTGTGCTAATAATCCAAAACTAGTCAATCCAATCTCATTAATGGTTCCAAGATTCTGTCCTCATCTTAAGATGGTTGTTGTTGACCCAAATCCATGGAAGATTTAAGTGGTTGAAGATAGATTTTCGTGGATTTTCGAAGTTGTCTCGTGGAGTAGTAGAAACTACGAGTAACAACACTGGGAGTAGCAACAACTGTGAGTAGCAGTGAGTAGCGAAAAATAGTAAAATGATGATTTATCAAAAAGTATGATCTTGGTTTTTGAGATATTTTAAGGATAGGCTTATATTGAATTAATAATGCCTCGAATGAAAAATCTCAAGAACCCACTTTGTGTATCTTCAATTGTAGGAGTAACAAAAAGTGGCAATTGATTCTGCATTGAACCACTTTTTTCAAAGATAAGTGCATAATACGTTACTTCTCTAAAATTTTATCATAATTCATGTCAAATACTAAATAAATGTAAATGTAAAATACATTGAATCTAAATCCTGCATATAAGTATGAAAATAAATTAATAAGCATTAACACAGGTTATGGGTGAGCAATAAGGGATGAAAATTAGGTTAAAGAAGATACAAAAAGATGAAAATTCCAAGGCCCAACAGAGGACACAGAAGATACTTCCCCTTTGCACAAGAGATTGAATCAATTATTGAAATTGGAGGAAGAAAGAAATGAAGATTTGAAGAAAATATCATAGAGGCAACAAAATGTTAAAAAATATTTCGATCAAAGTGCAACAATTAAGAACTTTCAAAAGGGTGAATTGGTGTTACTCTGGAACAAGGAAAAAGGGAAGTCATCAATGCATAAAACTTTTGAAGAATTTTGGATTGGGCCTTATATTATTGACAAAATTATGGGTTTCAACTCATATATGTTGAAAGATATGAAGGGAAAGATGTTGATATTTCCTGTCAATGGGAAACACTTGAAATTTTTCATCGCTCAATATTCTCTCTTCTCTTTGTACATAATTTTTTTTTTTTTTTTTTTTTTAAATATTCTAACCATTTTGACTCCATTTTCAAACCAGTAAGACATATGGTCTTGAGATTCTAGATCCTTGACAACCTGTAGGGGGTTATCATCCCACAGTTGGAGTCAGTTGTTGAATGCCATATGTTTTCCCTTCCTTCCTTCCATTCCTTTTCCTTTTATGACTTTTCCCCTCCCATAAAATTTCTTGGTCACGTATCATACACCTCCTTCACCCCTCTCTTTGTTTTACCATTCTTACCATACTTAGCCATTTCCATCATACTCGCGGACTTGTTTTTATTTCCTTTTTCTTTTTTATTTGGCTCAACACTTAATTTATTTATTCATCGTGGAATCGTAGAATTGCACTTGATTACTTTTCTACCTCTCACAAGCCATATGAAAGATCTCAATACTTATTTGTTTCATTCATTGCAAACTCACGAACTTGCATTTTCATTTGAAAAAATTCCACTCTAACTCCTCGCCATGATGTGTCCCCTTCTTTCACTTTTCTCGAGTCACATTAAGTGTTATTTTCATGGACTAAACTATTAAATTAATTTCTGAAAAGTTCGTTAATTAATGATGTTTGTATCAAGGAAAATTACATTTATTTCAAATTAATGATTTCACCAAGGAAATATAAATTAAGGGTCATTTTATTGTGCTAAGTGATATTATGAAGAAGTTTTTCAAATTTTTGAAGATGGCCATTAGAAAACTTGGTTTACAAAGGAGAAGAGGCTAGAAATTTCCTAAAGGGAAAAAACAATGGAATTGAACTCCTGTAAGAATATCTACAAGATCATGCCTCAATGCCAGAAGACATAACCAAGATTTAGGTTTGAAGGACACTTATAAACAAATTTCTTGGTTGTTTACTAGAGTTATTGGTCAATATTCTACAACAACTATTCCTCGGTTGGCATTATACATCTTGAATTTCATGATCCATGATAACGTAATATTCGACTGGGTGAAGATGATATCAAATGAGGTTACTGTGCATTTGATGAATTTCAAAACTGAAAAGAAGTTCTATATGGCATCCTATTTGATTTCCTCTATCACATACTATCATATTTTCAAAGGTTTAAGTATCAACAAAAGGGTAAACTCAAAGGTGGACCCTCTAACTATGTTGTATCAAGCTCTATGGAGACATAAGGTTGGCCATTATTTTTATGAAGTATTTAATAATTTCATGTCTAAATTCAATAAATTACTCTTTGGAGATGATACTTCCAGGATTTCTTTGGAAGCATCGACTTTTCTAAATGAAAAGGGAGTTCTCAAAAAAATGGTTGATTATAATATCATCAAAAAATTTTGTTCTCATGAAAAAACTATATTTCTTCCCTATTATGTGTCTAACAATTTTTTTATCATAGAATTGGAGAGACAATACAAATTTTTGTTTCATACTTTTAATGAAAAAGGGAAAAATAAATCTATCCCTATGCCTTTGAAGGTTGGTGAAATTATTGTAGGAGGAATTTCCAAGATTTATGAGTATGATTCCTATTTTGACGAGTTTAACATGAGATTTGCAGAAGACATATCATGGTTTGACCCTGATTACCTTTTTTATAACTAGATAATAACAGTTCGGCTGAGCCATGCATGTATCAATGAACTTATATTTGGATAATAATAGGTTGATAATCATGACTGTCATGTTCAATAAATTGGTAGAAATGTTGGCGATATAGATACCATTGTAAGCAGCACAGAATGTCACAAAGAGAGAGGCAAAACCTCGAGTGAAAATAATTCTCAATCACCCGCCATTTCCTACAGAAATGTTTTAGCTAAGGTAAACCATCATATCGGAGCGCCCAAATAAAGAAAAACCCTAAGTAATAATTCAGGAGATGATGAAGAGAGAAACCCTCCTCAGGGAAATTTAGAAAACCCCCATAAGCTAAAAGTTAAAAGGAAAAGAACCAATTCTTAGCAAGGGGGAGGAGAACTAGAAGCACCTAAAAATGATATCTTGTTGGATCATATGGACCTGGATGTTGATATCAAGAATATCCACTTCTCGGACAAAGAGGAACATGCTCATGAAAATGTACAACATGTTTCTACAATTGTTGTCTAGGATGAAATATTTTGTGATGAAGAAACCTTCATTGTACAGAATTCCTCATTTGATAAGGATTCAAAGAAAATAGGTTTTGAAAGGGACTCAAAGAGTAAGAGAGGGAAATGAAGGTCTACCATTAACACCTGAAACATGTTGCCATCAAAATTGTCTTCAATTCTCAAGGTCACAAGAGATGCATTGGACTTTTTAATAGCTAATATGGAAGAAGAAAATGTTAAGCTAAAAGAAAGAGTTAAGGAATTGGAAGAAAACCTCATGCCTCCACCTATTTTTGCCACCCCGGCTGCCATGATTTGGCCTAATAGAAGTCTTCAAGAAACTCCAGATTCAAGTTCAAGAGTTAAATGAATTTCAATTTTGATTGTTTCCACTCGACATTTCTTTTAGGAAAATATAAAGAAAAGAATGTTATTAATTTTAGAATTATGGGACTTGGTAAAAAGATTTGCTTCTCTCGGCCTCGGAATCTAGAATACTAAAGAATATTCGAATGCATATTTAAAGAATGATGAAGTATTTTTCACATATGGAGTTGCAATGTTCGTATAAAAGGTCTCGGTGATGATGGACCAAAGAAGAAAAAAGGAATATTTTCCCTCCCAAAGCCATGTGAAGCAATTAAAGTCATGTTCGATCAAAAGAGTTAATACATTAAATGGATTATTGAGTCAATTAAATGATATTTCATGAAAAATGATAGAAGCATATTCAACAATTCATGGCTTGGATATTTCCAGTACCACCATTGAAGTTTCGGACCCTAAGATAATAGTAAGTTTAATGCTCATGACCCAACAACAGTTTGAAGAACAAATTGAAGATTTAAAGAAAGCATCGGATGAAAATTTTGATAGCATAGTTGAGTTCACATATGATGACATTGAAAGTTGTCTTATTGAATATTCTAATAAAAATGAAGATATTGAAAATATGTTGCAAAATTTATCTATTAACTATAGAGAAATTGAGGGTGAATTGTTTAATATCAAAGTGAACCAAGAAGTGCTTGTTTCTCCATTAAGGGATTATATTGAATAATGGTTAAACAAATCTATGGCCAAGATTTTTGAAATACCAACAGAAGTAGTTACAATCGTCCACCTAACTGCAACGAGAAAAAATATAAAAGGAACATCAGCGAGCAATTGAAGAATCCATCATATTAAGTCTACAATGAATCACATATTTCCCTCTTTATCATATTTTCATCCAGTTATACTTATTCTTTCATTAGAAAACCATAAATGAATTTTGATAACTTCTTCTTGTCTTCTTTCTAGATCTTTTTGTTCATGTTCTACTCTTCCCCTTCCTTCTTCAAAACGTTTCTTGTAAATATTTATTTATGGTCTATGGGAGCCCCAATCCTAGTCCATTTATGGAAAAAAACTTTTATTTTCAACCACTATAACAGACATTATCAGTTTGATAAATTCCAGAGAACTAATTCTTTATTGACTTTGACTATATTTTATAATTATGAGTTTTGAATATAAAATATTTGAAATCAATCTTTCAAAATCATTTTTTGATCTTTATAAGTAATACCCTTTCAAATTTATCTTGTGAAATAATCCATTTCCTTTTTATGTTAAATGTGATCAGATATTTATTAAACTATGATGGATGTGAGGATATATGGATTTTGATTTTCTTCCATGTGTGATGTTTGAAGTTCTTGTTCCATTTTCCAGCAACCCACTTTTATATACATTTACTTTTTCAGCATTTGAATTTTTGTGAGCATTGAAGATTTGGATACTATGTTATTTGGCATATTCCTATATTATTCTCGATTTGAAATTTCAAAGAAGATCATAATGTTAAAATGGGTACATGACACTGAGGGGGNTGTCAAAAAAATTTGGACATTTTTCGACTTTTCACAAATTAATTGAACACCAAATATTTATTTCATTTTCTCAATCAATATATATAAAAGAAAAAAAAAATATTAAATAACTTGAATGAATACATAAGTTCAATATTTGAATATCATCTTCATACAAGTATGAGAGACCCAACTCTCTATTACAAGACCCATCTTTTCATTCTCATATCCAACTAAGAAATGAGGAATCCAAACATCATAACAAGACCCATCTTGTTGATCTCAGATCCAACTAAGATGCGAGGAATCCAATCCTCATACAAGACCCAACTTGTAAACAGGCACCGACTTGATAGAATGAACTTTCATTCAATCCATTATATATAAATATATATACTTCAACAAATTCAACTACATTGTCCTCTCACCATTTCTTCTTGTTTAGATAGTCTTCCAACTGGTGTGAACTTGAATCATCATGTATTTTGATATTTGAACCATTGTACCTTTTCATTTAAAATGATAATATTAATCTTTAATTAATATCATTTTTCCTTTTATCCTTTATTCATAATGCTTATGAATTAACTCTCTTTTAATCATGACTATGTATCGGTTCATTTGTCCTCATGAGTTGATCACAGACACAGATCGACTCATTAGATCCTACTCATGCTTCTGTTTCATTCTCGGTTCACCAATAGATCATATTCGATCATTTATCAATTATTTGTATTGTTTTGGTGTAACTATCTGTCAAATGAAATATGTATAAGGAACTTCCTTGAAACAATTTTCACATTATCATAGGTGTAGAACCACAGGATTATCAATTTAAGTGTTGCCTCATTTTACCCTTTATTTCTCTATTCCATACGACCGCAGGTGTTGACCAGGCGATAGGCTAAGATCAACGTTCACATTTTAATCGCATGATGAGATGGATGATTGTTGTTATTTCAGGACTTTGTCCTTCGCAACTTTCAATCAATGTAGTCTTTCAAATATCTGAAGCAGATTTCTTTGAAGTAGATAGAACAGTCATTATTCGTTCTTCCATTATTCAGATGATCCTGTCTTGTCCAAAGGTTTCAAACAAGTCATTGATTACGACTTAATCAAGAGTTGAGATGAACGACTCTGATTTATTGGTGGTGAAACTCCCAAAGTAAGACTCCCAGAGTGATGTAACTTGCTGACATCACTTGTTGACATGGAACGGGTTGAGTGGTTGCCACGTGTCACTCGAATTCATGATTTACACGTACCTGATCTGTTGATTTCATCTGGACACTTGTTATTATCTGACTGTTCCATGTGTCCTTGCTGACATGGTATGTCACATGTACTTGCTAACGTGGTTTGTTGACATGGTCTACCACATGTCCTTGTTGATGTGGTATGCCATATGTCCATAGTGACATGGTCTATTGATGTATATCTCCCTGATCTAATGGTCAGAATAGTATTCAAAATGTATCTCAGATGGAAGGCTGAGAGTGACTTCGAAATCTTGACTTTCAGGACTCTTCACTATATGTTGCGGTCAATATTTTGATCTTTGAATGATGAATTCTAGGAAATGGGCACTAGCTCCTCTTCCTAGGCCCGTCTCACATATGACCTCAATCTATGACCTGGGGATCAACACCTGAGTGATTTGAAACTTTGTGCTTCAGAAGTTGAACTTGTCTCCTCACAATTTCTCTGAATTGTGAATCCACGAATCCGTTTATCTGTTGCCACATCCCCACCTTCCAACCAATGGCCAGGATCTCTTCACAGCTTTGGACTTCGTAAATTCAACACTCTCTTGCATTCATCTTTGCTTGTCCTATCCTATCACTTTAAGTGATCCAACGGTCGAGAATGGTCCTGAAGTAGATCAATGATCAAGGATGATTGTGGGATCCTCAACTAGCATGAATTTTAAGACTATGGTCGAGTTCTGCAATGGAAATTGCTCATTGGTAGTGGAACTGATGCCAACCGTAGATCTGTTGTCAAGTGAACATTGACGGTCGATGTGGATTGTGGAACCACAACTTGTGAGTGGTTTAATTCATCACAAAAGCTTCGCAATTCTTCCTTGTCATTGATCTGGTGCATGCATATCAATGGTCCTGGTTTTTCCTGTGGGGATTTTGATCCCGATCACATTTATGAACTGTGTTTTCCCTTCTGATATTTTTCGTGCCATCTCTTCTGAGCTTTGATATTCATTTGCTAACCCTCCTGAGATTTAATCTCTGCATGATTTAATTTTAGCTTCATGTTCGTCATCTCTTCTCAAATACTCATCTTCATTCACTAACCTTCCTGAGCTTTTTAATTTCTGCATACTGTCATACTGCATATATTTAGTTGACATGAACTCTACAAAATATTAATGCAATTTTCCTTCTGATCTTTGATCTCTGCATTATCTAACATTCCCATCCTTTGCATACTTTTAAATGTGTTTATCCTTCTGATCTTTGATCTCTGCATGATTTAATTTGAGCTTCATGTGCGTCATATCTTCTCAAATATTGATCTGCATTTGCTAACCTTCCTGATTTTTTTAATCTCTGCATATTGTCATACTCTGCTAACTAATATACTGTTGACATCAATGACAATTTCATCTATTATAAATCAACAATGACAATTCATCATAACAACTTATCATCACATCAATGATATTGGTTGTTGACATCAATGACAACATATCAATGACAATATGTCCAACAATATCCCCCTTTGTCATTGAGGGAAACACACTAAATTCATACACAAACTCCCCCTGTGATGATGCTTTCCTCCTATGAAGTTACTCTCCCCCTTTGACATCAATGGAAAAGGGTTCCTCCCCTTATAATTAACATATGTCTGTCTACATTTTGTTGACCAGAATATGAACTTGGGTAACTCCCCCTGGAATCATGTTCTTCCTTCCATAACTGAATGACACCCCCTGTCAATATGCTCTCTCTCTGCTTCTGAATACAATTCCCCTTTATTTCTAAAAGGGTAGCTCTTCCTGAAAAGGTCTCTTCCCCTGTTAATTTACTAACTTCTTATCTCAGTTTATTGGGATTTTTGTGTTCAAATAAGTAGTCCTCTGATACGAATTTTGTAGTGATCAAGTCTTTTCAAAACTTAATCTATTTACTATCCAGAAATATTCATCCTGATTTTTTATTGACTTTCCTTTTTCAAATAGAACAAGAGTATGAATCTTACTGATATTTTTGATCTACTTCTGATTCATCTTTGATATTTCACAAGAATATCAACTAAGGAATTATACCAATTGATTTAAATACCAATTTTGTTATCAATTGATCTTTGTTGAATGATGCCCCTTGAACTTCTCTACTACTTTTATTTTATTTTATTTTTTTGTATTCTACAATTAACCCTACCAATGATTTTTCTTTTGACCACTAATCTATAGATAGTCAATATTTTCCATATGTTAATTTAGAAACTCTTTGGCATAATCCTTTGATTTTGTAAAAAACACTTTAAACTTATTTTTGTATTTTCTTTCTTTTGCCAACAACTTATGACATCATCATCATTTGATATTGTCCCATATTCTTCTATAGGTACTTCCTTTTCTTGAGCTTGATTTATTTGATATTGAATTTCAAATTCTTTATTAGGAATTTTACCCATCATGTTCTTATTGTTAGTTTCTTCATTTTTAGGTGTAATAACATCTTTCTTGCTTTCTCCTTCAGATTTTCTTCTTCATATCTTTCTGTGAGATATTCTGTTTTTTAGATCTTCTCTTTCTAATTGTGTTTTTGAAGATTTGTCATCTCCTTTCTTCTTCCAACTTTTATTAGGATTTTTCATTGACTTGAATGACTTATTCAAATATTGAATTTTTGTATTCTTTCATTTTTTGGATTTGAGCCCAAACCTATCACAGTTGTAACATCTCATTGTATGACAAATGTTTGTTTTGTGCCCAAAAAAATTACATCTCCAACATCTAATTGAGTTTTTGGATTTTCTTGTATATCCTTTCTCTAGTTTCTTGCAGTCCATTGCTTTATGGCCAAAGCTATGCCAAGAAAACCAATATCCATTGAAGATGTTTCCATTCTTGATTTTATTTTGGCTTGAAGGATCTGTCATTTAATTTTATTCATCCTTTTTACTTCTATATTTATCTTCCTTAACAAAGTTCATGACTTGTAATTTCTTTGTACTTGCACTTTTTCCTTTTAAGAAGGATGATCCTTTCTCATGTTTGTAAATGGTGCTCCATTTGTTATTGTCTTCTTTCTTATTGTATCCAAGACCATTTTTGTCATCAACTGATTTTTGGCTTTTCCAAATCTCATCTAGGATGGCTGAACTATTTTGGAAATTGACAATCTTATTTGTCTTTTCATTCATCTTTTTGAGATTGAATATTTCTAACCTCAATATTTGATGTAATTCTTCCTTTTTAGTCAATTGAATCTTGAGGGCTTCTTCCACTTCTTTAGCATGTTCAAGTTGAGTCTTTAGATTGATCATTATTTCTTCTGTCTCATCCAAGACTTCTTTGCATTTAATAGTTTTGTCATATCTCTTCAATTCTTCCATATCTTTTGTTAGATCAAAAACTTTATTTTTTAATATTTTGATTTCTTACTTGTATTCTAGCTTAACCCTTTTGAGGTTGATGGATTCTAATTCAAACATTTGACATGACTCTTCCCTTTTGGTTATTTGGATCTTCTGGGCTTCTTCCTTTTTCTTAGCTTCTTCAATTTGAGTCATTAGATATGCATTAGTACTTTCATTTATCCTTTTTAAATTGATGATTTCCAATTCCAACATGTGGTAAGATTTTTCTTTACTTGTTAACTAGATATTTAGGTCTTCTTTACTTTCTTTAATTTTGTCAAGTTGAGTGTTTGACTTCTCAACTTTCTTTCTAATATTCACAACTTATGTTTCCATCTTATGACATAATTATTCCCTTTTGTTCAACTAGTTCCTCACTACCTCCTCTCTTATTTTGGCTTCTTCAAGTTGGGTTTTCAGATTGACATTGCTTTCTCTTAGTTCTTTTAGATCTACAAGGTTTCTGCTAAGTTCATCATCTTCCTTCTTTTCTTATTTTTCTTGACTAATTTCATTCTTCAATTTCTCAATCTCCTCTTCCTTTTCTTCTAACTGAACATTTTTCTCAGATATGATTGTTTCATTGTCTTTGAGTATTTCCTTTATTTCCATGATATGCTTTTGACTCTTTTAAATAAATTGTTTAGTGTAGTCATGAAGAAAACTATAGTCTGAAACATTATGATCAAAGTGGTATACATAGAGAGTCCAATCAACTTTCTTTTTGGCCTTTGATAGTTCTTCTTCTACTTCATCCATGGGATAAATGTTAACATAATGTTCTTCTGATTCTTTTAGTACTTCTTTTCTTTTATTTTCATGTGTCTTTAATTCTTCCATTTCTTCTATTAGATTAGCAACTTTGGTTTTCAAAATTTTGATCTCTTCTTCTTTGTTTTCTAGCCGATACTTTTGCCCATGATCTTCATGGTTAGATTGATCTAACTGTTGTAGTAGTATTGTATCTTTTTGTTGGAGTTTCTTCAACTCTTCTAGAGTGCACATAGTTGTGGACTCAAGATGATCAAGAACATCCTTAGTAACTTCAATATATAGACCATTTCCTGGTTCCATACTAATCACTTGAAATGTAGTTATAACATCAGTCTTAAAATCTAATAGTTTTTCTTTAGTGAATATTGAGGTATTCCTCAATTCCTTGATGAGGTTGTCTTCCTCATTGTTCACTGAGATCAAATCCTGCATTTCATTAAGATTAGAAATTGTTTTCTCTAAACTATGTTCTTCAATTTGATTGCAATTTTCCTTTTCTTTATTTTCTTCATTATCTTGATAATAACTCTCTTCTTTTGAGTTTTTTTCTTTATTCTGACAGGATTCCTCTTCATTTGAGTTTTTTTCTTTATTCTGGCAGGAGTCCTCTGTATCTGAGTCTTGTTTCTCACTTTGATAGGATTTCTCTTCTTCTTGTGTCTCATTATGAAAACAACTTTCTAGTTGAAACCATAATTCTTTGGTAGATTTGTACTGCTTCATCTTTTCTCTGACTTGTTCTGAAAATCCATCATGAATTCCTTTTAAGGCTATTGAATTGTTTCTCCTTGCCTCCTTTGCAGTTTTGGATTTTCTCTTTGAATTAGTTAAGTGCCAGGGCTTACTTACTACCCAATCCCAAACTTCAGATCCTCTTGACTTCAGATACCTTTTCATATTTTCCCTCCATGGTAAATAATATGTTCCATGAAATAAGGGAGCTTCATTTGTGGAGATAATAATTTGTCCAACCATTTCTTATGAATCTACCTTTAGTGTTTAAACTGTGTTGAAGGAACCTGCTCTGATACCAATTGTTGAAATGGGTACTTGACACTGAGAGGAGGGGGTGAATCAGTGTCACAAAACTTTGGACAATTTTCCACTTTTCTCAAATTAACTGAACAACAAATATTTATTTCATTTTCTTAATCAATATATATAAAAGAATAAATATTTTATTTATTAAATAACTTGAATGAATACATAAGATCAATATTTTAATATCATATTCATACAATTATGAGAAACTCGGCTCTCTGTTACAAGACCTAGCTTGTAGTTCTCATATCCGATTAAGAAATGAGGAATCCAACCCTCATAACAAGACCCAACTTGTTGATCTCAGATCAAATTGAGATGTGAGGAATCCAATCCTCATACAAGACCCATCTTGTAAACAGGCACCAACCTGATAGAATGAACTTCCATTCAATCCATTATATATAAATATATATACTTCAACAAATTCAACTACACTATCTTCTCACCATTCCTTCTTGTTTATATAGCCTTCCAACTGGTGTGAACTTGAATCATCGTGTCTTTTGATATTTGAACCATTGTACCTTTTCATTTAAAATGATAATATTAATCTTTAATTAATATCATTTTTCCATTTATCCTTTACTCATAATGCTCATGAATTAACTCTCTTTTAATCATGATTGTGTATTGGTTCATTCGTCCTCATGAGTTGATCACAGGCATGGATCAACTCATTAGATCGTACTCATGCTTCTGTTGCATTCTTGGTTCACCAACAAATCATATTCGATCATTTATTGATTCTCGATATTGTTCTAGTGTAAATATCTGTCAAATGAAATATGTATAAGGGGCTTCCTTAAAACCATTTCCATAGGATCACAGGTGTAGAACCACGGGCTTATCAATTTAAGTGTTTCCTCATTTTACCCTTTATTTCTCTATTCCATACAACTACAGGTGTTGACAAGGTGCTAGGCTAAGATCAACGGTCACATTTTAATTGGATGATGAGATGGATGACTGTCGTTATTTCAAGACTTCGTCCTTTGCAACTTTCAACCTTTGTAGTCTTTCAAATCTCCGAAGAAAATTTCTTAGAAGTAGATTGAACATTCATTATTCTTTCTCCATTAGTCAGACAATCCTGGCTTGTCCAGAGGTTTCAAACAAATCAATGATTAAGACTTAATCAAGAGTTGAGATGAGAAGCTCTCATTTATTGGTGGTGAAACTCTCGAAGTAAAACTCCTAGAGTAATGTAACTTGCTGACATCACTTTTTGACATGGCACAGGCCAAATGGATACCACGTGTCACTCAAATTCATGATTTACACATACCTGATCTATCGATTTCATCTTGACACTTGTCATTATTTGAATATGCCACATGTCCTTGTTGACGTGGTTTGTCACATGTACTTGCTGACATGGTCTGCCAACGTGGTCTGCCACATGTCCTTGTTGACATGGTCTTCCATATGTCCTTACTGATGTGGTATGTTGATGTAGATCTCCCTAATCTAACAGTCATAATAGTATCCAAAATGTATCTCATATGGATGGTTGAGAGTGACTTCGGAATCTCGACTTTCGGGCTTCTTCACTATATGTTGCGGCCAATCTTCCGATCTCTGAATTGATGAATTCCAAGCAATGGGAACTAACTCCTCTTTCTAGGCTCATCTCACATATGATCTCGGGCTATGACCCAAGGCTCAACACCTGAGTGCTTCGCAACTTCGCGCTTCAGAAGTTTGAACTTAGCTCCTTGCAATTTCTTTGAATAGTGAATCTGCTAATTCGTTTATCTGTTGCCACGCCCCCACCTTCCAACCAATGGATAGGATATATTCACATATTCATACTTCATAAAGTCAACACTCTCCTTCGTTCATCTTTTCTTATCCTATCCTACCACTTTAATGTGATCCAACGGTCAAGAATGGTCCTGAAGTATATCAACAATCAAGGATGATTGTGGGGTCCTCAACTAGCACGGCGTTTAATACTATGGTCAAGTTTCGCAATGGAAACCATTATTTGGTAGTAGAAATGATGCCAACAATAGATATATTGTCAAGTGGCCATCGACAATCGATGTGGATTGTGGAACCACAACTTGCAAGTGGTTTAATTCATCACAAAAGCTCCACAATTTTTCCATGTCGTTGATCTTGTGCATGCATATCAACAGTCCTGGTTTGTCCTATGGGGATTTTGATCCCAATCATGTTTCCACACTGCGTTTTCACTTTTGAGATTTGTCACACCATATCTTCTAAGATTTGATATTCATATGTCAACCCTACTAAGATTTAATCTCTGCATTATTTAATTTGAGTTGTGTGTGTGTCATCTCTTCTTAAATACTGATATCCATTCGCTAACCTTCCTGAGATTTTTAATCTCTTCATACTGTCATATTGCATATTGCATATATTTAGTTGACATGAACTCTACAAACTATCAATGCGCTTTTCCTTCTAATCTTTGATCTTTGCATACTATCCGACATTCTCATCCTTTGCATACTTTCAAATGCGCTTATACTTCTGAGCTTTGATCTCTGTATGATTTAATTTGAGTTTCATGTGTGTCATATATTCTCAAATACTAATATTCATTTGATATCCTTCCTGAGATTTTTAATCTCTGCATACTTTCATACTCTGCTAACTGATATATTGTTGACATCAATGACAATTTCATCTATGATAAATCAACAATGAAAATTCATCATAACAACTTATCATCACATCAATGATATTGACTGTTGACATCAATGATAATATGTCCAACACATAAGCCAAAGAGGAGTACCACCTCTCTAAAAATATAGGAGGATTCATATCCTCATGAGGTTTTTGTTTCGGTCCTAACAGATTCAAGCGTCAACGGTACCTTGTGGAGTGGGCCCTTGCTCAATGTGCCTAATTGTCTCAAAAAATATTCAAAACATAAATCTATAGCTTCTACAAGTTTTATTATATGAACTGGATTTTATTATTTATAAAAACGAGTTCATAATTTCATCATGATTTCAGAGCTCTATCACAACATAACAATGTCTAGCAAAATGCTTTCTTGGGGCCAAATCTTATACATATATAGAACTGGTTCGAACCCAAGTTTGGAAAGCAAATAAAAAAGAAACTAAAAAACTAATTATAACATATTTTCTCTTTTTCACCAAGTTCAGTTTGTTGGAAAAGGGGCTCAACCCACCACTCATCTGGTAGTGTGGTAATGAGATCAAATCATGTATAACAAAAATAATTCCCTTCATAACTCTTGTGTGTCCAACATCCTAGACCAACAAGTGAGAGGTAGGATTCTCACTCATACACACTCCAACTAAAACCTATGATCCATGTTGGTGATTAAATGTGGTTGGGATAGTTAAAACAACTCTCCAAAAATGGAATACCAGAGTAATGGTGCCCAAAAGATCCTTTTGAGTCATACTCAAATGTGCTTGAATTTCCCTACTCAAAAGATGTTTTTTAACCAACTGATCATCACCTGGATATTTATTAATCACCTAAGAGAAATGTCTTGCACTTTGTATCATAGGTTTAGCACTCATCTTGATAATAAAAATCAACTAATCAAATACATAGAAAAACAACTAAAACATAATCCACAAATTCGAAGAGTCAATTCATCATAAGATAGCTTAATGATTAACAAGTAGATGTGAAAATGGGACAAGGATGAGGTAATAGAAGGCTTAAATTAGTCTTAAAGTATACCATATGGGATGTCTTTTAGGTTGCATGAGGAAATGCAACATGTTCAATTGGGGGGAGATGTTGAGTCGCCAATTTACCATTCTTTCTATCATCTTTTCACAACATTTCCCTTGAATTTTAATACTTTTCCACTTCTTGTAACTTTGTATTAACTCCATTTTCATGCTTTATGTGGAGTTAGGTTAAAAATATTTTCCAATGAATTTATTTTGGCATTTTAAGAGAATTTATGATGAAATCTTGGAAAAATAACATGCTTTAACTTATCTTCGAAAGTTGGTTTAATTTGCTAATAATTAAAAGTACATTCGGAGTTTGTAACAATGCTTATTTTTACCACCTAGATCCAAATTCGAATTTATTCTTCAACCACTAAAGATTTGATGAGGATTTTGGATGATCATTCAAGTACCTTGGAAAAATAAGAATCTTGAATTCTTGGATAAGATTCGTTATCACATATATTAGACACTTTTTTATTTGCTAGTCTTTAGAAAAAAGTTGTAACCACATGAGAGATTTGTGGATCTGAATTAATTAGTGTGTATCTTAGTTTCAAAGAAAGTTTATGTATAAATAAGAGTTCCTTCTCCATTCCAAAGGGGGGACTCTTGGAGTATACGTCCAGACTATGATGGAATAGAATAAATCTTTTTTATATTTCTCTTCATATAGATTGTCATTCTTTAGTTCTATAAATAGCATGATTTGATTTAGTTTATGATGTTATAGAGTTTGTTTCCTTGTTCTTGGGAGAATTGATCTCATTCCAAATAGATCGTTGTGGTCTTCTACTTCATTTTATATGTCTTGATTTAATTTTTCTATTTGAATTCATGAACAATCTTTTCCTTTTGAAAGTTATATTAGTTTTTTTTAAAACAATGGTTCATGGAAACAAGATGTGCCTAATTCATACAGGATCGTCCTTTCAAGTCCATGATCATTTCTAGGAATGATCAAATTTACTTTTTATTGATGAAGTGTGGTGTATTTCATTTCCATAGTTATTCTCATTGAATTATATTATGAAATATACCAAATAGAGTATTTTTGTAGAAGGTTAAAATATCAAAGATTGAACACTTAACTACAACCTAATTTATAACACTCATGGATATAGTAAGGTATAATTCAACAATGAATTTTAATTTCATTCCATTTATTTCATGCAAGTGATTTCATGAGTAGGATCATCATTAATCATACTACAAGTAATCTAATTTATCACATACTGTGTTTTCATTTCACAATTTTACATACTCCTGAATCAATAATTAAATGTAACAATATTTAGACATATAGATCAATTGATAGTGCTCCTTTGTCACTATATCATTTGGGAAGATCCTTCCAATGAGAATTTTATTGTTGGTTATTTATCCCCATGCATGAGAACAAGACTCTGGTCAAATCACTATGTATTCTGGCCTTGACATTCTTCAAAATTGGAACTAGAACTACATCCAACATCTTCAACTCTTATAACAAATAATGGATGCTTGACTCGCACTCAAGGATAACTTCGAAAATTCCAACCCTAACAATATATGTTTGGAAATTATGAATGATATTATTATATACTCCCTTATGTTGAATGTTATCTTCAATCTCACCTTAATTGGCAGAGGACTTGAACTTGATTAATTCCAATGCCTTTAGGAAATCTAATTTCAATTAATGTGAATAAATGGTTATGTCACAAACTTGTGCTAGACACCTTACTTAATAAACTCTTGAGGCTCAAGTATAATTAATCTAACTAGATATTCTGAATTTTTAGTGTGTGGAAACCTTTGGTAGCATTGAGAAATGTCTTCTTTTCTTGGTCCCCTATCTTTGGTGGGTTTGTTGTAGGCCAAAGACTAGTTCATCTTGGAATCCCTGAGCCTTTGTGTCATTCCTACAAGCTGTGAGAAAGCCGTAAGCATCTATTTTTGGCTTTGTTGTTTTTACAAGTCATCTTCAAATTGGGTCTCACATTTATAACATTGACTCCTCATTATTTTTCTTTCATGGAAATATACCATGTTAGGGGGGGGATTACACTAGGTTTTCAAGTTTTATGTTGCCTGGAAATTCATTAGAATTGAATTTTTATTAGGAATTTGGAAAAAATGTATTTATATTTAATTAAGGATAAGCATACAAGTTTATTTTAAGATGATGGTGCATTGATGCGTGATAATATTTCATTTTGGATCATATTCCATTGTCAATTAAAGGTGGAATAGGATGTGGTGCACTTGCACCAACACCTAGAGCACTAAGGTGGAGAGACATGAACCATGGGTAGGGTTCCATGTGTCAAGTAGTCTCAATAGAGCAATAGAAGGCATAATTACATAGATAGTGATGTTGTGAGGGAGAGGAGTTGCATAGTGGACCATCTGACCCTCCTACACAAGAATTTAATGATAAATTCCCAACTCTTGTTCTTGTGATTTTAGATAATGAGAAATAACTTGAAGATGGCAATTGGGACATTGTTTATCCTAACATATAGTCTATGGATAATGGTGGAATCCTTCTAAGAATGACAACCATGATCCTCCTCTTTCTCTAGGTCTAATTTTGACAACAACTTAAATGAATTTTATTCATGGATGATGTCATTCATTTTTGTTCCTTAATAACAAAAACAATTGAGACATTTAATTTCAATTTTATATGGACAAGAGGTTTTCACAAACAAATCTATTGAAATTTTGTATGTCGATGTGAAAACATAGTTTTGCAGGATGATTTGAGGCAATTTTAGCATTTCTTTTGATCCCATGGCCAACCATATGGCCCTTTGTTTTTGTAAATATCCCTATATTTACATGTTGATACTGAGAGGGGGGTGAATGAGTATCAAGTATAATTTAAAAATCTTTTTCAACTTATAATTAAACCATTCAATTATATCCAATGAACAATGAAAACTAGTATAAGAGTTACAACAATACACCACAATACACCATGCACAATATATGAGAAATAATCAATAGTTTTTGTTCAAGGGAAGTAATGACTTCCAAAGGTAGCTACAACGTCCAAATGTAGAGGGAGGGATAAACCTCCAAGAGGAAGATACAATCCTCCAATATCAAGAGAGAGTTGAACTCTCCATCCTCGCCTCTTCCTTCCACCCAAGAATATATGAGAGATAATAAATTTTACATTAAATCATCACCATCAACCAATCATCACATAGAACCTAATAATGCTTCCTGAGACTTCTCCAATTTCAACAATTCTTCAATTCTTGGAGTAATCTGATCCTATAGATAATATTACTCAATGTATTCTCTGAAACTCCTCAAATTTTCACTCCTTGAATCCTCCCCAAAAGGAGGTTATAGAAAGAATGGTAGACTTTATTCAATTCTGGTGTATTCATAAGACCCAACTTGTATAGCATGCCTCACGGTCAATATTTAACATCCAATGATGAAACTCACACACAAGAAACAAAATTCATTACTCTTTCCAATGGAAGTGGTCCCACTTCATTTGGATTATGTATGAAGAAGTTATGACCATTTTACCCAAAACACCTATTCATTGACTGGCTTCAGGACTGGTCACAAACCCTATCTTCCACAGAGTGTATATCCATAATTATAGCGAATCAAGATCTAAAACTTTTACCAGAGGTACCTTTATATGTCTTCTCAATACCATAGCGATTTCACCATCATAATCATTATAGAAAAAAAGTTATAGCAAAAATGGTAAGATGACCTGAAAATAACATACCTTAGAACACATCACCAAAAGACTTCATCCTCCCTTGAAATCTGGCCTTCTTTTACTTCTTATTTCCTATGAAATTAGACTTGTATCAAATGAATCTATAATGATGTTTATTTATACCATTTATGTCACTTACTTTTAACATTAGAGCTGACTTGACACTTTCTTATTTTGTAATTATTCTCTTTAATTATCTTCAGGGCCTACATGTACTTCCTTCTTCAATTCACTTTGTCATCTTCAAAAATTCATTTCTCCTCAACCATGAGGATCCACGTGAAGTGACACATACCACTAGAAACAACATGATGTATATTATCCATTCATGGGTGTTGTATATGCATGTTCATTGTCCTTCATGTCGAAATACCTTTATCAATCTTGCGGTCCAAAACCCATGACTAGGGTTGACATCAATGACAACAACCAATATTCCAACAATCTCCCCCTTTGTCATTGATGGAAACACTCATGCTCCC